>WEKY01022366.1:9626-48052 GCA_013390045.1 Picathartes gymnocephalus
AAGGAGAGATGAGTGAGCAGGAAACAGAAGGAAATAGTAGTTTAAACATTTAAAAACCCATTATCTTTTCCAAAGTAAATCCAGAAGACAGGGAGCTGCTTGGCAATCAAAGGGAATATTTGTAAGGTCATCACCTCCCTGAATTGCAGATGTCTTAGTGCCAGTGAAACAATATCAGTTGTTATCAAATTGAGAAGCCAAATATCACTTTCTTTGGTAGTCCAGAATAATTGATGAAGATAAAAAACCTCTGATACCACAATTTTCCTGAACACATTGTTAATATTTATGACAGATTTTTACACCGGTATTGTCCAGAAGTGTCTATCTGCTGTTAGAGACATCCCTGAGCTCTTTGGAAGAGACTGCCAAGGGCAAAGCTGCAAATGACTCTGTACAGAGTCTAGTGCAAACACTGACAGACTCCTACTACTCCTGTTTGTGATTGCCCCGGAAGCATATCACCCTATCATATAGACAAGTATCTCCAGGAACCCATAAGGACCTAGGAATCTCTAAGGAATCTCCTAAGGATCTCTAGGAATCAGGCTGATTTAGATTTTTTCACAATATTTTCTTTGCTAGAGAAAAACAGTTTGATGCAAAATAACAATACAAGATTTGGCCCTAAAACCTCTCAATAGCCTAACAACCTCATATTTGACTTCACAATTTAAGAAATAATATCACAAAGGGACTATTATCTCTCTCCCCTCCCCGTTTTCCTTCCCTTCTTTCCTTGGAAGCTTCAGAAGAATAGGAGCTTTAATAAAATAAATGGGACTGCATGAAATATTGCTGCACTTGGGATTATTTTGTGCCCTTAATAACATAGTTCATGCAGGTAAAGATTCATCCTAGAGAGAAAAGCAATTAAAATACAATTCCATGTTCAATATTATTAGTTCAGCATTTTAGTAAATGTTAAGATTCCCATAAGTCCTAACATTGAGCTATTTTTATTCCCTGCATATTCTAATTTCATTAACTTATCTGGAAAATGCAGGAAATGCATTATGCCGTTGTTATTGAACGTGAAAATACATTCAGCAGTGTGCAGATGGAAACTTGTCTGTATATATTTCTGGGGCAAAATGAAAGGTAGGTGGAGAATTAATATAATGAAAGACGTGATACAACCTTGGACTGCTGATTTTTTTAATGGAAATTTTTTTTTAATAGAAGAGCAAAAACACGTCTTTTTAAAAGCTGAATGAACAAATAGGAATAGCTCTGGGCAGATCTAATCTGCATGGGTTGCACTTACAGTACGTATTAAAGAATTCAAGCTGGCATTGACCTTGGCAGCACTTACAAAGGAAGAACTTTCACAAGGATGAACATGTTGTGCGCTGTCTTCAGTTTTGTGAACAGTCTTGAAATTTTTTTCAAATTTCTCATGGCTCCAATCTTTGTACCCTATAATTATTTTCAAGCAATAATGTACTAAGCCTATGGGATAGAAGAAGAACAGTGTAGTGTGGCATGCATGCATAATTCAAGCTTTTGTCATCTTTTAAAAAAGATCCTCTTCTGAAAAATGTCAATAGAGATCCTCTTCTGAAGTCATGTCAAAACATATTGTTCTACAGTTTTCCCCCATCTCAAAAGTTTGTTTGGTGTTTTTTTTACATATCTATTGATAGCAAGAGAGATTTTTAAAAACAAATAATAAAATATACAAGTAAAACAGAAACATACATGCAAAAAAAGAAAATGAGCACTGAAATATTTACAAACACTTACTTCATAGGAAACAAAAGCAGAGTTATATTTTAATTCTCGCAGTATTCTCTTTAAGGCTGTGGCTGTAAAATCAATGTCTTGTTCAAGCTCCTGTGGCCATCACATTCCACAGGTCCCTGGGAAATGAAAATTTCTAAAATTGGTTTTTAGAACCTTTCCTGCCCACCATTTCAAAGTTGGGCAGCTCAGCACCGCCAGTGTTAGCACAGGCTGGCAGAAATTTGGTGAGGGAAGCACAGTGAGACCATTCCACAACCATCCACGGCCAAAGAACCTCTGTCACAATGAAAATATTGGACAAGACCAGTAGTACATGACAGCTGCTCAGTTACTGTGCATATCTGTGGCACAAGCAAAGTAAGTCCAGCTCTATTTGCTTTCTACCATAGTGGCAGAACCTCAGAAAATTCTAGCATAAAAGTTAAGAAAAGGGAAGCAGGTGTGGCACAAAGAACAAGTGGATATGTAGGATAAGGCACACAAAGAGCTGGCCCAAACGTCTCATAAAACATTATTCATTTTCTCAAGGAAAAGGTTTCTCTAAAAAGTGTGAGAATGTTTGGAATGGATGAGAAGAATCAAACTCAAGATCCATCTCCAGATTAATCTATAGGACACTGTCTTTGCCATGGACAGTTCCCTGGGCCTGTTGCATACATGTAATCCATCCCTTCATTATGAGTGCATCAAAATATTCCCCCAAATAAGCAGAAATATTTTAAAATTGAAAGATTCCTTTATCTACCATGTAGAAGTAAACCAAAGATTGCTCTCTTTAAAAAGTCTTTTTTCATTTTGCCTCCTTTAAATATCATAGTAACAAGCAATAACTAAAGGTAAATTTACAGACTGAAAAAAAGCAAATTGCAAAATCTCTGGGACAGAAACCAAGTCTTTGTTGCAAGATTGTGCAGTAAACAGTGAGTTGTGAGCAGAGATCCTGGATGCTGCTTGAATACAAACCTAAGAATAACAGAATTTCATTGTCAGAGAGCACTTTAAACATCTAACACTTCCACCCTTACTTCCAAGCAACAGATAAAAAAGATTTTTCAACTCTTGTAGTCTGTTGAGAACACTGACTGTTCTGACGACTGTTGATGGCACAAGCTTCCCCTAAGTCTCCTCACTGATCAATGGAGGAAGACAGTTCTGTCCCAAAGGCAATTCAGGTTGCCTGAGGGCCTACCTTGCTTTATTGACTGGGGTTTCCAAGTCAATTCAATCTGTTTCCCATCTCTCCACACACAGCCATAATCTCTGTTACAATTTCTGAAATCTATCATTGCCAGTATGTTGAATTACATGCTTCAAAATGTCATTGGTAATAAGAATATATATTTTGATAATACTTTAAACATGGTAGGTTATACATGTGCATATATATATATATATCTCCATGCCAATGCACTTATTTTTAACATTTGTTTGCTAAGCTTTGCATATTTCTGCATATTTAAACTTTGACAGAAAATGGTTTAACAGGGGATTATTCCGTGCATCTTTCTTAGTGCATACACTGAATATAATTTATAATGAATTTTCACTGTAGCTCCTGGCTAAAAATATTTTCATAATTGAAGGGGCCTTGTGTGGGAAAATTTTAAATAATGAAGGACACACTTCTATGGTAGCATTGACTCAAACCAAATACCAAATGGTAGCATATATTTTACAAAATCATCATCTCTTTTATTACCTTATCAGATCATGATAAACTAATTTTTTTTCATGAAATTAAACATAGCTTGTTAATTTTCTGCAGTTCATAAAGACAACTATCAACCTTTCATCTACCACACAGATTGTCAATGGACAAATGTTGAAACCAGTGCCCTTATTTACATTTTCACCTGAACCATTATTGGCAGAAATAATTTTGAACAGAATTAACTTTTCATTTTTCCCAGATATTTTTAAAATGTGCTTCTAGTTTACCTGACACTGTTTAGATATGCTCTACCTCTGGCTCAGCAAGAATACAGCAGGTAAAGTGATATCAGTGTCTTGGCTAGGGAACAACAGCAGGTACGTTCTCCAGTGAGGTGGGGGAATATCATGATGGGATGTCCATGCAGGGAGCAGAAAATTAAAATCCAAACTAATGTAAACTGTAAGACCAAAAGTGGAACTCCTCCCTAACCATATGAAACTTCTTGGTAGAGTGAATTCACAAAATGCCTTGGCACCATCTTCCTTAATGCAGAACCTTTTGATAGATACAGTCATTAGAACCCTTTCTCCAAAGCTTTCCCTGAAATTTGTCATTTATATTGGTTTGGAAACTGTCTTCCAACAGTAGAAGGAGTAATAGGATTTCATTACCTGTTTCAATTCAATTCCCTGATAGAGAAAACAGCTATGCTTCTACATACAGGTATTGTTATTAAACTGGATTTTAATAATCTTGCATATGTTCACTCATTAATCTCCCACATTTATCCAAAATACACTGAGAAGAACAGTTTTAGCTTTGCATCCAGTCATTCGAAAGGCAGATGAAGAAAATACATTCAATCACTATTTATTAAAAAACCACATGTATTGGTAGACTAATGGAATTCAAGGCTTTCATAGGCTATAATTTAATCCTTTTGTATTAAACAAGCCCAAGCTATAGCTATTGTTCTAGCAGCTGATATAAAATTACTCAGAAATTATATTTAAGGTTTTATGCATAATTATTAAAGTATAATGACATTTAACATCTGCATTTCTGTTACAGTCAGCATTAGTAAGCTTAGCTAACTCAAAAAACATCACCAGATACGTTGTCTGCAACGGAAACATTCAAAATCTATACACACTGCTTCAATCAGATGTGCAAAGACATATGGCAGGATCTTGGCTGGGCATTCTCCCGTGCAGCTCCCAAAGTCCATGGAGTGGTGCCAGCTTCCATCGCTGCTCTGCACAGCTGAGTGCTCTTGTGCTGCTCCCCAGCACAACGAGGTACCTGAGTTTTTCCAGCTGAGGGTGGCTGGGAAAGTTGAAGCTGGCAGAAGGCCAGGCAGCATTCCAAGTGCCAACCCTTTCTATGTTATTTAAGATGAGGACATGTTGTTAGCAGCTCTCTCCAGATGAATGAGCAGTCAGACATAAAGTTTACATAATATCTCAGCTGGACTATTCTACTTCTCTGCATGGTCCAATTTTTGTTGTTTTGTTTGACTTATTGTCTGGTTTTTTGTGTTTGGTATTTTCCAGTATCTTTTCCAGGATATTTGGGGACATTCTTGCACAAACTGTGCCATTAAACACAAGGAAGTTTGCTACTGAGTATAAATTCAGTGAATTAAGACCTCATCTCTTGTCCTGAAAAGGTAGCCTGTGTACTGAAACCACTACACTCTGTCTTCTTCAGACAAGAGCATTGTAGTATTTTCTTATAAAAGCATGAAATAAAGAGACATATTGTAAAAACAGGTGAGTTCATTGATTTAAAAATAGGCAAAAAATTCTACAGTGGAAGGATGATTTTCTGTATAAACAATGCTGAGGTAATTTAATGGAATCTTTCCAAGGTATTAATTCCTGCAGAGTTTAGACTAATCTGTGTTTCCAGGCATCCTAAAGTTTAGTGTAAGGCAGAAGAAAATTGCCTAGGTATTTCAAGGAAAAGTTTATTCTTCAGTTTCAGAATTACCTGTGTGAATGTATATTACAAGTACCATTTGGTGGGTTCACATCATCTCCATACCTGTCTTTGTATTGATGTAACCGATTTCAGAATGAAAAAGGCCATTTTTACAGGCCTGTTGGACACTATTAACCAGGAATCAAAGTTATGAAGCCTCCATGCTAGGCATGTATGGTCTTGACGCCTGGACATTACAAACTTGGACCAGCGTGTGGTGTAGAAGCTGGTGATAGACACTTGTGCTCTGGTTGCCATTCTCGCCCTGATCTGTAAAGTTCTATGGTTAGTGGCTTTTTAAGGATGGTTAAGACCATGCTCTGAACAGTGGGAGCACAGATGTGCTAGGACAGAAATTATATACCTATTTCCAAGCCATGGCCATCAGAGCTGTCCCACAATTATTAAAAATGCAATGTTTTAATTGTATTCTATATGCCATTAATGATCACAAGCCAGTGGCGGAAGAGGATACAGGAAAATGCTCTATGGGGTAGAGATATTTCTCTGTCGGAAATGACACAGAGAGGTCTACCCAAAGACTTCATAGAATGTGTTGTAAATACAGAAGTATCCCTCCCAAATTGTGAGAAATCTTCCTACTTTAAACATCAAGCTTTACAAATAAGAGTTTATTATGAGTTATTGATAAGACATCATGTCTGACAGTCAGTTCATGTCTGGCAGCACCAGAGAGCTGTTTGCCCAGCTGTGAGGACAAAACTCCAGGGGGACATTCCAATGCCTGTAGACCAGCTCCTGTTTCTCTGTGCCAATACACAATAAACAACATTTAGCTATAGGATTGTGATCAGCTTCTCCTTGCTGGGATCCAGAGAAACTTAAGCTGATGTTTCTTGCAGAGCACTGAGAAAGTACCATCCCTCCACTGACACTCACCTGACATTTCTAGGTTGCTATGATCCATAGGTCCTCAAGCTGCTCCAGTGTCACCCTGTGACGCCAAATTATCCTCTCTGAGACAGAAATGTCTGCTGCTGATGGTGAAGGTGCAACAAAGTCATCCATCCATCCATCCATCCATCCATCCATCCATCCATCCATCCATCCATTCCTGTTCAGCTGCTGTCTCATTTGTATGCTCCCAAGGGAGTTGTCTAACGGCCCTGCCCTCCTAGGAGCTGCTTCTGAACATGTGTTCTAGTTGTCCATTTGCTCAGGCCTTTTAAACTTTTCCATAAATTGGGTATACTGATAAAGGAAGGATCATGTCTTCTCCAGAACTATGTTTCCATTAGCATGGACAGTTTTACACTTGCATTATCAAATTTTTAGTGGGAAAGTTATCAACTTTTTTTGTTTAACATTATTTTTAAACCAGGTGCACACCATTTACTGTACCTTTTAGACAGTCTGTGGTTAGCAGATCAGTTTAGCAACCCTTATTTTAGAACCAGCTATTCCTGGAAACAAATTTTCATCTGACATTCTTACTATTTCATACAAAAGGAATTATGAACCAAATTATAACTCTTTTTTCTACATTTTATTGTTTCATTGATTTCCCTCAACACTGTGGATTGAATTTTCTTTTCTTACTCAGATCCTTATAACATAAACATACTGATATGCTTACTAGTACATATGATATATTCTGAATGTCCCTGCTAAAGCAATTAAACTGTGCAGTTACTTAGTCTTTGCATTGTTTCTATAGATTCTACAGAATAATTTATCTGCAGATAAATTCCCTATCAATTCAGATTACTCAGTTTCCTTGTGTCAGCTGCAACCATGTATTATTTGTACTGGGGTTTATCATCATTCCGTCACTATTCTGTAACACTTCTTATACTGGAATACTTTCTTATCCACTACAGGGTGAAACATACTCTTTCTAAAAACTCTGTGCAATCACAGAGAGTTTAAAGCTTTCTTCTGAACATCTTGTTCTGACACTTCAGGAATTTTTTTTCAGACTTCACTCAGGTTTGTTTCTTGCTGTGCTTTTATTCAGTTGAAACTGTCCCTATTCTTTGTAACAAAAATATCAGTACAATAGCAATTAGCAGATGACCCTAACCAAGATCTGCATGCTTCAGACCAGCCCAAGTGTCCCCATTTCTAGAGATACATAATCTCCAGAATTTATGCACTGTTATTTTGCCTCCATGCGGTATGCAACGGAATCAGTACCCTCAGAATGACACAACCTGTCTGTAGCATTTATAGCTTTATTCCTTTCCAACTCTTTGTCTAATGGGACAAGTACATGGAACTGAAAATACCTCAGAGGAAACAACCTCTGAACCCTAAAACATAGTTTTCCTTTTAGCATTCTAAACTTATCTTCCTGAAGTTCTCTTCTACATCACTCTAAACATTTGTAACAAATCTCTTTAAAAATACTTACTAAGTTTTTAAAACTACATAAACACACAGAGGATTCTAAGGATGTGTGGATGTGACAGAAAATTTCAACTGTATATTTTAATAGATGAAAAATACATGACAGATTTTATTAATATTACATAAACTTTAAAAGGAATTCACCCTTCCATTAAAGCTTCTACTAGTAAACATTCATTATAAATCCCTTTGCTGTCAACTATGCACAGGAGTATTCCTAAATAAATCACTAGCAAATACTGCAATATTAATATTTAAAAACGGCTTAAACCACAAATGTACAAAAAAAAAAAAATTAAAACATTTCAACAGTGTTCAAGCGGAATGATCCCAGATGTGAAGGTTGGTAAAGAATCCAGGAAGTCATTTCAGATAAGGATGAAGCTTCTTTGGCCTAGCCTTTCTTGACAGCCCAATCCTGATGGGGCCCTTGCATGTTTTAAGAGGCTGTACTCTTATGACGTCACGAGACAGAAAGTATCCTATATTTAAAAGAAAGAATAGAAAATGAAAGCAGACCCAGAATTCTGTATGAAATAGACAAGAACTACATCCTGATAAGATAGATAAATTAGGCCAATATTAATTAAGCAATCCTTTACTACATCCCATCCCACTTCTATTCTGCTGCAGAGCATCTAATGGAATCTTCTGGGCTGAAAAGGAAGTGCTCACGGCTGGGTCATGTGCAGATTCTTCTGATTACAATAATCCTCAACCCAACACTACATAACTTTCCTAACAGACTGGCAGAGGCACAAAATTTGATACAAGTTAACATTTCAGGACAAAGTGGGCATGCTGAGGTGGATACACTTTAACACTTACAATGAGTCTGATGTCTTGCTATGTGCCACTCGTTTTACACATAGCAGGATAGGAGGATGTCTATTCTCTTGTTCCACATTCTATTAGGTAAGGTATGCACCATGTAGTCATCTGAAGCAGTGATTAGTGTAGTGATCAGTCATCCTTTAGAAGCTGTTCTGTTTTGCATGAAATAATACTCATTGGGGCAGGATAGAAGACCATCATCTTGTTAACTAGAGATTAGGACAATGACTCGTTTGGAAGAAGAAGGGGTCTCAAGATCTTTTCCAGTTCTATTTTGCATTATTCAATAAAATGATGAAGCACTGAGCAATTAGCCAGGATATCAAATAGTGTGTGCATAAGAGCCTTAGGTATTCAGCCAGTATCGTACTAAAGGGAGAGAAAAAAATTCTCTAAGACTTTTACAAAATTTTAAATGGTGGGATGAGAAAAAAATCCCCAAAGTTCCATTCTTAAGTCAGTGATGAGACAGTAGTGCTGCTATGTCTTTTCTAAGACTTCCAGCTGGAAGAGGAACAGCATGCACTGTAAGTCAGTCAAGTGTTGTGGGTTTATACACAGCCAGGAAAGCATGGTTTTTAGTCACGATAAATTGTAAAGCTACTGGAGTATAAATCTCCTTGTGCCACCTAGATATCTCCTTTCCAAAGCAGTCACAGGTTCTGTGACAAGATGTGATGTCTCGGAATCCTACTGAAAAATAGAGGGAGACAGTCACATATCAGCAAAACTTCTGACATTAACTCCTATCAGTACAGTAAGTATAGTATTTCCCCTGACAAAACCTGGTTTCAGAATAACCTCCAAGGCAACTTTCAGTGAAAATGGAAGAGAACTGTCTCTGCCAATGTACCTCCTCAAGAAAACACGATACTCAACAGTTTCCTATTTACTATCAACTGAGAAGGATGATGAGGGGAATATTCAAATTTTTTCACCTTCTTCTACTGTTAGAATATTAGGTTTCTGTTGATTCTGACAAAACACTGGAAATAAGTACAAAATGCCCTAGAAATATGCCATTGCCCTAACAACCTGCACAATTCCTCAGCAATCATGGGGGGAAAAAAGGAGGAACTCATTGCTAAGGTCTCTTCCCAGACATTTCTGGAGAAGCTCAGATGGGAATTTAGAGAACACTAGAAAGCAATGTAAAGGAAATGCACATAATGGCAATGGAGAAAATATCTGATTTCCTTTGCCTTTGGTCCTGAAGCCCAAAACAACAGGGAAAGAAGAAACGGAAAATGATCCAGGTTCAGTCATGGGAGGAACAATGTTCCACTTACCAAGCTTCAATCTCATCTGAACAAAACACCCAAGAATATGTTAATATCAACCACCTTGGTGTGTTATGCACAATACAGCATTCTGGAATCTGAATTTCCCCAAGCAATAACAATACCTTCTATGTAAGTCAGGAACTAGGATCCGCATCACAAAAAAATACAAATTCTATGAGAGCAATGACAAAGAGCAAAGAAGTAGAGAAGAATTTTCTGCAACATTTTGCATTTGGTATATGAAATATTTTTACAAGGTGACATAAGTTCAATAAAACATAGGTGAAAGGAACACCAGAGGTCATCTGTAACTCTTTGAGTATTTCAGTCTCATTGTTTCCCAGAATGGCCTGAGTGAAGGAAACAGTTTTCTAGATTCTGAAACCAGAAAATTGTGCAACAGTTTTAAGAGATACAATGGGGAACAAGAGTCAAAATAGCAGCAGATGATTTCACTAAGTAAAAGAGAAGTTTATCTGTAGCCTTTTCTTGACAAAGTTTTAGTATTTAATTTCAGAGTAAATCAAGTGCCTCGTTTTACTAAATGTTTCCGTATGTTGGAAAAACTGCCAAAACATGCTTTTAGAAATCCTAATAGATCACTTCACACTATTGTTCTGAATTGCCTTCCACAATGTGTACAAAACAGCAAATCTTCAAAAAAAGCGTAACGAGTCGTTCTCCCTGTAGTATATCTTGGCTATATCACAATGATTGAAGGCCCAAAGATGTTTGTTCCAAATGGCTCCAAAATAAGCAACAAAGGAAACCCCATATTGATAAAGTTCTTTTCTTCTCTCCAAAGTACAAAAATCTCATCAGCATGACTTGTTCTGTGAACCAAGCCAAAGACAAGATACTCTTATAGTAACTTATAATTAAACCAAATGTGATTTCTATAGAGATAGAAATAAAAAGGGAAGAAAACAAATACAAATGTTAGAGAAATAAGTCTATTAGCACTGGGATTTGTGGTATAAATTGCAGAATAATATAACTATTACCTCCTTCTTTGTGTAAATTATAGCTTTGTTCCTTAAAAAGTGTGCCGGGTAAAAAAGCTGGATCCCATGTGTATGGATTTCTATAGGCTACACCTAAAGAGGGTTAAAACAAAAACATAAATACAACATTTAAGTTTTTAATTTCATTACTATTTGCAAATAACTACATTTGTTTCATCTAGTTATTAATTTGTGGTTCTTGTTGACGTGATTAAAACATGTATGTGCACGCTATAGATAATATTAATGAAGCCACAAAGTCTCATTCTCAGAAGCCTGGTAAAACTTCTACATCTCATGAAGTTCTCCTTTGCATAGATGCAATAATGCAGGTTTTAATCCTCTGGTGACTTATCAATTGCTCCCCTTGGATCTTCTTATTCCAGAGTTAGGCAAAAAAGTGATCACTTGCTAAGCCATTTATCCAGTATCTGTTAGGTTTTCATCCTCTGCAAGGCATTCAGGTGTAACTTGCAGCACATTATACTGCTAAAGCTCTACTGAACAGAATTCCTTCTGGGATTTTTCTGCGACACAATCAATTTCTTCCCAGACACTACTTACCTTCATAACCCCCCTGAAATGTTCACTTTATAAATTTAGAGCCAAATCACTGAGAAATTTTGCTCTAATGATCATTTTGGCTGCATTTTCATCAGGTAATCTACCAAATGTGACAAAAGCATATCCCTTACTGATTTTATTTGCAGCTGTGAGAACTCATCACTTCTGCAAACTGTATTTCAGGTCCAAAATCTGATAAATACACTGTTTGAAGAGTGTCTGAATAATTTACTTATCACATTTGAGCTATTTGTAAAAGCAGGTAGAGGATTCAACTGGTTTTCTTCTCAAGGTCCTTCCTCTACTCATTAAATACCTTTTGATTGATTATGCAGCAAATGGGATAGGAGTCTTTATGAATCAAATTTCTCCACATCCTGTTTGAAATGGGGATTGAGTTTCTCCAGGGAAAAAAGTTAAAGTATTAAAACCAGCAGCATCTAAACTTTGAACAAACATAACTATAGTTACATAAGTTATATGAATTATATAGTTATATTCAAGATCAGACTGGACAGGGCTCTGAGCAATCTGATCTACTTGCAGACAACCCTGTTCATTGCAGCGGCTTGAACTTGATCACCTATAAATATCCCTTCCATCCCAAACTATTCCATTACTGAGTGCATGACATCAGTTTAAAGGAAACAGTTGTCTCCTTTGTAAACATTGTATCATGTTTTAATTGATCTTTTTCTTTCTTTGAATGTGCATCTCCCTGTGGTTTTGACTCTTTCAGGGAATTTAGGGGCCTTATGATGAAATCAGAAAAAATGAGTAATCTGAAACAGACCGTGCATTAATACAGGTTTGAGCAAGCTTGGAGCTGACCAGCTGAATTCTGAGCTACGCCTGCTACAGCACAGTGGGCAGGTAGCTGCAGTAGTGTGGGGTTTTTTGCATTTGTCTACTCATAGGCAAGTACATTTGTCCATTGTCCAAATTTTGAATTCCATGAAAACATGGAATTGTTTGAGTTGAGCAATACACCTTGAAAGCGAATCGAATATTGCCTAACATTTAAAATTTCTTAATTACATAAGACACAGTAATTCCATGTGCTTACCTTCTGCATGTGAGTGCAGCAATTCTTTGCTTGACAATTTTGAAATAGAATATTCCTTAGATACTTTCTGGTCTTCATTTTCATTTAATGTCTTTTCATGTAATGAACTTTCATTAATGCCAGTTATGTGTTTTCCTTTTGGAGTACCACAGATTGGAGAAGGAATACATATTTTCCTTGCCATGTTTTCATCTACTTCCTCAGCGTTCTTTAATTCCCAGTAATTGTTGGACAAGTGTGTTTCCAAACTAGATAAATTGTTTACATTTTCGTTGCTAATTTCATGAAACATATGTAGTTCTTCTAGCACTAAATCAAATTTTCTCTTCAGTTCAAATTCATGTGTGATTTTATTTTCTAAGGGTAAATACTTATCTTTCACATCTTCAAGAAATCCATTGTTCATTACAGATAAAGACATTTTTAATTCCTCTTCTGCAGCAATGAATGTTTTACATTTATCTTCTGAATATGGCATAATCAAGTAATTCATTACAGTATCACATTGACTTTCATTAGTTACACGCATTTGTTCATAATTTCTCTCTTCCTGTTCTTTTACATATTCAAGATGCTGTTTCAACATTGCTGGCTCTGAACTGCCTGCCTTATTCATCTGTTCATGGCCTTGTAAAGGAAACTGTGCTGTTTCTTCAGCCTGTAATTGCAAGTATGCATCTGTCATGGCAGGACTTCCTGTGGATATATACTGTACCATGGCAGGAATTGTTTCACTTGCCTTTTGCTTTTCTGCACTTGAGGAACTCCTGCAGTGCCCATCTTCATTCATTTCTGTGTTCACAAAAGAGTTGCTATCCAATGGCAAAGTGACAGATTGATAAACATTTGAGGAACTAGGAAATAAATATTCAGAATTTAAATAAAAGTTTTGGTCGTCTAATTTTTTATTTGCTAGATGTGGGATACAAATATGTAAATCTCTGCAATTCTCATGTTTGTTTATTTGTCTGTCTAGCAACAAGAGAGAATTATATTCTTCCGTGGTTGCTTTTGGCTGCTCAGATAGAATTAAGACATCTTTTGATTTACCAGGCAAACACTGAATCTCTTTTGAAGTGACTACACTTTCTTCACACAACTTTTTTTGGATAGAACTGTCTTGCTTTAGAACAGGGATCTGGTCAAAGTCTTCAGAATCAGTAGCTAGAGGAATTTTTTCATATGTGTCAAAAACAGAAAAAGATTTTTTAGAAAGAAAATTATGACAATTCTTTTGCAACTCTTTTGAATTAACATGTTCTTTTTCATCAGCATTTATATAACTAGAGTTACCCAAATATTTTTTCATGGCATATGTTACTTCATTAGTGACTTCATTTGTAGAAGTTATGCAATTTCTATATCCAGTTGTTTTGTTTTTCTTATTTTCATATAAAACAAAAGGGAAAGCTTTAAATAATTCTACATGAAAAGAACTGTTAAGCCTTATGCTTGGTTTGTTCTTCTGCTTTACAGTAGTTACTGATATTTCTTGATTTGTACTTTTCTTATGTACCTTTTCAAATTTCAGTTGTGCATGAGCAGGAAAGTAATTCTGGTATCTAAGACTGGCTCCTATCAGATACTGTACTTTTGTGATATTGCAGTAATAGATCTTGTATAGTGAAGAACAATCAGAAGAGCCTTGCAGCAAGATCAGGCATTTAGCAGGTAAAATTTGCTTTTTCATAATATTTTTGTGACTAACTGACCTCAAATTAGTGCTAAACCCTTCACTCACTCTGGATAAGAAGTGGTGTTTCCTGACATTTCTTCCCTTACATAATCTGCTTTTTTGGTTATGACAAAGGGCTTCTCTTTGTAGGAAAGTGCACTCTTCTTCACCTAAAGTTCTAGAAAAGCATCTTCTCTGGCATCTATTACACAACTCAGAATCAAAGTTTTCCACAAATTTAGAACTTACAAATCCTGGATAAGTTTCATTCTCTTTAAGAAATCCTGTGATTTCCCTCAAATAATCGTCTGTGCATGATGAGTTTAACTGATTTTGCTTTCTGCCACATAAAGCCTGCTTCTCTTCTTGCATAGACTTTCTCTCAGTTGTCAATATAGTATTTGTGGTACTGAAAAAGGAAGCAAGTATTGTCTTTAGTACCTGCACCTTCACATGCTTCGAAAAAACAGCCAGCCAACACATTAATATTTTATCATTGTGGTTCCTATTTATAGTGTTTTCTACCAACTCTTGAGCATCACATGACTCTTTTAATGTGTCACAGTAATGAGACCAAGGCATAACACTGTCATCCTGACACATGGGCATATCTTCATGGAAGGACTCAGTCCACATCCTGACCCATCCAAGATTGTTTTGAAATGAAATCTTTAATTTCAGCCTTTCTTTACCCCTAAATATATTGCAACTTGCTCTTGTATCTGGAAAATCCTGCACAATAATGCACGGACAATTACTTTTAAATGTAATATTTTTTGTTACGTAACTATGGAAATCAAGTATTTTCTTTGTGGAGAGTTTTGATTCTGCTTCATACAAACTAAAATCCCTGTTGGACTCATGCACACCACAGTGTAGATTTAACTTATTTTTCTCTAATGCTTTTGTTGTTACTGGAATACTCATCTGTATATTAAATGTTCTTGCATTCTCATTAGTGCTCTTCCTCTCCCTTCTCTGCAAAAGATCATTAGAACTGAAACATTTCTCATTCTGAACAATTTTAGCACTAATGTAAATGTGAATCTTTGACTTCTGGTCATCATCACCCCCTGAATTCTCTAGAATTTTATCTCTGAAGTCATTTTCAGCAAATACTTTATTACATTCAGCGTCAGTGCTGTTGCATCTGAAATAAGTTCCAGATACTTCTCCTTCTGCCAAAGCACTCTGCTTCTGTTTGTTAATTGGTGGGCTATTCTTTTCTTTAAATTCAGAACCAACAGTTGAAACTTTTATACTGCTTTTATCATTTTGCATTTTTTGTTTCCCTATCTCAGATGTTTTTTGCACACCTTGTGTCTGTTTAGATTGCACTAAAGATGGTTCACCTTCAAAATTCTTCCAATCTGTCCCCCTAAAGTTAGTTGATGATTGTTTACTATTTATTTTATTTGAAACCTTAGGAAATTGAAAATCAGGGATTTCCAGTATATACTCTTCTATACTCTTAAAAGGTTTCAATGTTTGTATTATATATAATGAATTATTTTTTTCTTCATTATCTCTTTCTGCAGTAGTTTCCTTATCGCAACTGGAATAATTTTTATCTTCTGCAGAACATACATTTTCCAGAAATTTACTTTTCTTATTTTCTATGTGTGAAAACACAGAACTTGTTCCACTCAAAAATGGAATTTGAAGAAGCTGGTATCGCTGCCACTTCTTATTGAAGACAGACTTTTGACTTAACAATTCAGTCTGAAACATGTGTCTGTTTAAGGATGAAACTGAAGAATGTTGTTTGAGCTCATTAACCTCATTTCTTTTATTATTTTGTTCTATACTGTTGTTTTGCTGCCCTTGGGGTGGGTTTAGGACCTGTAGATTTTGACACATGTCAGCAGCATTCAACATGTTGAGCTGCTTTGTTTCAAGAGGCTGTCCACATACATTAAGGGAAATGTCATCTTCTATAAGACTTGAGTCTTCTTCTTCAGGACCCCATTTTTTGAACGGTTCATTTTCTGATACTCTACATGCTAATCCTTCATTACTACAAGTTTTAGAACTGAAAAACTCTCTCATACAAGTTTTTCTTGCTGTATCACAACTCTGTTTTTCTAATGACCAGTTGTTTTGTCCTTCTGATAAATAGAGGAGTTCATGCGGTGATGTTTGATACTTGCTCCCACAGTGTATGCTTTGTTCTAGCTTTTTCTGCTCCTCTTTCTCTCTGATCTTTTGATCATTTTCTGCTTTATTTCGCTTTGCATACAGGTAACATTCAATTTCATCTGGCGATGCAGATAAAAATCTTTTGGAATATGTACTTTTCATGCTTACAAAACTAAGTACTGTATTTGCTGTGGCAGTCCTGAAAGTTAAAAAAATATTAAAGTTTTAGGCATACATGGTATCTT
The DNA here is from genome assembly GCA_013390045.1 of Picathartes gymnocephalus. Classification (NCBI taxonomy): domain Eukaryota; kingdom Metazoa; phylum Chordata; class Aves; order Passeriformes; family Picathartidae; genus Picathartes; species Picathartes gymnocephalus. Next base: position 26,190 of record WEKY01022366.1, read on the forward strand.
AATGATTTCCTAACTGTATAAGAAAAAAAAAATCATCTATACACTGCCACATTTATATTTGCTCTACATACATTATAGACCTGAGATAAAGGCAGGATCACTGAACAACATTTAAAGCCAAGATCTAGAACTTAAGAAAGAAATGGTTTACTAAAGTTGCAGATGTTTGAAAAAATGAAATGGATATTTCTGATGTGTTGACAAGTTAAGGAGATTAATTGCATTTTCTAATCCATTTGTTACACAGTATTTTTGCCAAAAAACACCGAATACTGAGAACAACTATCGAGAAAGTAATGCCCACTGATGAACTCCCCTAAATCTGAGAGGGGATCCTTTCAAACGCTTAAAATTTTAATGGTTAAAAGAAATTGCCACTCTCGTCTTCACTGTGTGATAAATGGTAAAGTGCAACAGTAGGAAAGTTTATCAAAAGCTCTCGGGTATGCCAAAACATTGTATCAGGTTTTATCCTCATATGCAAAGAGGCAGTGCTGTTGGAGACACAAATCTGGGATGTTACATGTCCTGGTGCTGGTGATGTTTAATGCATGTTTCTTCAAGCTAAATGCACTCATCAGCTTCATTTAAAAAGTGATCTGCCTCGCATGAAGAACATAATTTGAATAAAACTAAATTCTATATAGTGATTGAGAGGATTTATCACACTTGTAGCAGCCTGTTTCATCAATGTCTCTGAACAACCCAGCCACAGTGCAGAGCTGACATCTGAGAGCGACAGGAAGATGTTCAAAACCTTTCATTAAGTACATAATTAAGATAATTAATTTTCTTAACCAGGACTGCGTGATTCAGTAATCACGTACTCTTCCTAACTTGGCAGGTTTACTTTTTTAATGGCACAGGAATATCCACTTTGGCAAAGAACACTCCAGTGACTGAGGGATATATACCTGTAAAATTAATCCTCACGTTCGGGGCTTTTCCGCCTCCCTCAAGGCTGCTCTGACCCTCTCTGAGGGGTTCCCCTCTAGCTGCAGGTGACAGAACTCTCCTGTCCTGTCGCCGAGATGGTTTCCCTCTTGGCAGACAGACACCCACTCTCCTCCCTCCTCTGGGAATTACCTCTGAGGACAGCCGCCTCTCCCTCTCGGTTTGTATAAGTTCTTGAAAGCTTTTCCTTTCAAGCCTTCCGCAGCGATCCGAGAGCCCCAGTCCCTCTCTGTGGCACTCGCCTGCGGAGCATCCCTCAGCGGCGAGGGGTTCCCCCGCAGCGAGGTTGCCTCCCCGCACCTCCTCCGCCCTCTCCGGGGTTGTCTCCTCCCGGGGCTCGGAGTGCCCGGCGTTCCGCTGGCCTCAGAGCTCGGGGCGCGGGAGTGCCCAGCTGGAAGCGGGGGGCGCGGGACAGGGTCCTCCCGCCGCCCTCAGGGAGCTCCCGCCGCTGCCGCCGCCCCAGGGCGGGAACAGCCTCCGAGGCGGGAAAGCCGCGCCCGCCGTGAGGGGCAGCCCTGTCCCGCTGTCCCTGCAACCGGGGAGGAGACCGGCGCCTTCTCCTCGGCCCCGGCAGCGAGCGGCCGCTTGGGATTCATGTGCCAAAGGCTGCGGGTCGAGGCGCCCGGCTGCAAGAGGCTGCGGCTGGATTGGAAAATCCTTTAATTTTTGCCTAAGCAAGGCATGTCGCGGAGCAGAGCGGAGCATCCCGACGCCGATTATTTCCACAAACGGGGTGTGTTTTTCCAAATTCCCTGATTCCAAAAGTATGAGGTCCTGCGTGAGCAAAAGGTTATGCCCGCGTTCCTTTCCAGAGCAGACACTGCTTCCTTGATCTTTCTTTTCACGGTAGCAAGCGCTGATCCAGCCAAGCACTTTGTTCCCAAAATAAGCAGTATCCATATAGCTCCGGGCCTTTGAAACAGACATTTCCTCCCCAAACACTGGAAAGCCCAAAAGGTTATTTTTCAAAGTTTGTGTTAAACTAGCAGGTCACTGTAATACCTCTACAGATGCGCAATAAAAATAGAAGCATCCTGAGGGCCTGTTGCTGCACATATATGTTTATTTTAAGGTTTGTCATCCATACTACAGTAAACAAATCCACTGAAGCCCAACAGATCCATTGTTCCTGGTAGTGAATATTACACATAGGAATTGCCCAGAACAGAGCCTTAAAATAGCTTTCTCTTTAATATTGCTGCTTTTGTAAGCAAAGCCGGTCAAATAGCCGCTTCTAATACTCCAAAATATCATCAACTAATCAATCTTTAGTTAACAAGATATAATTCCTATTAAATCAAGATTACATACAATTCTTAAAATATTTAAAATACCATATGGAACGAAGATCATCATACAAACCAGAAATAGGATTTTAAGGCATGTAAGAGATTCGCCATCCTGCTTATGTTATCTACTCCTATGTGTTGGAATAGCATCTAGGAAGTATTCCTGCAGCAAAGTATTGTATTTCTCTGAACAGAAATGCTGTAGGATTCACCACTGTTTCTAACATATTCTGAAAAGAATATTCCCCTCCTCTCCCGCCCGCCTACAGTCCCTTAGTGTGTTTGGTGGATTGCAAGTAAATAGGAGCCAGTTTAAAATTACTCAAGTGTTTGACCAGCCAAAATTACACGAAAAATAAAGAAAACTGCCTTTTCTTGCATCTACACCGCTATAAGTCAAGATTGTTTATTAAACTTCATCCAGCTATTCCACATCCATGGCTTACTTTGCTGTACATAACTTTATATCCAACATAAACTGACAGACTTACAGTGGAGCATATCTCGCATGCTCTGCACTTTCCAATTTGCAACCCATGAAGAAGATTTATTTGTAACACTTGTTTACTGACAGTACAAATTGGGTACAGCATATTTTTGGTGACGGAGTAGAAAAAAATACATAATTTCTTTCCCCACTACTTGGTTCAGTAGCGTTTTAATAGGATGTAAACACCATGCTTTCATTGTGGAATTTTGCTATTTTCCAACTTACTTTCTTTCAACTCTTGTACTGTGTTTGCAAGTTGATGAAGTGGATTGTGGAGAAGTCTCTTCACAAAGTCATCAAAGAAGTTTTGGGTACTGATGCAGCAGCCAATTCTGAGAAATATTCCTTCCCTTCAAACCATTATTTAAAACTCTTACAAAAGGTTTTGCTTTTTTTTTTTTTTTTTTTTATCTTTTTATTGAAAACTAGAAAAGAAAAACATTGCAAAATATTTAAAAAGAAAGGTCAGGAATAAATTTTGTTAAATTGAGTTAAATATCCACAAAGACAGCACCAAACCCAATTATGCTATTCAGTGTGATCTGTAAGACACTAAAATCTGACAATCTTGATTTGTCAAGTGAAACAGTGCAATTTGTCTCAAGTCCTTTGTCTCAATTTAGCTGTGCTGGCTTAATAACTGCAGCCTTGTGCTTAGAATTCATTGTGAGTAAACTGCCTTTTCAGAACCTGAAATTTCGAGGCTGAAGGACTGTTGTAATCCATCATATTTGTATCATGCACTGTAATGCAAATATTTCCACCCTGAAAGTAGTTCACCTTGCAACGCTGACTCATCAGAGCTCATCATTTATACTCCAAAAGGAATTTACTGTTTGACTAGGAAAAGGTTCGATTTGATACTAGTCTTATGAACAGGATATTGGTCATTAATCGTATGAAGTTGCATTTTATAAATTAACTTTTTGGTCATCTTACAACACATCACACAACCACCATTATTATTAAGTAATTATTAAAAATATTCATAAAAAATTTTATCTGTGAAGATACTTTCAATCTTTTCTACCACAACTGCTCTACCTGCAGCCTTAATGCACATACTTCCTATGTATCCATGTAATTTTGAAATAGCTTAAATAAAAACTTTAATCTTTCCTTTTGTTCCAGAGTATTCCATATTGTATCCAATAACTGATGATAATAATACTGATAAACTTATAAGTAAACTGATAAACTTATTTATTGGTAATAACCTTTTTACTTGGTATAATAAAGGTAGAACCTCAACTTTACCCAATGTACTTTAAATCATAAGGAAGTTAATGGGGTTTTTTTCTGTATGCATTGCTGGTATTAATTCCATATTCCCAATAGAGTATCCATATTGATTAAGAAAGAAAAAACATCATGTAGAAGATACTTGGTGTTATAAGCAGCTTCCATGTGTATGCCAGAAACAGTCCTGGAATGATTCAGTGGTATGTTAGTCCTTCCAAGCTGGGCCTGGAATAAAACTGCCCTAAAAATCACAGACTCTGTGCAAAGTTATTTAGTACAAGTTTACTAACAGCTCAGTACCATTCCTTGACATGCTATTATTTTAATATTTCCTCCCATTTTCATTTTTGTTTCTACCTTTTTAAATGCTTTTATGACAAACACAAAAGGAACTCTCATAAAAGAAGGAGGCTGTTCCATAAATCTTTTTTTTTTCTTGTAGCTTCATACAGAGCTAAATTGAAAGAAAAATACTGCTGTCAAACAAGGCGGTTTAAAAATTACGTAAAATATGAGTTTAAAGGTGAAGATAGGACTTTTCACCAATTGATTTGCAACTCCCAGTTTATTGCCCCATCTCACAAGGTCTTTCTACAGTTCTTCACGTGTAGTTCTTATTTCTACTCTAAGTTCATATTATCAGCAAACTTTGTTACCTTGCTATGCATTCCCCTTAACAAATAATTTTTGGATGTGTTGAATTCCTTTCTGGACTAGAACTGGGACATATAAGTAAAATAACTGTTCCAGAAAGTTGACACAACCAAAGTACAGTACTTTTTCTATATAATTGAATTATGGAACAAAAGGTGTGAAGAGATTCAGAAGGCACTGTGTCTAAAGCCAAGAGTAACAGGACAAGTACAAGACAAGTACAAGACAAAGTCCCCTCTTTAACTTTTGGGAAAGGGGCCCACACCACCTTCTCCCTGCACTGGTCCTCACTGTTGCCTGACTACCACGATGACCAGCTCTGATTTCCAGTGGGGATAGACTCTTGTGTTGCTTTCAAAAGGAGTTCTTTTACATCTCGAGAGATATTAAATGAACATGCTTAGAAGGTGCCTAGGAACTTAAGCCATTTCTATTTAACTATAGGGTGAATCATACCCCTCCATGACCCCCTTATTTTGTCCACTGCAATGAAGCACTGCTTGACTGCCTCATCCTACTCATTTGACAGCTGTCAAGTTGAATAAAAACTGCTGTTTATTGAACTTGATATTTTGGACACATTATCTTTCACCTGATACACTGCTTGATCATACTTCTCCATTGCTGTCACCATATCATTCTCTGTTATATTGATGTATCCTTGTACATCTCAAAGATGTTTTCATTTTCCAGCTGAAATACCTTGTTTGTAGTTTAATTCCAAAAGAGAAGCAGAAAAAAAAGGCCATTTATATACAGAGCACTAAACACAGAGATACAAATGTTCTGCATCAAATTTTATCTGTTACTATCTGTCTTCTTCATAAAGGGCAGTGGAAACAGTTCTGCCTGCCAGACAGTTCAAAACCTCTTTGTTGAAAGTCTGCAGTGCTGCTGAATTCAGGTCACACACATCTAGAGGCATTGAGATGCAGTGTTTTTTTCATGCTAGCAGGGCAATTAATTCAGTCCGTATGATCCCTAATCCTATTTTACTTTTGCTCTAGATACTGCATAGAACGTACATAGAGCCACAGAAAATTTCTTTTGGAAGGGACCCCTGGAGATCATCTGGACCACTCTGCTCAGAGCATAGCCAGCTTTCAAGTTGCATCTCTCTTCAGTCCTTCATCAGGCTGCTCGGGGCTTTTCTAGTCAAGATCTGAATATCTCTAGGATTAGAGATTCCCCAGTGCCTCTGGAGTGCTTGCTACAAAAAGCTGGTTATAGTGCTAAATTTTAAGCAATCCATCTTCCCTTTTCAATTATTGCTCTCTTCTTTTACTCTATGCTGATCACATATGGATTAACTAAATCATGTGTAATACATGAGTAACATACGTAGCTCTTCACTCAGTCTCATAGAATTACATATTTCTGATAAAAAGTTTTTTAAGAATAACAGATTACCATTAAAAAGCAACTCCTTTTCTTTAAACACATCATGAAGTTGTAAAATATCCGGACTTCTTATTTTTCTCTTGAATACTCCTTACAGCTAAGAAGTTATATTTCAGAATCAAGTAATAAAGCTTGGTATTAGCCACATCTGCTTATCAGTAGTTCTTTATCCCTTTGGAAATAAGCCTGGTAACAATAAACACGTTGCCACTTCTGCCATTACTGGCCAGGTATATTGTAGAAGTTGCAGGGCTTAGCTGCTCAAGCAGCTTCTCAGACAAGTGGAGCCATTTAAAAGGTGATAAAGTAATGCAGAAACTCTTGGCAAGTACAGTTTATGTTGGGAAGTCTGCAGTGTAAAAGTTAAGTTTGATCTGCACCCACAAAACGTTCCTCCGAGGCATATAATCACAGTACAGAATATCCATGGGGCAGCAGAGGCGTTTCACAAGGTACTTTCCCTACATTCATTGCACCTCTGCTCTTGGATTAAAAAAAAGGACAACTAACATAGACACTCCACTGCCTTAAGGCAATAAAAGCATTGAAGTTTAATGACTTGGGTCCCTGAACTCTCACACAAAATTATTTGGCAAAAGTGTATTATTCATCATTTCATGATAGTTTGGGGCTGTATCAGAAACAGGAATATAATAAACTCTTGTAGTTCTCTTATCAGGGGAATTCTGAAGTCATGTTCAGCCACTTCCCATCTAGCTTCTTAAAATTATCCAGATTATAATATCTGCTTCACTGGCAAGAACAGATGAAAATTAAGTGTGCAAGATGAAAGTGCCTTTTGAAGGAGAATAAAAAAAACCTGAAGTGCACTTTTGAAGAGTGTGTATTTCGTTTACCTTTGAGCACCAAACTTCATATGAAAACAAACTGATGAGCTTGACAAAGCCTTTATTTGTTCTCCTTTTATTTCTGAAAAACCTGTGTTGAGAACTATGCTGTTTGACATACTCATAAATTACTTATTATGTAAGAAAGATCACAGGTATTGGAGGTACTCAAAGATGGAGCTGGTTGGAAAGGGTCCCAGAATCATCCTCCAATAATAAACAGCTGCAAAATAATAAAACAGATCAATTTCATTATTGTTAAATGAGAGTTAATGTATAAAAGATATATAACCCTGTACAGGGTCTGTACAGGTACATTTAGTATATATTTACTAGCTACTTGCTACTCTGAAAAAAGATATGGGGCATTCTACAGAAAATTTCTGAAAACAGTAATTCAAAATTCATAAGGAGTAAAAAAAAAAAAAAAAAAGAGAAAAAATAAGAAATTATTGGGAAAATTGTGTTTCTAAAATCCACAGTATGTTCAAACCTTTAACAGTGAGTTGCACTCCAGTCATCCCACTTTTAAAAAAAGGCCAAATGAATAGAATTGGAAAAAGTAGAAAAAGCAACAGTGATGATCAATGTAAAAGAAATTTCTGACAGAAAAAAGAATATATACTTCAACTGAATATATAACTTTTAACTGAAGAAGGGAGATCACTAGTAGTGAAGAAGATATGAGTCTATAAAATCTTTGGTATTATGAAAAAGGGAACAGGAAAAGGAGTATTCATGGAGCTGAAGAGGGGTCATATTGGACCATATTCAAGTCAGCCCAGCATCCTGACAGCAACAAAAAACTTAGGCCCATGTACAGAGGGTAAGTCTGGGATAAAGCATGTGCATCTCCTAAGAGGCCTCAATCTGCAACCATTTCTAGTTTGGTTACTGTCTTCATAGTCAGGATTTCCATGGATTTCTTTTTTATATTCAATAGAGAGATATAGAAATAGAGATTTGTGATTATTCAGCCTGGAGGAAAGAAGGCTCTGGGCTGACTATATTGTGGCATTTCAGTACCTGAAGGGAGCCTACAAGAGGGCTAGAAAGGGACTTTTCACAAGGACATGCAGTGGGAGGAGAAGGGGGAATGGCTTTAAGCTGGAAGATGGTAGGTTTAAGTTAGATATTAAGAAGAAAATTTTTACTGTGAGGATGGTGAGGTACAGGAACAGGTTGTCCACAAAAATTGTGGATGCCCCATTCCTGCATCTGCAAGTGCTGCAGTGTTGAAGGTCCAGGTTGGATGGGGCTTTGAGCAACCTGGTCTAGTGGAAGGTGTCCCTGTCCATGGAAGGTTGGGAGGACCTAGATGATCTTTAGTCCCTTCCAATCCAAACCATTCTATGATCCTATTATTTCTTTCTAATCTCCCTTTAATTCCACACAAACTTTTAGCACCCATGATATTTAGGATCAAAGGACTCCACAGCTTAACCTCAATAATTTTACAAAAAATTCCTTCTCTATTCATGTAAAACCAGTGCTCTGCTTTGCTACCTCACTGTCTTGCATTAGAAACACACAGTGAACACTCAATCCCTACAGAACCCTGACATGCTATTCATGTTTCTCAGACCTCTATCATATCATGATCAGGCATCTATTTACAGATTGAACTAGAGCCTTATTTGGTTGATCCCACTACAAAAGAAATTCCACACCTTTGATGCCCTTCTCTGAGCCTTTTAAAATTCTACCATATTGTGTGTGAGATGAGGGATCAGAGGTACATATAATGGTAAAACTGCAGGTGCTTCACATATTTAAGCATCTGCATATTATTATTATTTCATTGTTTCATTTCATTTTACCCATTTCCCAAAAATTTTTAACTTATAGCTTGATTTATTGACTGCTGATAATCACTGATGTTTTAGCTGAACTATCCATTATAACTTGAAGAGCTGGCTCCTCTGCACTAAGGGTCATTTCAGAGCCCATCATTTTAAATATGAAGCCAGGACTATCTTTTCCTCTCTACTGCATTTTGCATTACTTCAAAAAAAAATTTCAACTGCTGCTCTATTTCCCCACCTCACAAGGTTTTTCTTCAGTTCTTCACCTGTGGTTCTCTTTTACACTACTCTAAATTGGTCAGTATCATCAGCAAACTTAATCACCTTTCTATGCATTCCCCTTTTCAGATCATTTATGGATGAATCAAATAAAGTATTCCTTGCGGGACAAGAACTGGGATATATCAAAAAATTACTGTTCCAGAAGCTTAGTACAAACAAAATATAGTACTTTTCATATATAATTAAATTCTGGAACTGAATGGCCATTATACAGGTTGAATATCCATCCCTCTTTAAATCTGTTAAAGATTTTTGAATGAGTTCTTCCTTGCTTTTTTGATCATTCTTATTTGAAATTTCCTCAAAAACGTATCTCTTTAGTGACAAAAAGAAGATATGTTGATCTTTCAGCAGACAGAACAGCATAATGGTACATTTTGTTCCCAAGACAGACAGTTTTGACTTTGAGAACAATTGACTGGAATTTGAAGAGCACGCTACTCCATGGCATATGTTTCAGAGAGAGCTTTCATTACATATTAACATAAGTTCTTCAAAATTAAAATCTCATATTTGGACTTCAGAAACTCTTTCCTGTAATGGGATTACAATTGAATAAATTGTATTTCTTACCAAAACCTCTACTCCCAATTGTTCACATAGGCAGTCCATGGCTAAAGCTCTCCCCCAGACACATGTTCCTCTGTTCCTATACATTAGCAATGATAAATATTTTCTGAATTCTTTAATTCAGTGCTTACACTGTAAGGGAACAGGCACATTTTAACCGACAGATGCATTATTTTTCTTTTTTATTCTCCCTCACCTTCCTGATCTAATACAGAGTATAAGTTGTGGGCACAAAATGTGAGCATAAAACACATTCAGTAAAGTACATCTTTTCATGAATTTAATACGGAACCACTGGAAGGATATTGTGGCTTCCTGTGAAAAAATTATATTCTTTATTTAAAATTATGACTAAAAGATGAATGATGCAAATGAGATTGGCAAAGTTGAAACTCCCTTAACTTCCTTAAGCAGGAACACTCCTGCTAGTTTTTGAGGAAACTGTGGGTTATAATAATGATTTTTCCCTGTGAAAGCACAATTCAGAATAATCTGTCAATAATAAGACTGTGACCTGTTATCCAGTATTAGTAAGATGAAACCAAATGAGTTTAAAATGTTTTATCCAGATCAATTTTCAACATAGTGGATGTCACTTTTCTTTTAGCATCTTTTAAAATTATCTTGATATGAATAAGATAGTCTAATTATAATAACATATAAAAACCACTTTAGATCAAAATGCATATTTTAATTTGTTAATATGCAAGACTGAAAAGTCTAGAAAAAATTAAAAACATTATACATTAAGGAATGGGAATGATGATAAAAATTACTATGTGACCATTAATATGAGCAATCCTTCACCCATTAAAAACAAATATATAATAAATAAAAAGAAATGAAATCTATATTCATTTTTAGGAAGTGAACAGTGTAAAATACCAGTTATACAACATTAAAAAAAAAAATTCATGATTCTGTGGCTTTATTTTTTAAAACAATCTTTTCAACAATCAGACAATAGGTTACTATATTAAAAAAAAATCACCACCTTTGTCTAATTGTCTTGAAAAAATAGCAGCCTTTTGTTCATGTGTTTTCATGTAGAAGATGCTCTCTGATATATACCATGAAATCAGTGTAGCTACGGTGTTAATTTATACACATATATTTATTTACAAAAATCTTCTCCACAGGCACAGAAAAACACAGGAAGGCAGGAAAAGTTGCTGAAGTAGACAAACACAGAGGTAAAATGTCCACTCATCACCACTCAGTTCTGCTCATCTGTTGAGAGGACTGGAGTATAGTTTCCAATTGGAGTATATTTTCCTGTGATCCCAGGCACTCCTGGCACTGCTGTAAATTGCCAGAGTGTTGTGTCTGCCTTCAGCAAGCCCCAGGAATCAGGCAGAGTGCACAGGTAAGTTGGCTGCTCTTCTCCACTCTTTCACAGCATGCAGAGATTTGATATAGCTGAAGGTCGACACTAGAAATGAGACATCCTAGCAACTGGTAAGTGGTTCCCACACTGACTGCCTGCTAAAACAACTCCCAGACTACTTTGATTTAATAAGCAGTTCACTTTTAAATTCAGCAATTATTCTTCCTAATCTATTTTAATCTATTCAGGTGCTGCTAGTTTGAAAGAGACACAGAATTTCATTAATACTCATGGTATGAATAGGGATCAGTTAATTATTTAAAACAGAATCTCCCTTTTAAATGTTTTTCACATTGAGGTCAGGAAAAAATATGGGTGAAGGAAATACAGGAAGAATTCAATGTCTTTTTTTCAAGAATATGAATCAGAAATTTGTGGTGAATTAAAGCCTTAGGGGGTAAAATTCTATAAGAATATGGAACTTTTTATTGGGGTTCGTGCTGAACAACTGCAAAATGCGATAGCTTCTGGCTCCTGCTTGGCTCAGTCTTAAACATGATCAACTACCAACATGAGAAAGCCTGCAGGCATTTATTCTAAAGTATCTTGCAAAATCATTATCATTGGTCTTACATAGAAGATTAACCAGTTACATATATATTGGCTTTATACCTGTATGAAAATATCATATAAATTTTTGTATATCACAGTTATATACATTCATACAATTTTATATGAAGCATTCTTATGTGCAAACACAGGTATGCATTCAAAATGACACTTTAGTAAGTCTTTAAAAAACTCCTACATTCAACCCCCATTTCAACTGTGGATAGAAATTAAGAATAGACTCGACATGAGGAAAGAAAGCTGATTAAATACCTATGAAACAGCTCAGACATCCTGTAAAACATCTATGAAATAGCTCAGATATCTTGTTAAACATCAACAAACTGGTAAAAGAGATCAATCCATAGGGAAGATAATTCCTATAGGAAGGCCTATTCCAAATTACTCAGCTGCCTAAAAAACAGCTAAGAGGCAGGTAAAAAATTTCTAAACTAATTAAAAATTTCTAAACTAATTTTGTAAAGAAGACAATAAGTCATTTAACACATGTAATTTGGCATTAAATAATACATCTTTAACATTGTGTGTGTGTGTGTGTGTGTGTGTACTCGCATATACACACACAAATTATGTATATACACTAATCCATATTTAAACAGCCCAGCATATTTTGCAATTCTGTGATTCTCAGAACTCATGTAGACCATGAGATAAATTTCTCAAGAGAAGCAACAGAATCTCAGTTGCACTACTGCTCATATTAAATGAAATATGAGGGCACAGCACTTATTAGGACTTCCAGTAGTTTGAAATATCGTCAGAGTTAAGGGTCATGAATGCATCTGTTTTGTAAAGACAAATAATCTAGAACACCATATCATATTAAAACCTAACCACTACTTTCTTAAAGCATTGTCTCTGAAAGGGGTCATTTTGGTAATAAGTAAATGAGGTCTAAACTCTGAGCCCTTTTCTCTGGATAGCTAAATATCACCTCACTTCTGTAATTTAAAATTTAAATGCCCAATGTGGGAGATTCTCATCTAGGTGGTGATTCCTCTAAGACCGTAAGGCAGAAAAGATGCACTGCCTTGTGGTGATATCTGCCCAGCTACAGAGAGACTGTAAAATAACTTGCAGTAATGGCAATCTCTTTATAATAAAGATTAAATTAAGTACAATTATTTCCACCTAAACTTCTGAAATATCAACGTGCTGTAGGTCCAATAGGTAAATTGTCATTTGACTTATTATTAATTTCTTTCTGAGTTTATCTAAAAGTTAAGATTAAAACCAGAGTACTGATTAAGAGATTCTTAGGTTCAAATGTCAGACTGGATCTCTCTATGTGTTCTAAAACACATTGTGTCTGCAGAAGATGAAATATAATCCAAATTAATGCAAATTCAGCAGTGAGGCAACTGGGTCAGTGGTGTAGATCCCACAGATTTGAGCATCAGGACCACCGTTTTTACAATTAACAATATTTCTTGTCAGTCTGAAAACTACAGGGTGCTTTTCATGTAACCTAATTTAGGACACGTGCATCTGACCTAACCACTCAAGGTTCCCTTTATAGCCAGTGGGAAAAAACAGGCACTAAATATCAAGTGATTTAAATGTTAAGACTGGGATAAAAGATTAAAAATGCCTGTTTGTTTCAACTGACTATACTGGCAAGACAGTGTGTCTAACTGAAATGCAGAAGGCTACTTCAATGTCTAAATTCGGCTACGTGAATCTTAGCCAAGGTATCTGCAATTAGATGGTAGTCATTTGACAAACTGGTAAAGTACTGCTTCAGAAAAGGTTGGAGAGAAAGCAATGCTAGAAAAGATTATGCACTGAACTGTATTGAAGATTTCAAGGTCATGAACTTTTAAAAAAATTGCATATAGGAAGCTGTTGGACCAGGGGCTAAATAAATCTGGACTCAGGTATGCATCAGCATGGCTATTCTATTGCTGGAACCTAAGTAAACTCATTCAGGATTGGTTGTCTCTGTCTGGAATAACATTGTGGAGCACAGACACGGCTCCATAGAACAACAGAATGGTTTGTTTTGGAAGAGACCTAAAAGGTCATCGAGTTCCAACCCCTCTCAATGGGTGGGGATACCTTCTACTAGACGAGGTTACTCAGGGCTGCATCCAACCTGGCCCTGAACAGTTTCAGGGATGGGGGATTCACAGCATTTCTGGCAACCTGTTCCAGTGCCTCAACACCCTCACAGTTTAGTATCTCTTCCTAATTTAAATAGAAATCAAAATCAGAAACTTTCCTTATTTAGTTTAAAACTGTTCTCACCTGTCCTATCACTATTTGCCTGTGTAAAAAGTCACTCTCTTCCTTTTTTATAAGTCCCCTTTAAGTACTAGAAGTCCACAGTGAGGTGTCCCTGGATTGGCAGCAGGGTGAGGAGTTGGTTCTCACCTTCTATTCTGCTATTGTGAGATCCCACCTAGAGTGCTGTGTCCAGGTCTGAGGCATAAGAAGGACATGGATCTGTTGGAGTGAGTCCAGAGGAGAGCACGAAGATGCTCAAATGGCTGGATCACCTCTTCTGTGGAGACAGGCTCAGAGAGTTGGGACAGTTCAACTTGGAGAAGAGAAGGCTCTGGGGTGACCTCAGAGCACCTTCCAGTACTCGAAGGGGGCCTGCAAAGGAGTTGAAGTGGTACTTTACAGCAGGGCATGTAGTGGTAGGACAAAGGGCAATAGCTTTAAACTGAAGGAGAACAGGTTTACACTAGTTAATAGCAAGAGATTTGCTCTGTTGGTGGTGAGGCACTGGAACAAGTTGTCCAGAGAGGTTGTGGACTCTACCCATCCCTAGAAGTGTTCAAGGCCAGGTTGGATGGGGCTTTGAGCAACCTCATCTAGTAGAAGGCATCCTCCCATGGAAGAGGGATCAGAACTGGATAATCTGTAAAGTCCCTTCCAATCCACACCTCTCTGTGATTACCTGAAGTAAAATATACTCAGCATTTCCCAAGTCCTTGTTAAATCTGATTAAAAGATATTATAAATAAGGGTAAGTTAAAATAGCTAGTCTAAGGCCTTTATTAGTTTATGGATTTATTAAACTTCATCCAACTCAATATTGCTTTCAATTCTTTGCTGCTCTTGCAGTGTTGTAACAGTGTTGTGTTACAATGTACTGCCCAGTTAGCAGCAGCCTGCAGTCATATAGTAAAGAATTAGGGGCAATCTTATTTTCACCTTGAGTTGACTTTAAACTAATATAACTAACTCCATGATTTTTGGTTCTCCTCCCAAATTACAGACACTGATGGCTTCATTATGGAACTAAACAGCACCTGAGAATGACTTGAAATATTCTGAACAGAACGTTAGCTATCACATAGAAAATAATTATGGGGACAAAAATCATGATCATAAAGAGTCTGAAAATTGGAGCAAAATTATTCATACAGTGTATGGTGCTGTAAAACATGAAATAAACTACAAAATTTAAAAAAAATAATTAAATAGCCAGGTTGAAAATTTAAAAAGAAAAATATGCACACAGCAAATTTTATTATTGCTATATTATTCCTAATTTGGATAAGCTAGCAAGTATATGAATATTTTTCAATAACCTCCAGAGACATAGATATCTCAGGAAGCCACAGACCAATAAATATATCTAGAGAAGTTTAGAATGCTTATTTGAGACAACAGTTTTGCAAAGTATCTGCTGGATTTGTTTTAAGTATTTTGGCTTGTTACATATTTATTTGTTTATGACAGTCACACCTGACAGTTCTCCCTTTAGCTTTGTTTATTTTTTCATCAATGCTGAACAAGTCACAAGAGCAAGAAAAAATATTAAAATTCTCCTTCTCTTGCATAACAAGATACATAAGATAATAAGCTATATCTTAAATATAATATATCTGCACAGAGTTACCCTTTCTTACTTTTTGGTAGAATCCTCTGGGAGGAAGCAGCTCTTCTGGAAGAGGGCATGTGGCCCTGATAAGCGGCTGCTCAGTGCAGCAGAGAGCACAGGATGTTCCAGGGAATGAAGGAGTAAACAGTGATGCGGGATGGTCAGACAGGGACTTAAGGCAAAAGTCAGAATGGATGGAAATTTAACAATAAGGGTTTCAAAAGGCAGTGGAAGTTATTTGGGGAGGCCCAGGCAAGAAGAAACACTTCAAAATAGAGTCAGATGCTTGGCTAAACCACCTAGGATGGTTCTGACAGGTAAATGATTTTTAAGCGCATAGAGTTTTAGGAGGTTGGTTCTGAAAATGCCAACCCTCCTCATCTTCCTCTCTCCATCCTCCCACATCAAATAAATAAATCAGTCACCAGAAACTCCTTGGGATCTGACTGGGGAAAGGCCCATGAATTCTGTAGCAAGTATACATGGTAACAGGATATGCTACAGAACACTTATTTTGAAACTTAACTTTTTTTTTTTTTATCTGATAGAAAAGAATCAGTATGGTTATCTCAGTATTAATACATTATCTTTTTATATTATGTATTTTAATAAATATTTATCAATTACCATTTTCAATATTTCTTCAAATTAATATGCTGATATTGCACAACTGTTTTTCAGTGTGGCAGTACATTTTTCACCACTGAATGTGAAAAATGTGTTCTAGATTAATGATATGGGTAAGTATGTTTTTCACATATCTAAAACTTAATTAAACGTAGAACTCAACGGCAACAGGAAGTTACCAAAATCACAGACATAAATTCCTTAATAATGACAAACTCATTACTAAGTAGTTCATCAGTACCTGTTAAGCTTTCTGATCCAAAAGTGTACTCCAGCTCTGCATGTTCCTAAACTTGGAACTACTACAAAGAGGGGGGTTCTTGCAAAAGAAACACTGTGTAACCGCTGTGCTTTTGATAAGATTTTCTTAAGCTATCTCTCTGATACCAGGTACAAGACCAGATGCTGTGTGATGTATTTAGGGGAGAGAAGCAGTAGCAGGATTTTGACAAATGGAGATGTTGGCAATTAGAAAGGTGTGGGCAGAGGACTGCACTTACGTTAGTGGTTAACAGATGAAGAAAAAGATGACCTAGCATTAGAGATGGAGAGATTTCATTGGAAATGGAATTATGAAACAAGTTTTCAACGTTTTGTTTAACATATCTTTTCTCTGATGGTTCTTTTCTGTCTGTTGTTCTGAGCTGATTTTATGTCCAGTGGCCCACTTTCTGAGATGCATCTCCGCTCTTAGCAGTACATCCTGCTCCTGTGATTATGTCCAAGAGTGCTGATTCACTGCTGTTTTCTCAAACCAAATCATATTAAAAAGTATTAACTCTGAAATAAAGGCTGTTATACAAAGTCATCATGTCTCACAGTGCCATTTAATTACACAAAGATAACTACCTATGTATCCACAAAGTTGTGAGTACATTTTGTCCATAAGCAAGTAAAGTCTGCTTATCCTCCATCTACCCTTCCCACCACTTTTTAGTAGACAATACACTCATATCACAGCATCGAAGTGTATTATTAATCATACTGATCTATATGACGAACATTACAAATAAAAATAATGACACAAATGAGAAGCTGAGTAAAATAATCTGGTGTCAAAAAAAAATCTTTGCTTTGATGTGTGCTGGTGAAACTTAGAATTCCATTAGTAATAAATCTGCTAACCTAGCTGCAATTTGTGGCCTTTTCCTCTACTCTTAATTTCAAGATTTGCTATTATTTCTACAGTTGTGTTCCAAATTTTCCATGTCACCATTATAATATTTTAGCTAAGAACAATCATTCACACATCAAATAAGCAAACAAAGTCCTGTTGGAACTTCTCAAGAGAGCACATGACCAGCGTGACTTCACAGGAATTATTTTGTGTATGTAGAAGTTCTGCCTTGAGCTAAATCGCAAGGAAAGCTATATTTAGGACATTTTTAGAAAATGAAATGCTTCTAAGTTTTGTCATTCCTATCCTTCTAAACACCCATTATTTACTTGAAGCTTATATTTCACAGGTCCAGAATGTCAACCTTTTATTTCTGCTTAAGCAAATGCCTCACTTAAGAAGAACAACTGGAACAGCTTCTGTGGGAAGCAGCCTACTGGAGTGAAACCTGGGCTCATGCCATTCAGCTTTAGACATTTCATTTAGGTGGCTGAACTTTAATATTTCTTTTCTTGACTCTCGCTAGCCAGGTTCCCGGCCTGAATCACCCTATGACAGCTTCTTCATATTTTCATTGACATGAAAGGAAATGCAAGCAAAGTATTTAGCTATCAGATGTAGGATCTAAAGTTAGGCATTGCACACACTCCCCAGTTGTGACTGTATTATACAACATCGGAGATGATGTTACATAAATGGTATTTTCTTTGCATTTCATTCCATGAGCCTAAGAAATTGAAGACTAATAAATGGTCTCATTAATAAAAGGACTGAACTATAATTTATTTGTTTTGACACAAACAAATGTGATCTGCACACAAGAAACCACTACATTTCATAAAGAAGAAAAATTACATTTATTAGTAAAGCAAGTACATTTTGTTTTATCTATATTCTTAGGGGCATTATTTAAAAAATGAATGAGAGATGAAAGTGAAAGATAATACATATATAAAAATGTCATTTTCATGTAATTTTATATAGCACGTTAAAGAAACAAGACAATTTATAGTTATTTTGAAAGTGATAAAATCAGCCACGCTCATTGTTTGCTGTTGAGCATCAAGAATCTCACCCTTTTCCAACTGCAGTGTGTTGCAGCAGCTTCATTTAAACACAGAGCCTTGAAGCAGCTCCCTTCTGCCAATCCTTGCAGCCGCATTGCTGCTTTCAGCTCCCCATCTAACAGGCAAGTACATCTCAGTGTGCAAAAACTGCACCAAGGGAACACAGAAGGGAGAAAGGAAATCATTCCTTCACAAGGCCTGGCAGAACATAAAGCATATAGCTAGAGATGTAGATACAGACTCAAATTCCTTCTAATTATGTTTTTTTTTCCGCTCTTTATTATTGTAAAATATATACGTAAATATAATCTTAGCAAGTACTGAGCATAAAAAAGAGAGAGGAAAATGTAAACCCCCAAAATGGTACTCTGCATTTAAATTGGTGTCTGCAAAACAGGAGATCATGTTAAATTTAAAAAAAAAAAAAATCTCATTACCAGTAAGCTATCTGCTGAGATAGCGAGTCCTCTCAGAGACAACTGTGTCTTTTAATATTGAATTGTCTATTCTGGAGCAAAGAAGGGAGATAAAAAAAGGAGAGGAGGATCCTCGATTTCATTAGATTTTGAATTTCCCTCTGGAGATGCCTATCTCCCTTGACAAGATCAGAACCTTAGAGCCTCACTTGGCTTCTTTCAAAGGTATAAACAGAATGTTCAGGGCATTCAAAGCCTAAAGGAGACCCATATAAGCCATGAAAGACTAAAAGGAGCTGGTACCCACATTGTTATGCTATTCATTCATAAGTTAAGAATTGTTCATTCTGAGGCTAAAATAAAAAAAATACACTTTCAATATAAAACTTTGGGTCAGACCTTGACTTTTTTTTAATTGCTGTAGCTCCATTATGAGCATCATGTTATTTAAAAAATCATCTGAAGTTGCAACAATT
This sequence comes from Picathartes gymnocephalus, assembly GCA_013390045.1. Taxonomy (NCBI): domain Eukaryota; kingdom Metazoa; phylum Chordata; class Aves; order Passeriformes; family Picathartidae; genus Picathartes; species Picathartes gymnocephalus. The sequence goes on from WEKY01022366.1 coordinate 45,220, forward strand.
AGTTGGTAACAATTAATTTAATTTGCAAAATCCAAAGGACTGTATAGCAAGAAAATGGAAAATTCTACCATTATCTGTCTTGAGAAGCAAGTGTAGTGAATGCAATTCTCCACGGTCTAAAATACAATATTATTCGCATAGATAAAAAAATGAATGCTAAATGGCTGAAAATGCCAACAACCTGAACTGGTAAACTTTTACAGCCAACTTACAAAAGCCTTCAGGAACTGCATACAGTGTAGCACAGCACAATGTAAGATGTGTCATAACAGCACACTCACTGGTAATGTCATTATTACCTTTCTAGAGATAACCCCATGAATTGAATAAGAGCTAACGCTTATTAAATTGTTGATCTACACCAAAATGAAGCTTCTTCATGGGCATTTTTGACTAAGCATTAATAATACAAGTGGAGAGGTTTTATATGTATATACACGTTTCGAATGGCATTTTGTATTGCATTGTTTCTGTGATGTAGTACATGTAAAAATAAGCCAGTTTTCTAGAATAATACTGTCGAGTAACTCTTTTTTTGGATGAGCATCTTGTTTTCAAATGTATTTGAAAACACAGTCTAAGTAACCTGATTTTATATGGAATTACCTAAATGTGACAGGGAAAGTTTTACATGAAAACACACTATATAGTATCTTGTGCTTAATATACACCCTTTTTGTAGCTAATGGAAATTCTGCCATTGCATTAGCTTAAAAAAAAATACTATGACATAGAAAAAGTCCTATTTAAATGTGTTTTAGACACTTTATTTTTTATTCAACCTATAATTTCTGCCTTTTGAGGGTAAGCAAATGTTCAGGGTTTTGAAAAGGATGACCTGAATGATGTGGAAAGGGGCATCATCTCTAAGACCCAGTAACACAGCAGACAATCAAGCTACCTTAAGGTAGCTTTCTACCAGCTGCCTGAAATACTGCTACCTTGGCACTTGTGGAAGAACACAGCAAAAGCCAGCTAAGACACCAAGTAAATATCTGAGTTTAGAGCCACCACAGAGTTCTGCACTTCCATAGCTACGTTGCTGCCGCTAGAAGAGTTACGAAGATGAGATGAAGTCATGCAATAACTGCAATATGGATAAAATCAAAATAGGTCACACAGAATTAATGTTGCACTGTGATGGTAAAAGAAAAACTTATAAAGAAGTGAGTAGGAGACAGAAAATATGAGGGAACAAAGTGGTTAAAACTTAGAAGCAGATGTTAAAGCACTCTTTCATTATGCTAGAGATGATTATTAATGATCTGCCAGGACAAGAAAGCAATGAGGTAGCGAAATATGAAGATGACAGAAAATAATTTAAATTAATCAGAACAAATAAAACATGAATTTCAGAGATACCCAGTGAAGTGTATCACATCTGGTTTCTTTCTGCTAAGCCTGGAATGGAACTAAATTTTTATCATTTTCAGGCTGTATTTTTACGCACCTAGAAAATCAAAACATGAACTGGAGAAAGGGGTGCACTGGGAAATTAAAAAAAAAAAAAAATCATGAAATTATAAAATTGCTGCCTTACACAAAAAAAAAGTAATTCTGGGAGCAAAATTGGTGACTTTTGCCCATCACACAAAAATAAGTTATGAATTCAATTGTCTACATTAGCAAACTGAAAATACCGTAATTTCCTGTGCATTTGTACACATCAGCTTGTGCTATAATTTAATTCTTTCGACATTTCAATAGTAAACAAAGAATTATTTCCATCTATCACTTATGACACAATCTTCATGCTTTTATATTTCTTTCTGAAATAATGAGCAGATAGTTAAAAATAGGCATGGCATAATTAACTCTTTTATATATGTCATTATTTTGCCTTCCTTTCACCTCCTTGCTGTATCCATCTGCTTTCTGCAGTGTTGTGCTTAGGACATGCTAAATATGCTTAAATAATGTAAACAGTCAGTGACAGAACTTGCCATGCATGAAAGTAAACACTGATGTATGCCTCTGCCTTTAAAAGGACCAACAGTTAGTTGCATGCCGTGCAGTGTCTTGTGAAGGAGCCCTGATCTTTTACTCCTACCACAACAGCAACTACTCCAGCGACAGTGACAAAAGCGAGGGCAGGGCAGCATTTGTTGGGTTTTATACTGAAGGACAAGACCAGTTGAATTTCACATGGAAGGGCTGGACAGTGTTTTGAAGCTAAACTATGTAACATTAACTTCCACGATAGTGTAAGAAGCTTGTGGACAAGAGCCACGGTGGAAGTGTGGCTTGCAATGGAAGATGACGCCTACAGACACACGTGTGACAGCTACAGGCGGTTCCGTGCGTGGGAACCCAGTGCCATCACCTTGTACACGAAAGATGGGCATCGGCCTCTTCTCCCACGCAACTGGCGATAGGAGGAGACAGTGTTAAGCTGTGCCAGGGGATGTTTAGGTTGGACATTAGGAAGAAAATCTTCACAGAAAGGGTGATTAGATGTCAGAATAGACTGCCCCGGGAGTTGGTGGAGTCACCATCCCTGGAGGTGCTAAAATAAAGACTGGACATGGCACTCAGTGCCACGGTCTGGTTGACAAGGTGATGTTCGGTCACAGGCTGGACTCGATGATCTCAGAGGTCTTTTCCAACCTAATTGATTCTGTGATCACTCCGCGCCGCCCGCGCTGCCGGCGCTGTCCCCGCACGCAGGGCACATCACGGTGCCACGCGTGGAGCGCAGGATCCGCCGAGCGAAGCGCAGCGCGCCGGGCAAGACACGGACGACGCCGGGCACAGGGAGCGTGCGCTCGGCGGTGAGTGAGGCCGAGGCCGCCGGGCCGAGCCGGCCGCGGTGCCAGCGCCGTCCCCGCGGGGC
>WEKY01022366.1:49734-97624 GCA_013390045.1 Picathartes gymnocephalus
CGGAGTCCCCCGCTCTCCCCACTGCCCCCACAAGGGAACGCCTTCCTCCTCCCGCCCCAGCCAGGCCGTCCCCTTCCTGCACGAAGCCACTTGCAAGGTTACCCCCACTCCAACTTCGTATCCCGTCGCCAAAGCCACGAGCCTTTCCTCAGCTGGGTGCTCCCCCCGGCACCTCCCTGACTTGCCCCAGCCAGGGCTGGCTTCTCTGGCTTCCGGCGTGCGGAGAAACCGTCGGAGATTGGGAGGGAAAGGGGACGGGGGAAGGGGGGGTTGATCTTACGCAACTGCAGACCCTCCACTTCCCCGCTCCTGGAGGAGCCTGTTCAGGGGCTTTTCGGAGGTGGAACGAAGCTCTCTACCTTCCTCGGGCGAAGGGCAGCTGGAGCCGGAGCGGGCGGAGCTCCCGCCGCTGCGCAGGTACCGCGCTCCCGAATCCCGCACGACCCGGAGCGGTGCAGCAAAGCGGGGAGGGGGTTTACCTGCACCGCCAGGCTTTTCGGCTGACAGGCAAACGTGCAGATAACAGGGTGATGAAAACACCTGCCCTTTTCATTAAAATTGAAAGGCGATTGCTTGGGCATTAAAGCCATAGCCAACTGTCAAAAGGCCAAATATATGAATAAATTCCGTGTTCTTGATGTTAATGTAACAGATGGGTTTAAGAGATACAGGTACTTCTCCCAACAATTCTGCTGGCAAAATATTTTTAGCAATGTTTAGTTACTAGTGTGCCTGTGGATAGGCATTCTCTTCCTTCATATATTGGAAAATTCAAATCTCAGAGGTAGCACTATCTCTTTATGAAGAATAAAAATATGTACATATTTTATAACCTGAATATGATATGCAACAGATTCATCATAGAAAAATAAGTGGATGTGGAAGCTCAGTCTTTGTAAAAAACATAATCACTGTCCCTTTCAGAATGTGTGCTTCCTAGTAGTTGTTTCTGTGACACATTTTAAGAGTCATTAGTTTTCACTACTACCCTATTACTTGACAGAATGCCTTTCCTTTTTAAAGAACATAGTTAATTTAAGAACATCAGTTTCCTTGAAAGATCTTCTAGTACAGTGTTCAAACAGCACAATCCATTTCGGGTTTGTGGACTGCAATCAATTCTAATTAAAACTTTAATTATGTTTTTCTCCATTCAAACCAAACATGAAGTAGTCTGGGCTAATGTTGCTGTCAAGGAAAAGTAAGGAAACGTTCTTCATCTTGGTCGTGTGTTATCCCTGCCTTTTAATTAAGGACTGAATCCTTAATCTTGTTATTTATCCACAAACTTTTATGACATAGGGCTGCAATATTAACCAGTTATCTAGGTTGCTGTATCTTCTTGCGTGATACAAAAGTATACCTGCATACAGAATTACACCATTGGTTTTTCAACGTGCTTCTTGGTCTGGAACGTCCAGCTATTGCCAGCACATCGGTTGTGTCGTCAAGCGGCATCTACTCCGGAGTATCACAGTGTTATGTAACTCACAACTCAGAGAGCAAATGCCAGCGATGCCTCGGCCGCTGTCGGTCCCGTTGTGCAGTTCCCTGTGTGCCTTCTCCTGGTGTGTTGTACCAGAGGAGTCATAGCTGACACCACCCCACAGCGCCAGCCAGACGGGAAGCTGCTCTGGCCAGAATGATGAGGCCAAGTCTCAGCGGGCTGTGATGGGGCAGGGTAGGGCAGAGCAGAGGAAAGCGGGCTGGTTGTGCAGGGTGGAAGCGGTGCAATGCTGCTGGCTTTGGTGCTGTTTGCAGAAGGCGCCACGTGTCCCTGGGTGCGACATCCTGCTGACTGCAGCGTGTCTGGGGTCCGGGAGGATCCCGTTGTGCCTTCCAGCAGTTCCTGCTTGAGGGCTGCAGCACCATTGTGGTGCTACAGGCCTCTTGACTTTTATTTAAGGATACAGGTTCCCTTAACAAACACATGAACGTTATGAACTTTGTTGTGGGTGATTCCATAATTTTTTACATTTCAAGCTGTTGTCCTGGTTCTGTTTTTCAGTTTCGGGATTGCAATGTTATGTCTGTCTGCACAATGGATTCCTAAGCTTTTTTGTATTGCATCTGTGCCTCATGCTCCCATTTTAGGTATTCAGCTCTGTCAACCTTTGCAGATTCCCATAGATTTCCAGAACTTTATGTCACTTGGCCAAAAAGTGCTGGCTCATCCTCTAATTGTGAATCAAACAGCAATGTACACTAATTGAAGATAGAGTTAGAAAATTTAAAGCGTGGTAGACAGATCTGGTTTTAAAGTCCTACGAATTGAAACACACAGCACATACCTTGAGCCAGCTGTGCTCCTAGTCTGTGATGTTAAACATTGTCAGCACTGGTCTTCATCCTTTTGTTTTTAATAGGTATTGTTTTAGCAGTGTTCATTGGGCTAAATACCCTTTGTCATTTGAGTGGTCTGTAAAGAAGCTTGTTTCCAGGTGGGTTTGACCGCCTGTGGATTTTGTCTTATATTAATAGAGAAAAGCACTTGTGTGATCTTCCTGCATTATTTCTCATGCCTAATTTTGATTCAGACTACTCTGTAATGAGCCTAGACCATTTCATCTGTCCCCATTTTCTTTTGGGTCACTATTACCTGCATTTGCACACCTTTTGTCATTCTTCACATCCTTGGGCTTTTTCCTTCTTCGTTCAGAGTGTAATTTTGTTCCTTCTTTTTGTGCGTGTTCATTGCATCTTTGGATCACTTTCAGCCTTACCAGTTATCTTCTTTGCTGTGTATTTCTTTTTTGGGAAAGACCATGGTTTACCCCCTAGCTTCTCCCCATGGCATCACTGAAAGCTCTGTGTGGTACAGGAATACAGCACCAAGAGGGAAGGCTGTGAGCATTTGCTGTGCTGGAAGATGTAAGGATCCAGATGTACTCCCATCACAGAGTGGCGCTTCCTTACCCAGCTCCAACTACTTGTCTTTATTCATAGAGAGAAAATCTTATCTTTTGAATTTTATACTATTGGTCTGAGAGCAATAGCTATAAACCTTAAAAAAAAAATTAAACAGATGATAAAAAGGGTACTTGTTCATGGAATAGAAAATCTCAGGGTAGTGCTACAAATTTATATTGTTTTTTTAAGTTTTAATGTGCTAAGAATATATACATATTTTTTCTTTTTTTAACTATGGATGTTATCCACAGGGTCTCTGCTTTCAAGAGCTTTTCCACATTTACATGTGAATGTGATTGAAAGGACAATAATACACTTGCAAGAAATTAAGGCAGATTATTAGAGACGGTCTCATAGATGAAAGTTGAAAAAAGTAACTAGTTTCAAGGAGACAGTTGAAGGAGAAAAAGATAAAAAAACACTTGATAGTCAAATTCACTTATGTGTATTTTTAAAAATATCAAGCTATTTTTCTTTGTGATTATTCCCCTGAGGAAAGTAAGGAACAGAATATATTCAGTAAAATAACTTGTAAAACCACAGCTAATTGAAGTAAATGGTGCTCCTTGGGAATGAAAGGACAACTACATCTTTTTTTGAACTATATGATGTATTCTAAAATTATCATATCAAGGACAAATTTTACAGATATTATTGAAGGTTTTTCTCCCTGAAATAAACCCCATGAAGTCATATTTTCAATCCCAGACTGGAAAAATTAGTGGAATGTATTATAACTTTCTCAGTTCCACTGTTTTGAAAAATCAAGAGTTTGCTACATTCTCAAGTTTGTCAACAACCTACGTGCTTTGAAGTAATGAGAAGTGATAATTTGAGATTACCAAGTGGGTCTTTTAATATAATTGTAATGAAATAATTTCTTAGGAAGATAAAGAATTTTAAAATCACTTTATCATCACAAAGCTATTTGAGGAAGATTGTCTACACAATCCATATTAAAAATTTCTGAATTGATGTGCAGGAAAAAAGATGTAATGGTGATTCTTATAGCTTTTACACTAATATATATGTATGAGATACGAAACTCTTTTGTTAAAATTACTTTTAATCACTTTTGGCTTGAAGCAGATTTAATTTTAAATAATTTATTTCAGAGAAGTGTCATTGTTTTTATGCAGCACTATTAAATATCAGAAAAAATAATTTTACTTATTTCTTGTTCACTAACTTACACTTTCTCAAAGTTCATTTATGAAAAGATGTAAAAACTGAGACCCATAATGGTAAGACTTAAAAGTGGTGTTGAAAATATTTTTTTTTTTTGGTCCTGTCAAGGTGTTTTCATGCACTAGTAAGGTGTGAAAAATAGTATAGTTTTGTTTTAATTCCTAATGAGTTGTATCAACCAATATAACAACAACCCAGTGGGATTACTGTGGTCACTCAAACTTTGTACAAGTCAAAATGTATACTCAAAAAGTGGAGAAGTTGTAACAGTAATTTACAGAGTTTTTAGACTAATAAATGCAAGGGTCTAAAACTTTTGCTGAAAATTACTTTTATAAGTTTTAACTTCTAGCTAAATAGAAAGTTGTATGTTAGAGATGAAAGCTCTTAGATTCATAAATGTTCAAATCTACAACGGAGATTAATGAACATTTTAACCATGTCTAACAGAGGCCATACCATTTGACTCAGCGATGCATCTACTCTCCTGTTCATGAAACACATAGAAATTTGGGGGAGGGAAAATAAATCAATCTTGATTTAAAGATCATGGAGAATGGAAAATGTTTTCTCTAAGTTTTTTTAGTAATTATTCTTAGTGTTAAAATGTGTTGGTTCTCGACTGCATTGTGAGTTCTTGAACCAATCAATCCCCAAAGTCGTTGAGAAAAAATAATCTTAAATAGATCAGCTGTTGAGTCTGGTGTGTGTAGAGTACCTATGACTTGATTTTAATATCTAAAAATAATTTCACAAAGATAATATGTTCCTGAAATTTATTTTTTAAATTAAAGTTTAGTGTTCCACTTCACAGAAAACATTTTTACTCAAAAGTAGATATTAAGTCATTCACTGTAAGCTGGAATCAAATAGCAGTGAGGACACATGAATATTATTCTTTTTGTGGACTGCATTTGAGAATATATGTGGTTTAATTAGACTTTATTCAGAATGGAGTAGTCTAAAATTAGAAAACGTTGTTTATAAAAGCTCTTACAATACAGCATATTTCTCTGTGCTCTTATCTGCTATATTTAGAAATATAAAGTAACTGAAGACTCTTAGAGGATGAAATCTGAGATAGTAGTTAGAATTAAAATGCTTTTTTTGTTTTCATGGAAGTTATATGTAGAGGAAAAGGTTAAGATTTTCTAAAGTTAATGACAGTGAACATTTGAAAAAGTTTTCTGCACTGAAAAGAAAATCAGCTTATGTAATGGATAATGCTGCAAAAAGTTATTTGTGTGAGTATTGTTAACATCTAGCACATACCCAGTCAATTTCATTAGAGTCGATGTTCTTTCATTACACCAAAATATATACTATATTTTTTTAAGAAGTCATTTATCCTTTTAAATATACATTTTTTAAAAAACCATACAAATGAGTACCATTCGTGAATGCTCTTGAAATCCATGTTTTGCATGGCATAAAAGGCTTTCAGTTTGGAAGATTGATAGCCTGAAAAGTGATTTTAGTTTGAGGCATGAAGCATCGGATGATACTGATGATTTTTGCAAACCAGACTGACTTATACAAAGGACTGCATCTTCAAATGTCTAACAAAGTTTAATCTGGGTTGTTTTGTTTTCTTGTTTGTTTTTGGTTTTTTTTTGGATTGGGCTTTTGTTGTTGTTTTGTTGGAGTTTTTTGTTTGTTTGTTTTTTCTAATCTGACTGGGATATGGCACATCAATCACATTGTAACGTTGAACAATGCTCTACAAAGAGCTCCAGCTGACTTGGAATCTGGTCCCTGCCATCCATACAGAAGAAGAAAATTGAAAATAATAGTATGAAATCAGTATGTTACATGTTTAAGCTTGTTAAAACTTTATATCATGCATCCTTAAATAAAGAGATAAAAATAATCACAAACTGGTTTTTTCCATATGCATAATTATTCTTGCCTCCTTCTGTCAGTGAAATCCTAGCAATACACCAGTATTTTTGAAATGCTAAAGTGCTTAACAGAAGTAGCTTCTAAGACTCCATTTTCCTCCTCAGGTATGGTAAGAAGACCGACCACAAAATAGCTTTGACCATTCTTCATAAATAGGTTTTATTTGCAAAGTTGTCCCCCTCTCTGGGTGAGTTCTTAGCTATTTAGATGTTGATTCATTTTAATTCCTGTTTGGGAAAAAAGGATGGCTGGAAGGGGTTGTGATGTTTTTAGCTTTTTGTTAAGTGTCTGCCACAAAGAGGTGCTACTGGAACACAGGTCAGTAAGTAACACTCGATTCGACATGGTTTAAGAGGTGAGCATTACTCAATCAGGCTTCCCACTCTGAGAATGTAATCCTGAAGTGTCAGCAGTTACTAACTGCTTCATGTCTTATCTCATCCTTAGTTTCCTTTTTTTTCCTCCCTCTCTGGCTCTGCTTACTGTCTTTGATTCTGCTCCAAAGGTCTCCTGTTGCCTAAGAGCCTCCCTCTCCCTGAGGACGCTGGCTGTGTGTGTTTAACCATGGTGGATGCCTCCTTCAGCTTGCATTTTAGCTGTGGTTTTGTGTTTGTTTTTTAAACTATGAGCTTTAAAAACAAGAATCTGGCCTTTGCATATGTTCTAGAAAGTGCAGCTGTATGTGCAGTGCTATAAGGGTAAATGCTTGAAAAATTCTAACATACAAGATATATACTGTACCTACAACCTGTGCAGAAAGGTGGGGTGCACGTTCAGGGAGCTCATGGAGTGACTTTGAACCAATCCGTGCCTGGTAGCAGCGTCTGGGTTTGCCTCCTGAAGAACTAATTAGGATACATTCATACATGTTCTGCTTCCCCCCAGTGGGGCTGCTCGCAGTGGCAAAGACAGAGAGTTGGAAGCTGGCTGAGGCACACGCTGTTCTCCAGCTGTTGGCCTGTAGTGTAGATACACCCTAGAATATGTCCTAAGCATCTGGGCTTGTATCTAGATATCTCTAGATATGTACCAGGTATCTGGTGTTTTCAAAGAGAAGTCTGTAAGAAGTCACAGTACAATGTAAACAGATGTTTAGTACAGCTGTGTTCTTTCTGTATGTCTGTCTGCTTTTTCTGTTGAATCGCTCTCTTCAGTGCCTTAACGCTGTATTGTTGTGCAAGACCCAAGACGTTCTTGTAAGTCTGCAGAGTAGAAACACAGCCTGTGTATTTCTTTATCTTGTTTTATTTCCTAGGATGTGGAATTTTGGGGTAGGAAGATTCAATATAGGAGACTGAAAATGTTACAATAATTTAGCATAACATTCTCTGTGGTTTTTATTCCTGCATGTTGCTATAAATAGTTCTACTGTATGTACCTATCACCTAATGCTGTAACATCTATGTTGTCAATTTGCTTAACAAAACCTCTAAGTGCAAGTCCTTCAGTTACAAAGCAGTTTGCTTTCTTTAGACGAGAATGAGCTAGAGAACTGTTGGCTAGTTACTTCTATTGTTTGTAAGATACATTATTTTAGATTATTACCTTATTCAAATATTTGTAATCAACTGTAGATTTTTTCATAATGTGCAACTATAAATAAATGAAAACAGTGTAACAAAGTTCTGAATTGTTGCATGAGAAATCCATGGTGTATATAAAATACAAGAGTAATTTTTATTTCAGTATCAAATGGTCCTATCATTACTTTGTATTGCTGTTTAAATGTTGGTGAATTAAAACTAATCAATTTAAAATAAAAAATAACCCTACAACTTAATGTGCTTCAAATATATGAAAAATAACTGTCTGACTATACCTTGAGTTTTAGTGGGTGTCTTGCATTGCACAGTTGGCTGAGGAGGAGACAGAGATATTTTTCAAATTGCACTTTCTTTCCATATAAATTGCAAGATCTTGCAGTATGTGACTCATTTCAGCTGCTAGCATCTCCCTGCTACCAACAGGAGTGTATTAGTGAAAACCAATAACAATATATCAATGTCAGCTCATCTCCAGATAAAAGAAAGAGTTCATGAAATGTTCAAGGTTGTTCTGGTGTTATATGTAGCAGAGATAGCTGGAGATTGTAATTCTTATATTGCCCAGTAAATCCAACCATTTACTGTTGACAGTATTGATATATTCAGAAGGTCTTCAACATCTGAAGCTGTGTGAGACAACTAACATACTCCCTTATTTTTCCAACTCTGCATTTTGTCAGTCTAACTTACGAGATTCTCAATCCTGTGAAGACCTACACAGCAGCTTGCAGCCATTTCAGTCTTGTACTTTGTTTTCCTTTGGAAATACCTTCAAGGAGTTTGCAGAAGTTAGCATTTTTGGTTTGTTTTGAATGAACAAAGTTAGTGGTATCACTCTGGGCATTTGACTAATGAGGTACTCTTGCATAAACATTGAGTCTGGGAGAAAGAAAGAAACAAACAAAAAAGGTAGCAAATTCATACAAGTTACAAAAGCAAGTCACCATCTGACAACTGTGGTATGCTACTTTTGCCATGCTTCAAAAATTCAAATTACAGTAAAATTTAGTTAGATGTGGATGTACAGTGAAAAGAAATGTGAGCCATCACTTGGGCAGTGGCATTAGCAGCACTATTGACAAATACGGACATCAGGAAATCTTTAGGAACACACGGAAGGAAGGCTTGATTATTATTAAAAATTGTTATTAAAAAATGCCATAGAATTAAGTGTGAAATGGAGATTTCTGGATCAATCCCGTCCTGAAGTCACTGGACCAAAGTCCAAGGCCATACAAATGTAAGGACTCAGCTCATTCTCTGAGCTGATCTGTCTGATCCCTACAGGAAAAAATTGGATCAAGTAATGGATTTGAATAGTGTAGAGTACCTGCTGAACCACCAAAACATGTCTGTGAGTGATTAGATTTAAATACGTGCGGAAATCTGTTGCTTTGAACACACAGAGTTGACTAGAAATGTAGGTGTAAGTGTTCAACAAGCTCTTAGCCTAAAGAAGATGAGACTTGGGGAAAAGGAGAAGGTGTGATCATGAATCATGTCAGAGATGTAGGCAGGATTAGATCTGTGAGGATTTCAGTGCTAGGGAAATTCATTTAAAATGAATCAAAAAGGAAGGGGCGAGCAAGGAAAAGGAGTAGGATCACATTTGAAGATTGCAGCAGGCAAAGGTGTCAACATCTAGGAAACACTGAGGAGTGGAGTCTCTCACAAAAAGGGCGATTAATATGAAAAGTACTAACAGATGAACCACTTTTTGTGATCTTTTAGGTGTTGTGAGAAAACTTCACAGGGAAAATTTGAATTTGCAGGAAACATTGGATTTAACGATAAATCCAGCTGATTCTTGCTGTTTTCCTCTGAACTACTTCTTCAGACGTAATGACAGACAAGCTGTGTCAGAACTGTACTAGGGCAGACGCATCTGAGTTGGGTGCTCAGAGGAAGTCCCTACTGAACTGCCAATGACTACCTGAGCCATGATCACTTTTCTTATACTGTGTGTCAGAAGGGTGATAGATGTAGCTGTTGGAAAAAAGGAAGGAGAATTGAGATGGTTTTAAGTTATATGCAGGTCCTAAAAATGACCACAGAAACACCCCCAGTGCAGGCTCTCTCTGGGAGTGAGCTCTGTGTGGGTGCAGGGGAATTTGCTCATCCAAAGGCATTTGGGACGTGAAACTAAGTGGGGAGAGACTGAAAAACAAAATGTGAAGTATTTGCATAAGACTTTATATGTTCTCTCATCATATGATTCATTGATCTTATGACTGAACAGCTGCTCTTAAAAATTCTGCTTTTCTGAAGTAAAAACCTGTTTGGAGATCTGATTTTGAAGAATTTATGTGACAAGTTGCTCATTGTTTTGCATTTGTATTTATGTGCATTGTAATTTTTCACTGCTGATGTCAGTTTTGAATGGGAGATGACAACTACAGTATTGGCAAATTTATAGAATTTAACATGATTTCATTCACTAAGTATTATGTGATGATGATGCAGAAGGCAGGAACATACCTTCTCCAAGACCTTTTAGAAAATTGATGGCAAAGCAGAGGATGGAATCGTAAACCCTTATTCTCAGAGAACTGTAGACCCTGTTTTACCCATGTACTTGACCAAAGTGCTATCAATGAAGCTCTGGTCATGGGAGGAGCTCAGTTAGCACTGATAAATTGAGAGAGGCTGGACAAAACCTCAAACGTTTTCTAGTTGTTACAAGTCAAGGAGGAAAAACATTTGGCAACTGCGTAAATTTTTCACCTCCAAGTATTTCTGTTCCATACATCAGTAAAGGCCAATCTTTGCATCAAAATAGTTGTTCTCTATATAGAGTTCTGATATCATTCCCATATCGATGATTGTCTTGTCTCAGAGAGACAAGTAGTAAAAGGTTTGCTGGGGGGTGACCACATCTAGGGTTTTAAAGGAATGAAGATACAGGACTAGAAATTTGGATGAAAGCAGTGTCCCACTGGACTTCTGGTGAGACACTGGTCTGTCTGGGCAATGTCTGATTGCCCCAGCACCAGGCGATTTATGCTCCTGACAGCAGGATGGGCACATGGCACCAGCTTGAGCTGAGCTCTCCCTCCAGCCCAACCCAGCCTGTCCTGGCAGGGTTCTATGGTCACATCTGCTAGAAAGGGAAGTTGTCCCTGTTATCTCACTTTCCTATTACTCTTGCCTATTTCATTGTTGTTTACCTCACCCAAATGACCCTTTTTTTCCTTTTCTGGGTGAAGACACATGACCAGTTTTTTCTTATCTACCTTAAACATGGCCACACAAATCCTGGGATTTGCACAAGACATTGGGCAATGAGTTCTTTCCAAAAATGAATATGGTTCTTTGGAGAGTATAACCCTTTTTGGCAGCAGAACTGGACTGTGTCAGATTACAATCAGTGTGTAATCATCCCATGGTGCAATGGGAGTAATACAGAGCTGTGATCATTGTCTGCCCGTGACCTGTTCCTGAGGCTTGTCTTTCCTCTTGGCTCTCTGAGGCATTTGGTAGGAAGCTAAATATTGCAGTTCAGTAATATAATATAATGGCAAACATTATAAATTCTTACAGGAGCAAGTGCTTGCATGTAGTTGATGAACTAAAAATTTAACAAAATTATTAAATAATAATAGTAACAAATAATAAAAGTAATAAATATTGTATACATTAAATCATTTGTATGAGCAGCAGTCTAATTTTGGAATGTTTATGAAGTGGAAATAAGCAGGTATTTACATGCGTTCCAGTTTCCTGTGCTTTTGCTGGTGAGATCTGTTGGGTGGTGTTGTGATAATGATGATCCATTTGGACTAAAGCTGATGAGGAGTGAACTGCAGAGCATGGACTGGGCTCTTTAAGAAGGCAGTGAGGAGGTGCACCTCTCTTATCTCTGGATTTTAATTATATTGGATTAATTACATAATTATATTGCATTTACATACAATTCGTATGTCAGTTTTACTTATTAGTTTAGCTGTAGTCCTTTTAGGATTTTGCATAAAAAACTACGGGTGCAAGATGGTCAAAGTACTATGAAAAAATAAGGTCAGACTGGTTTGTCATTTGGATTTGAAGTTATCCTTTAGAAAGAAGCACGAGACTGACCCCTGTGCTTTGTACCACACAGCTAAATGGTAAAGCTCTCCTATAATGTAGAGCCAAATTCCATTTTAGATAGGCTTTGCAGCTTTTCCCCTTGGATATTAGCATTACCTGGAAATCAGTTTGACTGTGAGTGAACAGAAATACGAAGATTTCTCAGTACAGTGCAGAGAACAGGCATAATCACTTAGATTATGGTAATCCACGGGTTGTGCCTGAGATTTGTCACGGCAGTAAGCATTGCCAGGAGTGGCTATTATCTGTTCTTGCTTGTTTCAGAGAGGCATGGGTGTGACAATGTAAAGACCAAGACCTGGTAAAAATAGTGTTTTTAAAAGTATTAGAGCAGAAGAAAATGAAAGGTATGTATTTTATGTGGAATGGTCCATAAATACTTCCGGTTTTTACTTTGAAAAATCCCTTACTTCTTTGGCCAGCTGTGGGTGATCTTTACTTCCCATTTATTACTATGGCAAAATATTTTAAAAATAGAGTAGTTTGAGCACCAGTCATGCTGGATACAAGCCAATTCAATTCCATCAGGCTCTATCAAGTTGTTACTAAGTTTTGTCCAAGTCCACATTATGGAAGACAAAAGAAGAAAATTTGCCATGTGTAAGAGTTGGTTATATGGATTTTTTTCAGCACATCAAGACTCAGGAGCTCATACAGCAAACTTTCCAGCTGAGGTGTGTATTCTGAAAGTCGAACTGCAAAGTCTGGTTTTTCAACAAAAGAACTTGCCAGTTTTATTCCGCTCCTGTAGCTTCGGATTATTCAATAGGACTTTTTATCACTCTAAATGAAAAATTTAAGTGTAAGCTTCAGCTGCAGTGGGACTTCGGCTGGAACAGCCCTGCATCCCATGGCTAGCTGAAAGGGCTCAGTCACTTGATACTTCACTTATTTTTTCTGCCAGGAGCACTTTGACAGCACATGCCTTAATGTGTTACTGCAGTATAACTTGTTCCCAGGGGAGCAGACGAACAAGCAGGGAGGACATGATCATCCTGCCTCTCTTCCCAGGCAGCTTGCATTGATTAGTAGGGAAGGCTGCTCCCTGCACTCTGCCATTCCTGCAAGGATTTTCCACATTTATCTTCCATTCAGCCAAAATCTAAACAAGCTGCAAGTAGTGGAAAGGCAGAATACGGCTGGTGGGAAGCGGCAAGCAGCCCTCCCTATGGTGAGCAGATAAAGTAACTTTTCAAAAAGATTATGATAGGAATATAGTCACTAGTTTACTCAATCTGTCTCAATTTTTTCTCCTAAGTTTATCAGATGATTTCTTTGAAATTTTGTCAGGTGTAATCTCCTGTGCATCTGTATTACATGTATTACCTTATGTCTAGACTGCTTTCAACTGGAATAAATATTTTCTTGTCTAGGAAGTAGGTGGTGTGGAGTGATGCACAGAAGATGCTGCTGAGGTTCTGTTTCTGCATCTGGTGTGGGTACAGCCAGCCAGCATCACATGTCTGCCTTGGGCAAGCTGGAGAGAGATGTCTTGGGGACAAGCCCGGGGCAGTTCCAAAATCCAGTGCGCAACTCACCTCAGCACCCACCATTCAGTGACAACTGGTACCTGCCATGGAGATACTCCAGGAGAATGGGAACCTGAGGACTGCACAGACAGGCTGAATGATGACCCATTTTTTCCTAAGATATAAACATCCCACATCAGTTATGCCCAGGTCACAAGTTTAACCTTGCGTTTTCCCAAGGTCTGTGTGAACCTTGGAGGAAAAGTTTTGTGCGTGTCTGGGTCACACAGAGACTCAGGATACTGTGCCATTACCTCTGCTCTGTAAGTTGGCTCTGGGAGAGCCTAATTTACATTTACCTACAGTATTCATGAAGGAATTTGCAAATCTATCTCTGACATCTGTGCAGAACCTCCATATGGTATAGCATGGAGTATATAAATTTATAAAGCACTCAGCACCAGTGTGCATAGCTTGTGTGGGGATTTAGGGATCTGTGGGGATTCTTTTAAAGTAGATTTAATTTAATTTAATTTAAATATTTATAAAAGGATTCTACAGCTCACTGCAGAAGCTTTAACTCTTTTGATTATTTTTATGTGGTAATTCTTCCAGTGTGGAATGGTTTGGAGTGGAACAGACCTTTCCACTATCCCAGGTTTCTCAAAGCCCCGTGCACCCTGGTCTTGAACTCTTCTAGGGATGGGACATCCACAACTTCTCTGAGCAACCTGTTTCAGTGCTTCACCACCCTCACAGTAAAGAATCCTACGACTTATAATCCATTATAAGAATTAATAAATAACATGAAATCTACTACTGTTAGAATCTAGGTCCATGTATCTTCAACCTTCAGTAAGGGAGACCTTATAGCAACCTTCCAGTACCAAAAGGGGTAAAGCTGGAGAAGGAGGTTTTACAAGGGCATGGGGTGATGGGACAAGGAGTAATGGCTTTAAACTGAAAGAGGGCAGGTTTAGATTAGATATTAGCAAGAAATTTTTCACTATGAGCATAGTGAGACAATGTAGTAAGTAGCCCAGAGAAGTTGTAGATGCCACATCCCAGGAAATGTTCAAGGCCAGTCTGGATGGGGCTTTGAGCAACCTGTTCCAGTAAAGGGTGTCCCTGGCCATGGCAGGGGTGTTGGAACTGGATGATCTTTAAGTTCCCTTCCAAGTCAAATTATATGATTCTGTGAAAAAAGAGAGCCCATGTTTTTGTAGTAAAGTGAATAGCAAAGGAAGTTCTCCTGTTCCTAACGTTCTTTGGGAAATGCGATTCCAAAATAGTTCTATCTCTAACTACTCTTAGTCTAGGGAATTACTATTCATTGGAAACGTAACTGCATTAACAAGATGCTTTTCTGGAGAATAAGGAAGGAATGAGAATGTTCTCACGTTGAATTTCTCAGGAATGCCTTTTGTTGTTCATCTCCACTACCGATTTGAATTTGAACTATTGTTCAAGTATAGGCATGTTCATAATAATTAAATCATTAGAAGTGTTTGAAGGAATTACAGAAATTTGAAAAATGTCAGTTACCAAGGCAGTAAAATTAGCTCTCTATATGTAAGAATACAAAGCTAAGCCTGAGACTGAAACCACAGCTCCATAAATGGTCTTGCTGCACATCATGTTCCTACCCACAAAATCCAGGATACAATTACCTGGCTTTATTAGGCACAAAAGAAGGGCTGTCCCAGGAAGAAATTACCTCATCTTGAGGTTGGAGCTAGGACAAAACTCCCTGCTCCTGAGAAAGGTGTATTTACCTTTGTCAGGGTTTTCTTGCTGCTCCTGAGGCAACTGGTGGTCAATGGGTGGTTACCATCTCCATTTTGTCTCAATGACACAATCAGCGTCCATTCTTTTTCCAAAAGCTCGGCTTTGTCTGAAATGCCACCGTGTGACCCGTGGGGCTCGCTGCTGGTAAGCAAAGCTTGACGGACAGCCTACGCTGTTTCCAGGGTGCAGGAAACATTAGGAAATACTGACAAGATCACTGTGATGAAATAAATAGTATTCTCCAGCTGCTCTTCGTCTTACTTTGAAAACATTACTTTTTATGGCCACAGATTTTCCAGTGGGAAACACTAAATACAGTTCAGGACCAGCTTTATCTAGGCTTCCACTGGTCCTAACTCCAAGAAACTCTTTGGGTCCTTGTGCTGTAACAGTGTTAGAATTAATTCTGGTTTCTGACAGAAAATCACCCTGGACTTAGTGCCTAAGGCTGCTAATGTTAGTGCTGCATTAGAGAGCCACATCAGCATTTTTGATGCATAAATAACTGTTGCATTACGTCTCTCTCTAATATCCTGTCTCAAGTAGAGCATTTGGGGCACATTTAATGGTATTTGGTTATCTTAAAAGTGCTCTGTCAGAGCATACCACAGCTATCTAGGTGGTGGATGTAGTGTTGCTATTTATATCATAGTGCTCTACAAATATTAGTAACACTGTGCTTCAGAGTGAGCTATAGCCATAAACCTGTAAAATAACTCCCCACAGTTCATCTTGATAGTCTGTTGAAATTGGACTGCTCTGACTATACCCCCTTCAGGCTCACTGCCAATCTCATATTTTATCCTGAAATTCCACAAGGAGACACTCAAAATAAACACTACACTAGCAACTGCTTGAATTATACTTAAGGCAGTAGCAAGCATTGGTTTCACTTTAGCCTCTCTGTGGCTTTCTTGAAAATCCATTAAGTTTGACCTTTTGCATACAGTTTGCTCTTATTTATCTCCTCCTGTTGACTGCAGCAGGAACTGAATGAGCATAGCTGAGAAGGGAATGGTATATCATAGATGCTAACCTGTTATGACTAAATTATCCCTGTTAGTCCCACATTGCCCAGCACCAGGAACTTTATACAGTTCATATCTCCTCACTAGCTTGCTTTCAGCAAAAATACAGCTATTAGATTTGCTTTTGAGTTTTCTCAGGAGAAAAAAAAAAAAAAAAAAAAAGCTAGCTAGAAATTGCAGTATTATTCCAGGCACCATTTCAGAGATGTTCAGCTTTTTGTTCTGCAAATGCTTTTTCTTTGCTTCTTTTGAAAATAGCTGATCTTGTAATTCACTATTAAGGCCTGAAGGTGGTCAAAATAGCCCATCACCAAGGTCAGTGTACCCTTGAATCAGACAGGTTTACTAATTTTAAACTTCAGTGTTTTTCAGAAAGTAGTGTGTTTAGCAAGAATAAAGAGGTAGAATGTGGGATTGGGACAATTTGAATGTTCACACATCGCTGCCAATGAAAGCAAAGCTTACAGGTCTAATTTTAGGCCTTTCAGCCTTGGTATTGTTCCTTACAGCACAGTTATTTTCCATATGATACAAAGCACTACTTTTTTTTTTTTTTCAAGTTTTATAAACTGCTTTAGAGGACAAAAGCAAGGACAAAGTGAGTATATGTCATGGTTGAAAGCAAATCAAAGACGCTTAAGTAAGGCTGAAGTTAATGATGGTTGCATGCCAGCTCTGTATTCAGAGGACAATTCTTTAAGAAAAACAAGAATCTAGAGAAACATATCACAAGACCTGGAAGTAGAGTTACATGGTGTCTGAACTGGGACCCTTGGCTGTGACTGGATGTGCTTCAACCCATTTAGTTAATTTACACTGTGCTCAGATGCCTAGTAAGTTTGTTCTCTTTAAAAATGTCAAAATGACCTGTGCTGTTTGGAGAAGTAGAACTTTCAGGATACCTACCTATCTCTCTGTGCTCCAAACGAAGCATTATAGATGCATTGAGGATGTCACAACTAATTCTTTATGTAACACCAGATGGATGCTGTTTTATAAAGGTAACTTTTACTGATGCATTAGTAAAAAAATATTTTATAGGATTATAGAAACGTGTACTGTAGAAATGGTTGTATTCTTTCCTGTAGATTAATTACCAAGGACTAGAACCCATTGATACTAAGTCATTCCCCATGGAAGTGTCAGCAATGGTATTATCCTGTCAAAAACACCTTTAAAAATCATTAGGTTAATGTAGTCCCCCTTTTTCATCTAAGAGAAGCTTTTTAACTGAATGAATATATGACACGGTTCAGAGAAATCAGAGAACATTAATCTGTGGGGGTTTTTTAGTAAATCTGCTGTTGGAAACTGGTTGGTAAGTGGCTGTATTGGCAGAAAGAGTTTCTTGGGAAGAGCCTGTGCAGGGGCTGCTGTAATGTTGAGCTGGTGTTTTGTCCCACAAAGGCCCACTGCCTTCACTGAGCTTCACCCACCAGGCAGTGCCGAGGTTTGGGTCATGAGGAGTGAAGCACAGTTTGGCTGAAGGCTCTGCAGTTGTCCCCAAACTGGGAGAGTCATCTCAGTCTGAGCTCTGAGGGTAGAATATGTTTTCATGCCTTTCTATCTGTCTAGGAGTTAAATGTTTAGTCTAAACTAATTGTATAGACTTTTTTTGTTAGTCAAACAAGAGTAAGCATTTCCAGAGAGCAATTTCCCAGTCACCTTTTATATATACTTTTAGCATGGAATGAATTGCCTCTTGCTGAATTGGATGCCTGTTTCTCTCCATTGCACATTGGAGCCTTGATGACTGGTTCAGATTAGATATCCAACTTCTAATGGCTACCACCCAGGTAGAAATAACCTGGATTAATCAAGTTCCCTGCTACTGACTATAATAACTTCCCTGTTATTATTCTGTGTATGATTTATAGGTGCCGTGTTAGAGGAGAAGAGTCTTGTCTTGTTTTTCTTTGCAGCAATTTCAAATGGTTTGTTATTAATAGTACAGTTGCTCAGTTTTCTGTTGTTCCTGATCATATGCAAGTTTTAAAAATTGTGGCATTTTTGTTATTTATGGTAATCATTAATAATATTAAAAAAACCCAAAAACAGTATAGTTCATTTTCACGATGGAACAGATTAAGTTAAAGGCTGGCAGTTGGATGTTTTTCTGGATTCTGGCCAGCTTCTTGGAGTCATAAATCAATGTGACTCTTTTCAAGTTAAAGAAAAAAATGTTTCTAAGAAAGTTGGGAGCACAGATACTGGAATAGGGTGGGAGCATGACATTAGTGAAGAATAAGCCAACTGTTAAATGGCTTTATTTGAAGGCAGGCATTAATTTGATGGAAACTTCAAGATGGTAATTATTTGGATATTCTGGGGATTGCAGCTCATCAGGGCTTTCCCGTGCAAGTCAGATCTAAGATTTTGTTGGGGATTTTTTTGTTGTTTTGGTTTTTTTTGTTTTGTTTTTTGGAAACAGATCTATGTGGCAAGCAGAGCAGAGGGGTAAATTGAATGCTCCTCTTAATCCTAGAAAAGGTTTTTCCTAGATGTTCTGAAAATGGGGTTTTTTTTGAGAAATATAGTTATTTTCGAAAAGAGAAAGTACAAATGCTAGTGACATGACATGTCTGGCCTCAATGCCTTTTCCATTTTCATTATATTCTTTGATCAGGGGCAGACTGGCATCAGCAACAGTCAGGTTCATTTCTGCATTTGTTCTGGGAAAAACAAACAGGACCAGTTTAACATCTACTGAGAAACCTCGGCTCTCTCCTTCAGTGTTTTCTCCTCTGACCAGTCTGTGATGCTTTAGGGTAGTTGGAGATTGTTTGCCCAGGTGTGAGGGAAACATTTGTATCAGTCTTGTTCGCCCAGCTGCATCTGCACCATGCACTTGTAGATCATGGTGTTTCTTTCATGGCTGTCCTGGGCTTCTTAGGCTTTACACAACATAAATCACTTAGCTTTGCAATCTATTTTTTAACATAAAATGCTGTCCAATATTTTATAGTTTTCAGCATCACTTAAACATGCTGCATCCTGATGCCATGGCTCCCATTCAACCTCCGTCCCTGAATGATGCTGACAGCCCTGCTGGCAGCCTGGACATGCATCTCTCTCTGCTCTTTGGGAGTGGTTGTGTTATCTTTGTGCCTGAAGATGCCAAGACTGTTTAAATGTCAACAAGATGTTGCCCAGATGAATTCCACTGTAGCTTAAACAAGCACACCAACTTTTTTGCCCTCGTGCATCCACCTTGCATGCTATGAACATGACTGCTCTCACTGCTTTTGCTGATGAAAAGTCAGAGATGGAAAAGACAAAGTACAGATAAAACACCAGGGGTGATGAGAATTGGCATTGGGTAGGGAGTATGAACCAGATAGGAAGGGAGGAGGGAGGGAAAGTGGGAGAAAGAGTCAGGATGAGCTGGTACAGGTTTAGTGGGCTGGCTTGGCAAGCCAGGGAGCCAAAACTACAGGGTAAAGATTGGACAAGGAAAAAGAAGATGGACAACATGGGCCTGAGATTTACAATCTATTTGCTGTTACCTAAGTGTGTGTCTCACAGCAGAGCCATGGTAATGCTGTGCAGGCATTCTTAATGCTAAGCACGTCGGCATAATAAAACCAGCTTAGCCTATACTTATTGTGTGTGTACATCTCTATATGTGGTGTTGTTTCTCAGCAGCACTTGTAACCAGTCATTTCACCAGGCTGCTCAGGCACGTGCTGTACCACACTCTGTTAATGTGCACTCACAGTTGCCCAGGACTAACACTGATATAATACAGAGTTATTCATAGGCCTGGCCATTTTTATGAAAAATCAAATGCCAACCTGAGTTTTCACAGGTTTGCAGTGGCCGTGTGTGAGGAACTGGGACCTTCAGAATGTTAAGAAGTGGTACCATGTGAGACAAGGCATGGATTCATAGCTTTATGAAGTTCAGTGTCTGGCCTGCTTTGTATGCTGGTGTTGTATTCTTAGAAAGTAAAGGTGATAGAGTTTAAGTTGCGTTTTGAGCAGGGAATGCAGCAACTAAATACTTGAGATGAGATTTGCATAGCTATTTAGGTACCTGGTGAGATTTCTGAAGAGCACTCAAGCTGCCGGAGGGACGCTTGATACATTTGCACTCAACATCACCTTGATTTACTTGAATAGAAATGAACTAATGCAATTAGGCAACTGTACCTAGCCAGTAGTCCAGACCCACAGAAGCACTTACATGATTTTGTAAAGCAGGCTCCTTATATCCCTTGCCTTGAAGTATATATTTTTCCTTTCCAAGATATGCACATTTCCCATGAAAAATAATTATACAGATTTTTAAAAGTGAGAAAAGAGATTTTTGGTCCCTTTTCTTGGCTCTGTTTCTTGAGACACACTCACTCCCCTCCCTTTTTACTTGGTCATAGGAACAGGACTACTCTGATCAGGAAAGATAAAGAGATTGTTTTTAACCATTAAAAAGCAGGTTTCCTGACTACCATTTGTTCTGTACTCCCTTTTTTCTTGGAGATCGAAAAATATCGCTACCAGATGCCCATCATTTGGAGCCTTGTTCACTTCCAGAGGCCGCTCTGTAACAGGTTCTTTTTATACTGAATCTTTTGGGAGTAGTTCAGGGGTAAAAAAAAAAAAACAACAAACAAAAAGCAAACAAACAAACAACAAAACCCCCCCAAAAAACCCTCACAAAACAAAAGAAACAAATAAACAAAAAAATCCAAACCCTGCTACAAGTATAACCAGCTCAAACAGTTCTTTGCCTTCTGGCAGGGAACTTTTCTTTTCTTGTGTCCTCTGATTTGATTTAATAGGTGTTCCAAACTCCTGGAAAATGCCACAATAGTTTTTAACGTTACTCTGTTTTGTGATGCCAGATTCTGGGGATTTGGGAATTTTTTTGTTATTATTATATTTTATTCCGCTGTTTATCTTATTCCTAAACTGCAGCCTTAATTTCCTTTAACTTTTCTCCTGTGTTGTCACACCAGAGAGTATTAACAGCTCTACCAGCACAGCATTTAACATAAGCAGGGCCTGATCCAGCTGCAGACCTGGCAGATTATCTGTTTCTTTCAAACTTTGAATCAAGACCAGGTGCCTATCCAAAAACTGTATTCCTGTTCAATGATAAATATTGGAGATGGACCAGGAATTTGTGTGTGAAATTGTACTTTTTCTGCCCTAAATGATCTCAACACTAGGTTGTTAAAATGGACTCTGAAATATTTTATCACGTTTTTAACCTTTAATGATAACAACATATTTAAGGCATTTTCTGTCTAGTTTTAAATTTTCCAAGTTGTTTGTAGTACTTATATATCCATAATATGGTAAAAAGTAGTAGACATAAAAACAGTTATCACATATTTTTGCAATTTATGGAGAATGGGAGAAAAAATGAAAAGTATTCATAAATGAGTTGTGGGATTGACTAGTGATGTGAGAAGGTTTGTGTATGATTCGAGACTACCCGTAAGAGTTGGATTTAAATCTGACTATAAATTGCTGCAGCACTGTTGGGGGTTAGGTTTTTTCCTTTCCTTTTGTTCCCTTTAACGTATAGAATTTTTTTCCATTAAGTTGCTAACGAACTCTTAACTACTGGGTACTTAAGAAAAACAAAGGATTGTGGCCAAGCCCCGGAGGAGAGGGACCACAGGGGTGGGGGCAGCACCGGGGGAGCTGGAGCTGCGCTTTGGAGGGGAACAGGAGGAGCTTTTTGGGGAGAGAGGAGTCTCTGCTGCTGGACCCTTTTCACGTGGAGCTGTTTCTTCTGCTGTGAGTGAACCCCTGCTGAACTGAGACCTATTTTACCGTCTGCTCGGGGGGCCCGGGATCCTGAGCCAGCCTCTCCTTGCCGGGCTGGGAGCCGGGCTGCTGCCCCTGCCCTGCCCCCCGCGGCTCCATCGGCACTGCTCTGGGTTTCGCTGCACTGCAGCCCCGCTCCCCCTGCCTACCAAGACGTCCTACTGTCCCAGTTTGCTGTTTTTCCGAGAGTCCTGCTGGGGCGCCGGGATGGACAGCATTCCTGAAGCAAAGCCTGCCTGTCCTCCACCCCTTTCCCCTCCCAGCCGTGCCCCGTGTCTGCTGGAGCTCGCGCCACAGCGCCCCCTGCAGCCCTGGGGGAATCATCGCACCTGCCCCGCCCACCGAGCGCCACCAGCGCCCCCTGCCGGCTGTGACCGTCACTGCACCCAAGGGGACAGTGCCTGCAGGCCCAGAGGGCTGGGACCGGGCTCCTGGTTCTGTTTTGCTGTTAACGCCGTAGGAGTTGTTGTTTGTTCACTTTATTATAAATACTAGTAAAGAACTGTTATTCCTATTCCCATATCCTTGCCTGAGAGCCCCTTAATATCGAAATTACAGTAATTCAGAGGGAAGGGGTTCACATTCTCCATTCCAAGGCAGGCTCCTGCCTTCCTTAGCAGACACCTGTCCTTCAAACCAGGACAAGCATGATTATGTAATACTGAATATTGGGAATATAAAATGTCAGGTGGATTTATTGGTAATAAGAGGAAGATGATGCCTGTGGGACAAAATACATTGATGACTATAACAAGTAGAAATTGGGAGAGGAAATGGAAATTAATGAGGATAGATCTCTGAAATTACCAATTCCTATCAAATAGCAGCTAAAATATCTAGGAACTAGTATGACAGTAGAAATTAATTCTATTTTATAAGCAGGTGGAGCATTCCATCTGTAATTATAGTCACTGTATGATAAAGAATTAGTAAATTTGTAAAAAGCCTAGAAAAAGGAAGTAAAGTTGTTTAGAAATGTGGCTGGACAGAGTCTGGCTGTTTCATGTCAGTTGAGGAGCAGGTCAATAAGAAATAGTCACTCTTTCTCACAGTGCCAGAAAAAGGGTCACCAATGAAATTATTGTATAACGTTTAATTAAATTACAAAACTGATTTCCACAGGATGTTGTGGAGACCAGGATATAAATGTGGCCAAAAAGGGATCAGACAAATTCAGGAAAGTTAATTTAATCAGTGATTATTAGACATGATAGTCTGGAGAATCAATGGAGAGAGGACAGCACCTCCAAAGTATGACTCATCCCATCCTAGGAAAAGTGTCTTGGATCAACTTGCTGAGTCTCTACCTGGAGATGACTGTGTCTCTGTTGGTCTAAATTACTAGCTTAGTACAGACACCAAAATCTGAGAGCATTGAAGCGAGCTGATTTAAATCCCTCTGTAGACATTATTTTCCTATACTAAAGATGTGCGGCATTTTTGCAATTAAAAAAGCTGAGGATGCAATTCACCAGTGAAGAAGGTGTTTGATTATAAAAAAGGGATATTTCCCTATTTGTCATTCAAGACATTTTTGTTCTTTCTTAGCATCAGTTTTATTTGTGTGCATTGTGGCAGAAGTATAATAAATATGAAAGAGATTATATCATCCCCAAAGAGATTATATAATTTCCAGCCTCTGGAATCATTAGAGAGAGTAACAACCATTTTAATCTTAAATCTTTTTGCCTCCACATTCTCCAGTGATGAGTGAAGTAATCATGAGGTAATGCCAAGGAAGGCAGTGTTTGATATTTCTAGCTTTCCAGATTCTGCAGACTTAAATAGTCCAGGGTAACTGCCAGTACAGTTCCTGCTTAGTATCATGGTTGGGAATAAAAATGTTTCACCCACTGCTGTCTCCTGTCACCTGGGAGTAGCAGTTGCTGTGAAAGGCACAGCCATGTGAAGGCTGTCCAGGCTCTTTGTTCTTGCCTGTTACCTCCAACAGTTCCCCCTCAGTTTGGAGAGATCCTTCTTGATGCGCTTTGGCAAAAGCCTCGAGGTTGTCTCTGCAAATGCAGCTCTGCTATGAAATGTTTACTTTTCCTTTTTTATCCAGCATCTTTGTAGTTCAGTTCCACAGACCTCAACTATTCCCATGAACAATTCAGTGACAAAGAGCCCTAGGTTAGGAAAAAAACATCCTGCCCCTGGAGAATTAGAGTTATATGTCATGCTTTCCAGGATTCATAGCCTACAATAATGTCTTTTTCTTGCTTGATTTTCTAAAATAGTTTCCTCAGTGGGTCCTTATCTACCAAAGGTGGACAGTGAATCAGAACAAAATTGTATTTTCATAGACAATTTAATGGAACTGTAGGCTGATATTTTAGATTTGCAATTTTGAGACCTTTGGAAAGGTTTCTGAGTCAGCTTGTCTGTGCTTAGCAACATCCATCAATTGCTTTATCCTGGTGGTTGCTAAACTGAAGGAATTCAGACAATATTTTTTGTGAATTTCATAATAATTTGTTTATATAACTTTCGTTTGTTTTCCTCCATATTTTTATCTGCCTCACCATTGCTTTTTTTTCTGTTTAGTCCAATGTGTTACTGTGGCCTGTCCCAGAGCTGTTCCTTTGTAGCAGCTTCCATGTACTTTGCTGAAGGAGTTCTGCATGCATTGATATAGCTGAATCAAAAACGTTGCTTGCCTTTTTATGTCATCACCAAAAACATAATTCCTGAACTGTGTGTCCTAGAAAAACAAACATTTTAGAAAGTAATCTGAAAAGTAGGCATCTCTTTAAACTAAAAAAGCCCAAAACACAATGAACTTGTTGTCCTTTGCAGGATGAGGCATGGAAGTTGGATGAAGATGGATGATGTGGTGCTACAAATGTGTGGTGTGTTGTATTGCTTTCTGTCTTCTCCTCTTTCTTCAGTATAGATTTTATTATTCTTGGCCATGGTAAATGCTACTGAAATTTAGACTGTATCTCTCTCTGGTTTTTCTTTCTGTATGTCTTTTATTATTTCACAAAAAATTGTGTGTGCACACACATGGATTCAGCTGAACAATTTATCAGTTTTATTAACAGAGCAGCAGCAGCCAGTTTTTATAAAAATTTATTCCAGTAGAGCTCTCATTGAAAAACAGTTGGAAGAAATTGTTCCAATTACTTTTAATGTATGAAATGATGAAATTGTGCTGTCCTTTAGCATGAGAGGCTTTCTCTCTCTCCCTCCCTGTCTCCCTCTGGCATTGTTTAACAGAAAGACCATATGCTGTATTTCATATTTGGAACCCATGGAATGTTGTGTGTTTTACCATGCTGTCTCACAGAACTATTGTCCTGTATAAGTGAAGTCAAAACTAGAAGAAATAGCTAACAGCTTTCAATTGCTGCGTAGCTGAGATTTACTGGGTTGTATTTGTAATTAGTCTTTAGTTATGAAGGACACACACAAGGCTCAGGGGCTTGCCATCAAGGTCATGAAATAATAATGAGGTTCCTGTACTGGGGACATAGAGACTCCTTTGAGACAGACAGCATTCCTTTTGCTTTGTCCTTCTTGCTCATTTTGCAGTTTCTATCAATATTAATGTTAGAGTGCATTCTTTTTTCCTCTCAATATATAACCTTGCTAGTAGCTCTGTCATCTGTAAACATACTTACATATTTCCAGGAAGAAGGGTTTGTGATGCTCATCTATATCATCTATGAGTGATTTCAAAGTGTTAACATGTGTTAATTAATGAGGAAACACCAGGTAATAGTTTTTAATAGCATTATCGCTTTTTGATGCTCTGCTTGTCCATGGAGTAGAGTCTGTCTGCACTAAAAAACTCATGTTCTCAGTCTGCATTAAAGCCATATTAAAATTTTAATCAATTTTGTGCTGTGACAGAAATTGGATTGGCAGCTCTGGAAAGGGAATCTCCTACAGGAGGAAGCACAGTTGTCAGTGAATACTTCTAAATTCAGTCCTGGTGGGACCAGTTCTGTTTCACACATTCCCAGCTTTGACCTTTCTGCTCCAATATTCATTAAGGATTGTAGTCAAGGTTGCAAAATGACATCAACTGTGTTTTGGACCTCTTGTGCGTTACTCTGTGAAACAGCAGAGAGGACTTGGCAGTGCTGGGTTAATGGTTGGATTCGATGCTCTTAAAGATCCTGAACGATTCCGTGGTTGGATTTATGCAGAGGCACAAAGAGCAGGTGAGCTCTGCCTTGGGCACTGCTGGCACAGGAGCTGGCTGCACAGGCCCTCTTTGCTGGTTGGGTGTGTGCT
The DNA here is from genome assembly GCA_013390045.1 of Picathartes gymnocephalus. NCBI lineage: Eukaryota > Metazoa > Chordata > Aves > Passeriformes > Picathartidae > Picathartes > Picathartes gymnocephalus. The sequence continues at coordinate 75,669 of WEKY01022366.1, forward strand.
TGCTGGAGCGGGCAGGGAGGCTCACAGCTTGTTGTCTAACACAGCATTGCAAAGCAGCATCGGTGTGTTAAGCAACATCAGAAACCCTTTATTTCCCTCCCAACTCTCAGATGTTGCCTGCACTGCATAAGTGGGGATTAAGGGAAGGCAGGCATTTTTCATGGACTCCAGAGGGAGAACCTTTAGATGTAAACTTCATGAGCTAATTTCAGTGAGCAAGGTTTCTCTGCAATGACTTTTCTCCACTATAGAAACAGCACTGGGACATTTAACTGTTAGCTTCAAGTTGGTGGTGGGGGTCGGTCTCTTCTCCCCATATCAAATGACAGGATGAGAAGAAATGGCCTNAGAAACAGCACTGGGACATTTAACTGTTAGCTTCAAGTTGGTGGTGGGGGTCGGTCTCTTCTCCCACATATCAAATGACAGGATGAGAAGAAATGGCCTCAAGTTGCAGTAGGAGAAGTTTAGATTGGATATGAAGAAAAATTTCTTCACTCAAAGGGTGGTCATACATTGGAATAGGTTGCCCAGGGAAGTAGTAGTGTCATCATTCCTGTAAGTGTTCTAAAGGCACATGGATGTGTCCCTTGGGGACATAGCTTAGTGGTGAACACTGGTGCTGGGGTAATGGTTGGAATGGATCTTAGAGGTTTTTTTCAAGTGAAAGATTCTGTGATTCTACGTTAGCTGTCTAAGTCTGGAGGGTAAGATTTGGCTGATCCATCTGCTTAAGCAGAGGCGTCTAGTGTCACCTGAAAGGGCCTAAGGTGTCTGAGTCATCCACATGGGACACCCTGTGTCTCACCAGCTGAGTTGACTGGAGTGGCTTAAGTCATACCAGTGGGTACTTGTTAGGGTATCTCATCCTTGTGACCTGCTTAGAGCTAGGTTGAAAGAACTAAAATGTTATTTCAAATGAACCATCCAACCACTCTTAGTCAAATTTTTATATTTATTCCAAACTGTAATATCAAAAGTGATGGAAAAACCTTGCATTTTATAGTAGTGCAAAGAAAGAATTTTTACTTGAAAGTTCTACCTTAGGGAAAGCATTTTCAGGTTTTCTTCTGTCTTTCCTCCATAGTCAGTGCTACTTCTGATCAAATTTTAGGTACATTTTTTCCTGTCCAAGCTGTGTACGTGATTCATCTGGTCACTTTTTTATATGAATAACATTTCTGATCAACGCTCACTGTCGAGCTCAAAGGTGTAAAGCCATTGATTTCATTCTGCAGAATTATGATTCATCTTCTCAGTAATATATTTCCTCTACATTTAATCAGGCTCTATCTGAAGTGGTCACAAGGGATAGTTCTGACAATTAATTTATAATGACTTTGGGGCGAGCGTTGTGCCAATGGATCACTAGCCGCAATGTTACAAACATTTTATTTGGACTTTGAAAGGTTTTTAGTAAAATAAAAGGCTGTAATCTGCTTTCCTGCTAACCACTCCTGTTAACATCGGCCATAATACAGCCATGTGGTTTTTAGTAATGTAGTGTTTAGCCCATAGGTCAAAAGGTTCTGTTGAAATCAGCTCATGCACAGCAGCCATGAGTGCACAAAAGCCAGGTAACACTGGAGTCTGGGGTGCTCCTTTTCATGCAGAAATGGAATGGAAACGAAGGTTTGAAGTGTGTCTGTGTGTGTTAGCTTGTATTTATTTCAGTTATCACAACACTATAGACCATGTGCTGGTACCACTGCTCAGAGTTTTACTCCATCCTTGCAAGTCACAGTTGTCATCACAGGACACAGGAGCATGAACTAGATGAAAAAGAGACCCTCTCACTGCTGTGTGTGTTGAGAACAGAGAGAAACCAGTCTGAGCACTGATCTTGGCTGCTGTTATTCCCAGAAGGGAGTGGGGGAGGGCCACATAGTGCTCAGCATGCCTGCTTCTCCCTGAGAATCAAGAGCAGTGAGAAAGGGCCTTGCACCACTGGACATGGCTGCTGATGGGACTCTGTTGGGTAAAGAGGGAACTAGATATTAAAGATGAGTTGGAGAAATTAATATAGCGTTTAAATGGTCAGAGTGAAATTTGTTGCAAAAGAATATTGTATTTAATAATAGTAAAAAATATTCTTCTTAGAGAACAGGACTGGGTTAAGAACTGTATTGAGGAAAAAAAGCAGGAAATGAAAAGGGCATAATGAAACAATCCTGAACAATTTGATCTCTGCAGTTCAGCTATTTAAAACTATTTTGGTTTGTGGGGGCCTGGAAAAGAGCAGAAGACAGTTTTTCCACTGCTTTGATGGAAGTAAATAGCAATGTGGGAAGGATTGCATTTGGTACACCAGCACGTTGCACTTGTAATGACACTAATCACACCTGAATAAGTGTTATGATGCATAGGAGTAACAATTGACTTTGGCAAATGTATGTTTTTCCTAGTGAGATCAGAACTGTCAATGTCAATGAGTAAGGTGGGATTTTTCTTGTGTCACTTTAAGCATTTAGAAATCCAGTTTCAGATCTAAGAAGGTTTACAGGGCTGCCTCTACAAGTGGCAGAAAGAAAGAGATGCTTGCTGATTCATTCCATCTTAAAATACATATGCATATATTCATCCCACCTCTTTCAGACATCTCTCTCTGCACGGGGTGAATCACTGAAATTTCTGGCCCCCTCCGCAGAGGGACCAAAGACAACTGACTTTTTAAACAGCGAAGATTCGGTTAATCCACCTTTGCAGAAGGCAGGGCAGTATTGTTTAATAAGAGTTGTGATGAGGAATATGGGTATAAATGAAGATTGAAGCATGTACTATTAAGTAAAGACAATGACTTATGAGTCAGAGATGCGGTCCTACAAAGGCACCCAATGGATTCAAACTCCAGTTAAAATGAGGCTGGGAGGCAAACAGTAAAAATACTTCTCGGTAAGCATATCAACTTAAAGAATTTGGCTTTGCACATATCAAACAGAAGAGTAAAATGACATTTCAAACTAACAGTGAAACAAATTGATAGCAAATAAGAAAACATCCTGTAAAACAAAGGGAGAGAAAGCACATATTATTTTTTATAGCATTACAAAAAAATAAATGAATATTTATTTACAAACAAATGAAAACTAAGAAAAAAGAATCGTGCATAATGTAAATGAAGTCAAGGCAATGGCTAAAGTCTAAAAAACCTTATCCCCAAGCCTGAACCTTCAATAATCTTTATCTCAAAGAAAAGAAGCATTTTAATTGATGAATTGACACTAGTCTCTACAAATTGACAAAAAAGTCTGTATGTCAGGCAGAGGAAATGCTGATACAGTTCAGCATAACAAAACTGAATAGTTGTTTACAGTCTAAACAAATGTTGTCCCATGGTTCCAGAACACTGGAACGTACTCAGGGAAGCTATAATGTTTAAGCATGCCCTGTCAATCTTCCCCCCAAAAAAGAGATGTTTACAGCAACTATCCCAGAAAAACTGCAGTCCTGAATATTGGATAGATCTCTGACATATTTAAAATTGTATAAACCACTCTTGAAATGCAAGGCTCAGAAAGTGACCTTTGTGTAATGCTGCTGTATAATTTATTCCAGTGGTCACTTTGAAATAGTAATGTCCAGGAGGTTACAGATTTCTCATCTCATGAGGGAAAGCTTATTGGAAACCATATTCTAGAATAAAACCTCAGAGAAAGCAATCAAAAACTTGTATATTTCATATAAAGTACAAAACAAATTTGTCACAGCAATTAAGGCTCTGATGTTGGAGCATTATGGATAATTAGGTGATTGCAATGGTATTCATCATATGAATTATTAGAGAAAGGTAAATGTTCTGCAGGCATTTTATGATTATTATATACAAGGACAAAATTTACAGGACAACAATCCAGTGAAGAAAATACTCATTCCTTCGCTGAAAAATGAGTCTTCCTCCTCAAATCACACCTCCTTGTTACTTACTGATCACCACTGTCTATAGACACTGGACCAATAGCGAAATGAAACTATGGCAACAGATTTACTGACGTATGTGTCTGACACTCAGCATTAACAAGCTGATTGTTCTTGTCAGAAATTAATCACTAAATTCTGTAGAACATATAAATCACTAAATTTTATTGAAATATTGGAAAAGAAGTGGACTTGGAAAAAAAATAAACCGCAAACAAGTTTGAGTTATGGCATATCAAAGCCAAATAACAGAGGTAAGGGGGAAGCAAAAATTTTTCTTAAAGACAACTGAGCATTCAGAGCCTAAGCTTTCTCCAGAAATGTGAACAGTCCTCCATGTGGTCTAAAAGACCCTGAAAGAAAGAATAAGCAAAAGAAGGATTTTGTCCCTGTCTTTCCAAATCGAAAACTAAGTAGTAGAGTCTGGAAACTCTTCTGAGCACTTGTGTCTTGTTGAACAACTCAAGTAAGTTACACTTTGTCCTGTCATCTCTGTCCACTTGTAAAGGAGAAAAGACAGCTATGGGTTTTTGTAAGCAATTTCCCAACGCAAATGAGAAAAGGGGGCAGAAATGAGACCCTGACATCATTCAGACCATGTGTCTGCAGGTTTGGTTCTACCCAAGCTGCTGGCTTCAGCACTGGGCTTTGAACAGAGCCCTGCTGTGGCTCACAGGGCTGCATCAACAGTGGAGCTACTTGTGGGTCTGGAATTGCCCTTGATGCTCATGTTGAAAATGTGAAGAACATCCTTTTGCTTTATTCTAGACTTAACAGAAAACAAATGCATACTTTTAATGAAATAAATCCAGTATTAGCTTTCTACACACCTAGAGAAAAAAAAAACAACCTACATGTCAGTCATTGTTATGTTAGAGCATCCCCCTGCAGAGGTTTTACTCCTTCAAATGTTTTTTGTTTTTTTTTTTTTATTGCTTGAATCTAATTGAATATCCATCTCATTTCTAATAAAATTTAAAAATATATCTCTCTTCTTTTGCTTAAACCTCTTTTCTCCATTTATTATTCAATTTGGCTGGATAATTGTCTTCCTTAATGCCATTACTCTCTATTTTCCCTCATTTCTTTTACACAGAGAGATTACAGGCCTGAATCTGATATTTGGTAAAGCCAGTAAAGTAATCTGAAATCACTGGATTTATTCCAGTTTTTGCTGTAGTGCCACATAAATCAGAACCTAGCCTGTTTTTTCATCCACAGTTTGAGGTTTATGTTATCAGCAGTAAATCATGACTGCTTGTAATTTCAGTATGGTGTTACACAAACACAGAATCACAGAATGGGTCAGGTTGGAAAGGACCGCAGTGGGTCATTGGTCCCACTCAAGCAGGGTCCAGATGGTTCTTGGATATCTCCAGTGAGGGAGACTCCACAGCCTCTGGGCAATCTGTTCTAGTGCTTGGTCACCTGCACAATATAGAGGTTATTCCTCGTACACACATACACATTAATTCTTATTTTTTGGTCACAGTGGGTTAAAAACTTAGAGCCCTAACTTCTGTAGGAAGGAGGAAGCTGTTAGTTCAGGGTCAGTTTTGTTTCTGGATTAAGGGAACAACAAGGTCCTGAGGTCACTGATGGGCAATATAACAATATGAAAGTATATGTATCTACCTATACCTGGTAATCAATTTTCTCCCACAATAACTACTGAAAGGATGTCTGCAGTTCTTGGGTTTCAGCACTGTGGAGGTTGGCAGGGACCTCTGAAGACTGTGTAGTGCTCAGTCCCACTTAGCAGGGTCAGCCAGAGCGGGGCCACTGTGCCTGGCATTGCGCAGCCCCGTCTGGCTGTCACTGCTTAGGGCACCTTCTGCCCCTGGTACCTCTGCCAGCGTCTGCCGTGCTGCTCCTTGCCTGGCTTTTCTGTCCTGCCAGGAAACACCTGGAGGTGGATTGCTTTCATCTTCCATTCCTGCAGGTTGTTGCAGCCCTTCTTTCTTGCGGGCAAAGTGCAGGTGTGGAGCTGCTCCGTGTTTGCATCCAGGGGTTCTGAGAAAAGAGTAGGAAGATGGGACTGAGCAGAGCGAGGCAGTTCTTGTCCTGTGGGAGTTTGGAGAATCACAGGTGCTGTGACATCATGAGGTAAAGGCCACTGAGGAGGATCGAGTTGGCTGACTTACAGGAGAGACAGTGAAGGGAGAAAGTTTCTTCTAAGCTTACTGACCCCTTTTTCAGAAGGTTTAATCATCGTGTAGGAGTTACATGGTATCAGAATCTTAAGAACTGGTATCATGCCACAGTACCAGAACCTCCTCTAGAATATCTCCATCTTTTGCATGTACTGGGAGAAAAAAGGGCTTTCCCAAGTGGTTCTACTATGCAAGGTATGGGACAGGGCTCACATCATCCCTGTTTAGTGCTAGCTGACAACTGATGTGAAGAGGTGCTTCACTAATTGCCTAGGGAAATTTTGATCGTATAACAATTTGGGATGGAAGAGAACTTAAAGACCATCTAGTTCTAGCCCCCCTGCCAAGGGCAAGGAACCTTCCCTAGAACAGGTTGCCCATAGCCCTGTCCAATCTGGCTTTGAACACTTTCAGGGACGGGACATCCACAACTTCTCTGGGCAACCTGTTCCAGTGCCTCACCACCCTCACTATAAAAAATGTCTTCCTTATATCCAGGGTAAATCTACCTTCTTTCGACTCAAAACTAATGCCCTTTGTCATGTCAATAACAGCCCCTAGTAAAGAGTCTCTCTCCATGGAGATGGGAAAATTCCTCTTATATTCCACACATATAGCTCCTTGGATACTTATTTCCATGAGGCTTTGGGTATGAGGCCATTGTTTGTTTTGTGTGTAAAAGAAAGACTTTAGCTCCAAACTTATTCTTCTATGAAATAATAAACGTATTTGAAGGAATGAGGCATCTGCATGGCTTGGTAGCATTTCTATCCTTCATGCTGACATTAGCAGAGAAAAGGCAATATCTGAAACAGCCTGAAGAGAAAGCAACAATGCTGGGAGTTGCTAGGAGTTGCAGTTATCAGCACAAGGCTGGAAATTTGATAAACACTCTGCTTAAAAATCATGTGAAAAATTATTCTGCTATTGTAGATTATAGACATAGGTCTCTGCTTTCCCCAGCATTAATATTTAGGGGTTTTGTTACCTCTATATATCTGTGTATGTTGGAGTCTATACACTGATGTGCCGTTTATAGATTTGCTTTGTGTCGAAGATTGCAAAGACGCCCACCACGCTTGCTTGCTCAACGCCTGGATTTCACATGTATCCCCAGGAGTCAGCATGTTCCTGTGGGAGCTTGTGGGCTGGGAGTGGGCAGAGGGGTGGGGATGAACCACAGTTTTCCTTCCAGCCTAATGAGTGCCTGCCAGCACAGCTGAGCTGGCAAAGTGAGTGTTGTCATTTGCTTCTGGCATAGTCCACACAACTCATTCCCACTTCTCAAAGCCAGAGGAGGGCATCAAAAATATGCACCATACAAGGGAATTAATTTAATGCACAGACCTCACGAGGCTGCAGAGCTATTGGTTGACTACCAGCTACTTCAGCTCCTGCAGAATCACTGGGAAAGCAAGTGTGTGAACATGGGCAGGTGTCAAAGCAACCAAAGTACATGGGAATAAGTTAGGGTAGCCCAAATCATTTTGGTGCTTGTTCCAGGGCTTGTGAGGTGAATCTTTCTGCACTGCTGGAATCGGTGAGGAAAGGAGGTGGCTTGAGTCACCAGTACCTCTTCTCCAAAGGTTGCCTTGGAGGAACACTTTTTCTCTCAGCTACCTGTGTGGGAATGAAGTGAAATTAGGCAGCTACTGTGGATATCAAAAATAGGTGATCAAAAATGGTGCCCCATTTATGTGTGAAACACATTTCCCTGTGTTTCACAGAATGACAGAATCCCCAAGATTGGAGGGGCGTTCCAAAGATGCTCAAGTCCAAGCACCTGCTCGAGCACGGTCAACTATTGATGATGACTCAGAGTTGCGTCCAGTTGGGTTTTAAATATCTTCAGGGGTGGAGACTCCACAGCCTTTCTGGGTAATCTGTTTCAGTGTTGGATCACCTGCACAGTAAAGAAATGTTCTCTTACATCAAGACAGAATTTCCTGAATTTGAATTTGTGCCCATCGCCTCATGTCTTTCTGGGCGCCTGTGAGAGAAGGCTGGCTGTACTGTCTTTGTTTCACTCTCTGGGTATTTAGACCCACATTGATAAGATCCCCTGAGCCTTCTCTTCTCCAGGCTAAACAACCCCAGCCCTCTCAGACTTCCTTTGTATAACCAGTGCTCATCACCTCTGTGGCCCTTTGCTGGACTCCGGTAAGTCCATGTGTGTCTGGTACAGGGAGCCCAGCACTGGACAGTGACCTGGGGAACGGTGAGAGGTGTCTCACCAGTGCTCAGCAGAGGGGAAGGATCACCTCCCTCAGCCTGCTGGCAACTCTTCCTCTAATGCAACCTGGAATGAGAATGGGTTTATGTAACTATGTCTAATGCAAGTAAGCAAAATAGAGCTGGGTTTTAGGGACATGGTTGAACATTATTGCTTCTGTCTTCTCAGTGGAATTTGGGTCCTTTTTCAACACAAATAGGAGATCTTTGGCAACACTCAGCTTACTCTTCCTTAGGAACAGCCGGAATTCCACTTGTCTGCACTTTGTCCCTTCAAACACTGAGCTCATGCCAAGGAGGCCCAAGGGGAATGAGAGGAGGGGAAAGACTGGGAATGGAGCTGTGTAAGCAACAGTCTGGGGGGTCTTTTGAAATCATTAAACAGCAAACAAGATTCCATAAGTCATATTTTGCTATTCAAATTAAACTTTTTACTTACTAGGTGTTTAGTTTAAATTTTGTTTTGTAAAACTCTGCTCACACAGTTTACTACTGGCAAGCCAAATGGGAGAGGCAGACCTGATAAACCTGTGCAGGATTTGCTGTGAAATGTTCTAGGGAAAAATCTTGCCGTTGGCCAGGAGGTTTGAATGATGATTGGGTGGAGAGCTTTTGAAACAGCACAAGAGTGTGTGGGACACATGATAGCATTGCAGGAATTATATTAAACAAACAGTAGCAGGCCTTAAAGCTGGAAGAACTGTCTGGCATGTGCCTCCTGAGGTCCAGCAGAGCAAAGAGCAGGCAGATCCATCCTCATATTGCCCCTGCCTGCTGCTGGCACAGCCTAGACCTCTTCCCGTTGGGGATTGGCTTTTTAATAAAATTCCATCTCTTAAATCTGACTTTGCTATAGACCTGTAAAAGCAGAAATTAAGGTGTTATTTAATGAAATACTGGAGTAGCCTACTACGTGTTTCTGAGAAGCAATTTTCTCTGGATGGCTGACAGCCTTTTCAAGCAACTCAGGAAAGGGATGTGTTTTTAAACTCAACCTTCATTGCTCTTGCTACTTGTTGCACAACAGTAGAGTATTACTGTGTTTTCTTGAACTCTAATTTGGATCGTGTTGCCTTTGCTAGTGTTAACAAGCATTATCTTGCCAGAGTAATCTCACTGGGAACAGACTTGACATTGCATCGATGCTATGTGGCACCCATGTACCTGGTTCCTTGGTTATCATGAATCTCTCCCCCACAATAGTTTGGAATTGAAGCCTGTTGCCGTTTTGGTTTTTTTTTTTTTCCTTTCATGATTTTTTGCCAGAAGACACAACCAAGTATAAATAGCAGTGCTTGGATTGTCACTTTGCATGGTTGGAAATATGGCATTTGGAAGCAAATTTACAGTTGAAAATGATAAAAATTACTAAACAAAAAAATGCTTGCAGAGTGATCTTTCCGCCTCTTGAAAACTTAGTGATTGCAGCTGTTCTCTCCTGTCTTTTCCTAAGGCATATTGGTAGATTTTCACAAGGAAAAAGCATGTTTGGGAAGCTGTGATTGTAAGTTAATTAAAAATAGTTTTCATTTTAGAATACTAAATATATTGGCAGTAGCATACTCATAGCTAATGGGTGATTGTACTTTTTCAATAATAATAAGAGATTCAATGAAGCTCTAGAAGATGTTAGGATATGATTAACTAGATAATCTATGTGTTTGAGTTTTTATTCCCAAATAAGATGGATCTCCCAGAGCCAGAAGTCTGAGTTTGTTTGATAATTATATGAGACCCTTGAGGTTTCTTGCAGATTGTAATTCAATTTCATAAGAAAAGAGCTTTAAAACATGAAGAAAGAATGAGTGCTTCTAATTCCAGGAAAGCATTGTGACCAGCTTGGTCAGTTTGCTCACTCTGTCCCAAACAGAGTCCAGCAGATTATGCACCATGCTGTGCTGGAGAAGCAAATAAGAGTACAGAACCCAGCAGTCACAAATTATACCTTTCTCAAATACTAGTTTAGTTCTGTGGAGAAAATAGTTTCTGAGAGTTTTTACCAAAATGTCAGCTGTGGTTTCCTTTACTAGAGGTTATTCTGTGGTGAGGTACATCAGAAATGGCTGAAAGGTGTTGGCATTTACTGGACGACCTGTGGCAGACAAGCAGGTGCCCAACTGGGGACCTGGATCACAGAGGCAAAAAGCTGGTGACTTGTTTCTCTGATTCTGATGACAGGTTATGTGTGGATATGTGTGTCTTTATTCATGTATTCTCACACACATGCAGACCCACCCCATGCTCTGTAGATGCTCTGCAGTGGATTATGTTCACATCACTGAAAACAACACAGGCAGCTTTGGCTGGTGGGGCTGAGATTCACAGTTCTGTTCCACCTCTCTGTAGTGCCAGGTCCAAGGGCTGTAAAGCTAACATGGATATAGATAAAAAAAGCTCCTATAGCAGAAAAATGGTCAGTCAAAACCGCCTGGTTTTTGGCCACTGGGGATGGTTTTTTTCATCTGTAAATGTTGTTGAGTTAAATACTTACGGGAATAGGAATCCAGGTGAAGAGTCAATCAAAAGCACAATTGGCTAAATTAAGAGAGCAGAAAAATGCCTTTTGAATCTATCTAGGATAGTTACTATAACAGCTGAATATCTTTAGGGATTTTCTGGGTCCTAAGCAAAGCACCTTATGACTGCAGAAGGTAATAGAATGTAAATAAAAAAGAAAAAATGGGAAGTAAACATGCCTATAAAGAATAAAACAAATTTTAAAAAGTCATTGTTTCCTTTAAAAGCTATCTGAGTTGGAGCTAGAGAAATAACTGCATTAGTATACTTTAGTCTCTATTTGACTTAAATTCAGATTATGCCAAACTGGGTCAATGTCATACATGAGAAGATGGGGACTTCAGAGATAAGTCTGGGACAGTTGTTCTAAATACCATAAATTGCAAACCCATCATTTAGTCAAAACAGCTGATTTCTGGACATCTGCATGTAGAGTTTGCCTGTAGCAATTAACTGGAAGACTGAGTTCTCACATATTTGTGCTAAGTTTACCAAAACGTGTGGACAGGAGCTTGGCAGAGCCTCAAAACAAGTTTAAAACATGGAGTAAGTTTAGACCAGGGAGGGCCATGGCCAAAAGGGGAGGGGCCATGAGGTGTTTTAGGAACAGACCTGGAGCTGCTGGCACTATGGCACCAAGGGATGTGTTGGCTACACAGAGACCAGGAGGAATTATTAACTTTGTACCTGCTCAAGGAACGTTCCCATACGGGAAATTATATAAATACATTGATTTGTTGGAACAGAACAAAGTATGTCCTTCTGAGGAGAAAGTAACTTCTGCCTTGAAATAGGGGAAGAGGCCAAAAGCAATAGATTAAATCAGGAATGGGTGGTGATATGGACTAGAAATCAATGTATTCAGTGTGGTGTAGTCTTTAGGCACAGATGCTATACTGGAGATAAAAATGAAAATGCAAAGCTAGGCTCTGTAAAGAAATTATTCATCATTTAGCCCTTCTCTACAGGACAAGTTAAATGCTGTCTGTCATCTGATTAAAAAGTAACTGAAAGACATCTATCATGAAAAAAAACTGTAGCAAAATGGGAAAAAGTTAAAGATGAGGTTTTCTCTAAAGTTCTTTCAAAGGACATCTTTGGTCAAATGTCAGAGAACCTGAAAGTATCTCAAAGGGCCAACATGAGTAGTACTGAAATTACTGTATTTATCTATACACACATGCAAATTTTGTATTTCTGTTTTATATTTAATCTATTTAAGTGTATACAAAATGTATATAGCAAATGAAGTGAATCTCTTCAGAATTAACAGTGATGAAATGTAAACAGTGATGAAATCTCAACTGTCTAATATTTATCAATTATGCATTAAATAGATGAATATACATCTATTTATACATATGTGTATATGTACATGTATATGTACAAACGCGTAAGAATTAAATGTATTTTTCCAGTTTGGTTTCATAATTTTTTGAGACCAAGTTTGTGGAGTCTTGCATGGCTTCCTTCCAGGGGAATACCTAGGGTTGAATGTTACAAGCCTGTCTGTCCACAGCCTTGGACATGTGAAGAGTAGCTGCTGATGTGGCTGTCATATCAGAAGATATTTTCAAGACAAAGATAAAGAGGAATTCTGTGGACATCCCTGAATCTGTGAAATTTTTTGTTACATTCAAAGAAAAAAAATAAGTAATCTTTTTCAATCTCACTGTAAAGAAAAGCTGTAAATTGCCTAATTTTAAGGCAAATGAGTAGTCTGTCTCCAGTCCTTGAGATTGCTAAATGAAAGAAGAATGTTGCCTTTTTCACTATTTTCAGCCTCCAATATTCAAGCATAACTTCGGTTCATGTTCACTAGCAAATCTGTTAAGTTGCGTTTGACTGAAAGCAGCAGCAAATACAAAACAAGGGTTAAGTTCAAGTTACGGGTCTAATTACAGTTTAAAATGTTAACATTTGGCTAATTGTACTCATTTATTTCTTCTTAAGGCAAAATGGGGAAACAAAATAGTAAGCTGGCCCCTGAGGTGATGGAGGATCTGGTGAAGAGCACGGAGTTCAATGAACACGAGCTAAAACAGTGGTACAAAGGATTTCTAAAGGACTGTCCAAGTGGTAGACTGAACCTTGAGGAGTTTCAGCAGCTCTACGTAAAAGTAAGTTATTTACTAAGTTATTTGTTAATTTAAAAGTAAGCTATTTGACAGTAGAAAATGTTACGAAGTAATGCAAAGCAAACATATGGTCCAGAGCTGCTGGTCATTTAGACTAAGGAATAACTTTACTGGGAGAAGCAATGGTGAAGATGAGGTGATGAGTGGGAAGTGTTACCCTCATCACACCAGTGATTCATGTAACTATAGTGACCAGAACCAAAAGTTTAGAAAAAAAAGCTGTGATTTATTGACAAGAAATATAATACATTCTCTGCACTCTGAAATTCATGGACCTCGTACACCTTCAAAGGATGGCCATGGTCCTGTTCGATATAAACCATCTGATTACTGGACATACTTAAATAAAAGTGGTGAAATCGCATGACAGTATGACCTGCAGATAAATTATGCCCTGTACACAAAGGGTTTCTTCCATAAATATTAGGTATTGTCTTCATTTTTTCCCTGATGTCACTTTTTTCTCGTTTTATTGGGAAGGAAAAGCAGGCTGATCTGTTTATTTTCTTCTTATTTTTCATTACTTTGTCAAGTTCGGTGCAATCTTTTCCTTACATTTATTATGTATTTATTCTGTAACAAGAAGAACGTGGGGGCAGCATAAAAAGTGTATTCACGTTACAAAGATAATTATATTTTAATTCAGAATTGAGAGTCTGCCCAAAGGTCAGAGACTTCAAAGTAATGTTAATTAGGAGAAATATTGAATGGCAGTGATGAACTGTAGGATCAGAACAGCTCGTAAATACAATGTGAGGCTGAATAAAGATAAAGCAGCCTTTCAAATGTAAGTAGTTAGTATTGAGCACACTGGCAATTTTTGCAGACAAGTGGGACTGTCGTTTCCCTCAAATGCAGGCTACAGTTCTCTGTAGTGATTCACAGATCACTCCACAAAGTGTTACCTAGACCCTTTTTCTTTCTAATGTATGGTTCTAGCAGAAACATCTAATTCATCTTACACAAATTAGCTTCTGTCTTCATATATTAATATTTATGGCTGAAGAAGATGTTGCCTTGCAATCCTTTTCTTAAGAAACGAATGGGTTTGTAATGAATTGTATTTTCAGATGAAAGAATTTGTACAAGTATTGTGCTTGTTATTGACTGATAATTTATAAGTTCCATTTTAAACAGTACTCACTGCACACTCAATGAGCAGACATCTAGTAATTTCTCATACATGTTTCTGGGATAAGTAAACAGTCTGTACAAAGTTCCTAATAAAGTAGATCAACTCTTCAGAAATCGTTTCTTTTTGGAAAATCACAGTAAAGATGTTTTTTTGTTTGGTTGGGTTTCTTTGGTTGTTGTTGTTGTTGTGGGGGTTTTTTTGTTGGTTTTTTTTTTGGTGGGTGGGTTTGCTTTTTTTTTTGATGATTTTGTATGCTGTTAGGAAAAAGCATCTGAAAATAGCTCTGAACTCCCAGGACTTCCTTCCTTCAAAGGGGTATTTGAAGCATTCATAGATATTTCACAAGATACTTTACTCATGAAGACGTATCAGAGAGGAAATTCAATATCACGTTTGCAGAGGTGGTAGTACAAAAACTAACATGAAGAGCACAAGCAGTATTTTGCTCTTGAAATTTGAAGACAGCTTTGTAATCTTACTAAGCTGCAATATCCAGCTTTTAGTTTTGTGGCTTCATGTATCTTTATACATGGACATCAAATATGATTCTCTCCCTTGCTTTGGTAGTTGTGAGGTTTGATTTTTGCTCTGTAATGGCACTGCCATATATTTAGTCCAGTTTATTGTCATCCTATATTTAATGTCTATACAGGGCAAAATACTGATTTTGCGAGGAGAAATATGATCAGCTGCAGTAAATCCAGAGCTTTTCCTCTGTGTTGCAGAAATGCTTGTAAAATAATGTCTCTGAGGAGCTCACAGTCTGAGTGTTGGCTCTGGTGGTGACTTCCCCTATGTAGGACATTCTGTCTGCCCCAGCTTCTGGCTGCAGATGAACCCCCAGATGTGAAATTTGATCTTTCCAGAAGGAGCCACCAACAGGAGACCCAAATCATTATGGTTACATTTACAGCATCTCAGTTCACTTAACGTATATTCAGCGTGAAAATGCATGAAGCATGTATTGATTCGTAATTCCTCTGCATGAGCTTATATAGTTGGGAGGGATGACATTTATCTGTTGATCTAAGCTGGATTTTATTGAGGAAGATTTCCACAGATCAGTGTCTTCTGAAAAGACATACAAGACTTTCCTCCATTTCCAATCCACGTTGACCTAAGATGATGTTGTTTCTTTGTTCTTGAGAGCTGTGAGGTGCACTTTCATGTATGTTGATAAAAAGGTGTTGGTCATCTTACTTAGATGCAAAGAAAACTCCTTTTTTTTCACTCACACACAGTAGAAAATATCCTCAGCTTAAAGAGACAAAATATTTTATATTAGCAATACTTTGAGGTGAATTTCCTGGTTATCTGCCCTTCTCTTCCATCAGAATTACAGAGTGGGGTGCACAATCTTAGGGCATAGAAACTGTTTGATTTTTGGTTTTTTTAATGAAACATAACCAGATGTGTCCTGGAATCTCACCTGGTGTGTTACTGTATCTAAATCCTGCTAATAAGCTTGAGTTGGTCTGAAAGGGAATCTCCAGAACATGTGTGATGTCAATGTCAGGTCGTCAACAGGAACCCTTCCAACTCTATATATTCACATCAGTTGTACTGTGCTTTTTAATGATGTAGATGAAGACTGTATTGACTAAAGGGGGAATTACTCCAGTTTGGCTTGGAAACATTTGCTATTGAAGTTTCCATTATGAATACAAATCATCCAGTGCTTAAAATAAATAGCAGTTACACCAATGGACTCTACAGAAAAATTATTTGCAGCAGAAGTGTCTATAAAAATATTTAGTCAAGAATACCTCTTTTAAATAAGCAGCTAATAGGCAGAAATATACTTTATACTGTTGCATATTTAACATTTTCTGCAATATAATAGGTTCATTAAAAATACTGGTCCATTTCTGGGTAGATAGATTCTTCTTGGGGTACAAAATCTGTGGCAAACTGTTAGGGCTCATGTTTTCCTCCATGGTGCTGAATGAAGTGAATGTTTCAGCAGTTTTTGAAATAGTTTATTGAAGAGTTGGTTATATACTGCAAGCCCAGACCCACAAAGAGTCCTAAATACTGAAACACTGAGTTAGCTGTCCTGACAGTCTACACAGAGCATGGGAGGGGGAGAAATCTCTGGATAACATTCTGAGGAAGCTAAAACTCAAGACAACATTTTGCAAAGAAATGTGCAAAACCACAAGGTATTGCTCAGGACAGGAGCTGGTGCTAAATTCTGAGTTTCTCCAGGATATGGAAGCTGCATCTTCCTACTGCAGAGAACTATCTAGAACATGCAAAATCAGCTGACTAGAGTCCTTTTTCTTTCTCTCTTAAGTGACAAAAATAATGTAATTGCCTTACCTTTATCACAGTGTTTTAACTACTCCCTAAGCTGTAGAAAATGGAATCAATTAGAGGAAGATCACTGCCAGCAGGTCAGAGATGTCATCCTGCCCCTCTACTCAGCCCTGATAAGGTCACATCTGGAGAGCTGTGTCCATTTCTGGTCTCCTCAGGACAAGAAAGAGATGGAGCTCCTGAAGTGGGTCCCACAGAGGGTGACAAAGCTGATGAAGGGACTGGAGCATCTCTGTTATGAGGAAAGGCTGAGGGAGCTGGGCCTGTTCAGCTTCAAGAAGAAATAACTGAGAGGGGATCTCATGAATGTTTATCAGTATCTGAGGGGAAGGTGTCAAGAGGATGGACCAGGCTCTGCTCCGTGGTACCCAGCAATGGGACAAGAGGCACAAAGTGGTCCTCAGGAAGTTTCACCTGAACATGAGGAAGAAATTCCTTACTGTGCAGTGACCACACACTGCAACAGACTGCCCAGAGAGGCTGGGGAGTCTGGAGATATTCCAGAACCCTCTGGCGGCAGTTCTGTGCCATGTGCTCTGGGATGACCCTGCTTGGGCAGGGAGGTTGGACCAGATGATCTACTGTGGTGTCTTCCAACTTTACCCATCCTGTGAATTATCATGTCTGTTTGAATCTGCACTGCTTGCCCTCTCATTTATCTACCTGTGATGAGATACGACCGTCTGGGCTGCTGGCAATATCCTAATTAACCTCTTTTTCTGTAGGAAATAGCATCAGACAAACTGAAACCTAGAATTTCCCTCTTCAAACAGAATACCCTAACTGTTAAGCTTAATCCTTACTGGCTGTCTTAATTTTGCTTTTTCTCTATTAAAAAGTTCTTAATTCTTTTATCTTGCATAAGACTTCATTAGCATTGCAGGCAGAGAGCTAAGAAATTAATATACAAGTCTGTCATTAAAAGAAAAGATACCAGTAAAAAACTCTTGAGTGTTCCTATCATTCTTTAGGGTTTCTTGCAGTCTAGAGGGCCAAATACATTTTCCTTCAGATCTTTTGAATTCACTGGGTTTAGATGAGTATGTCCTAGAGTGTGTAAGTGTGCATCATCACTGCTAATATTCACAGGAATTATGCATGTTTATTAAGTGGAAAATAGGCTTCTATATTGTGATACTTCTTGGAACTGGGTCACTGAACATGAGAAGCATATCTCCGCATTAATGGAAACAAGCACCAAAGGTCCTTTAAGTGGAAGAGCAGGATTAGGAGTGATCGTGATATAATGCTAGCACTAAAAAAAAGTAACTTGCTATGTGATTTTATTGCACCTATATTATTTAGATATGTTTTGGAGTTTTATAGATAACTTTTAAATTAAGGGGAAAAAAAAGAAAAAAGAATGCTATTTCATTAATTAGAATCAAATGGTTTGTCATATTTTTTGCTTCTATCTCACATTTCCCGCCTTAAAGAGAATTGATTTCTAGTCCTTCATTTTAATATGTGTAGAACAAAAGAATCTCAAAAATCTATTGAAATTTAAGTGGGTGTATTTTCAGCCTCTTTCAATACAGACTAGCATCTTTCTAAAGATGGCACTGAGCTCCTCAAAATATCAGGTTCAGAGCTGGATTTCAGGCTCTCAGTGGCTGTAAAACTGTAGGATTCCAGAATGGCACAGCTGTGTTTACAGATGTCCCAAACATAGATGCAGTTGTACTGGCAGAAACTGAGGTTTCCTAGGATCATCTCATAACTGGTAGAGCTGTACTGGTTTCATGAGTGTGCTTTGGCCACTTAAGCTCTCCCTATAACAGGAGTACTTTTAAGTTATATTATACCAATGTTAGGTATCTTATGCTGAACATAATTAATATATTTAGCATATTATACTAATCCTGTGTTACTGTAGAACTATAGCATGTCTTGAAGTAATGTAGATTATAAAAAATACTGGTCTATCTACCCACACAATGATTTTAGCCTTGTTGCCACCTTCCAGAAGATCACATCTGTTGTGCCAGCAGTATTCCTGGACAGTATGACAGGATATTTGCTTGCATGTATCACCTAAATTTAACTGCAAGACAGAAAACATCATATGCATTTATTTATAAAGATGAGTCTAAAAAATCTTTAAACTGCTTAATATTACTGCCGTGTTATTAATTTTTTCAAACGGATATGGAATAATAAAACTGATACTGCTATTTTAGAAATTTTTGATGCAAACAAATAGAGCAACAAATAGCACTGGTCTGGGAACATCACAATATGACTTTGTAAGGAGCAGTGCATACCAGATAGGCAGATAGAGTCTGGATAGGAATGACAGTAACATTATTGGCCTCAGTAGAAGTTTTGCTTGTTGGGGGTTGTAAAACAGTTGATGAGGTAGAGATTCTTAATGCATTCCTTAAGCACTTAATACTATTCTGCACATCTGAGGCAATTACTGTAAATCATTAGAAAGAAATTCTCTTTTTCACCAGAAATTTAGTGAAGTTGTTATGAAAAGAAAATTAATATAGCAGAATCTAAACAGCAGTGTGCTGAAAAGCAATTGTGCTTCTGGTCCACCACTATCACTGGAGAGTGCTTTTCCAGATGAGCAAAGTGCTTGGTGCTCCAAAGTGGTTTTAGAAGTGGGTTCTGACAACTTTAAAACCAAAAGTGACTGCAATTGCTTTTCAAACAGGACTTGGCTAAAAAAAGAGGGCATGGTCTTGTTGCCTGGATGTTTTCCATACAAAACTGCTTTTGCCATAATTCATTTTCTTCTCCTTATAGATATGAATAGTCAGGTGCTGTGCCAAAATGCAGGTCTACTCCTAAACCACATAAAAGGGTTATTATATATTTCAAACAGAAGCTGGGATTGTGCTCCATGAAGTTTAAAACAAAGGGCCAGCTTTCTGGCCTTTGGAAAATGCTTATTACTTATAAAACCAAAATCAAACAAATCCCGAAGGCAGTGTTAAATTTGAAGCTGACTTTGAGCAATTCAGGGAAGGGAAGGATGGTGGTAATGTGCCTTTCTGCTGCATTTCTCTCTCTGTGCTTATCCCAGGGAAAATAATGTCTGTACTTAAAATCATTTGTGGAACAGATTTTAAAATCTGTCTTTAGTAAACAGAGCTTTAAAGATCAGCAACCATATTGAAAAACAAAATACAGTAAATAAACACAGATTCTCATTTAAGCTGCAAAGCAAATTGAAAACAGTAATTTCCAGAAGAGGACCAGCATGCTGGGTAGCAAACAGTTCTGAAAATATGGCTGTAAATCACAACATTGGATCCTAAGAGCCTTTAACAATGTGGAATGGAGTCAGTTTAGATTGAAACACTAATCTCAGTGAAGCTAATGGGAGTTTTCATTCCTGATCCTTACTTAAGCGCTTAGGACTGTACTGAGCTCCTGAAATTGTTTATTTTTGTGAGACCCGAGTGCTGTGAAGTCTGGTGTAAGCTGCATTAACCATTAGTGTGCACTCCTACAAGCTGGATCTGAAGTCTGGAGAGCTCCTCTCATCACGTGTAAAGATGTGCACACTGGGAGCTGTCATTTAAAGGCAGCAGTGGTTTAAAAACTAAGTCTGGGAGGGAAGGGGTGAAAGTAAGGGTCCTAAAGCTGGTTAAAAAGTTTCGAAGGCAAAGAAGGACAAGTCCTTTTCTCCTTGCAGTATTATGGCTAGTGGCTAATTTTAAAGGCTAAAATACTTTTTTGTTTTGTTTTGTTTTATTTATTTTTGTTTGTTTGTGGTTTTTTGTTGGGTTTTTTTTGTGGGGTTTTTTTGGTTTGTTTTTTGTTTTGGTTTTTTTTGTTTTGTTTTTGTTTTGTTTTTTGGGTTTTTTTTTTGTTGTTGTTGTTGTTTTTTTGCTTCTGTTGCAAAGCATATAATGGCCCATATCCTCCAGACAATCTCCTCTGGAGACTCTAAATCTGGAAAATGAGGAAGTCAGACAATTTTAAGAGATGAAATCTAAACAACGAAATCTTAATTGCTTTAAATAAATAGTAGCTTGTGGAGTATCCAGGCTAGTGGAATGATTCTTCCTAATGCTTGAACAAACCAGTAACATATGCTGACACTCTGTCTGGAAGAGACAGGAATCATGGTCACATGAATGCAAAAAGCAGTCCAACTGTCCAAAGGCATCTCCAGGGCTTACAGAATCAGCAGATGTGTGGGAATGCAAAGGTTTAGTCCAAACCTCTGATGATTACCAAGTATTGAATATATCTGTAATTCAGTGGCTATATGTGGTTCTTGGAGGCATTTAAAATTGACTTCCAATGCATTGAAGAGAGTACATCCAGACAGGAAAAGATGATCCAGCCCGGAATGCTTAAAAATATCACCATTTACATGCATGCCCCAGTTTCCACTGTAGTCTGATAAAAGAATGCAGACTGGGTAAATTTTCCAACAATAACATGCAAATTACTTTCACTTCATCTTTTATTTTGAACAAAGCTCACCAGTTCCCAAAACTGTCATGCATTTTTATAAGAGACTTTCTTCCTTTACAGCTCACCTTTGATCTATGTTGTATTCCTCTGAGAAATCAAACCAATGAATTTGGGATAGTGCGATTATTTCTGAAGCAAAACACTGAATTCATTAATAAAGTTATCTGAAGGGTAAGAAAGGAGTGCTGCAGCTTGGATGGAGAGAACCATTGCTAACATAAAGAACAAAAGACCTCAAAGAAAAAAAACCAGTGAACTGTCAGCACCACATCCCATAGCTGTTATCTTGTTCAGATCTACTATTTGCTGTAGCAATGCTTATTTTACCATTGTTACGTAGTCCTCGCAGCAGCTATCAAGACTGATCAGTGGTTCACAATCTCTATACAATCTGTTGCAAAAGTCAAGTGTTTCAGACCTTTGACACCCTGAAACTCCTGCTTCCTACCTTTCTTCACCCCCACCTCAGTGCTTTCCTTCTCATCACAAGGAAGAGTATTCACAAAACCAGTGAAAATCCTTGAGGATGTGCAGGAGAGAGAGAGAGAGAGAGAGGTAATATTGACTGTACTTCTTTCAGAGATCTTCCCTTCTCTTGCAATCAAATACAATTGTCATGACCGAAGCACATAAAGTCTCTATATTATGTGTGAACAGTTGAAACACTAAAAGGTTAAACCTTTTGCATGATGTCTTTAGCAAAGTCAGGGTTGAAGTTACTTCATGGGTCAAAATATAAATGACCTTTACTTCATTTCTTTGGAGTGAGGGTTTGTTCTTTTTTCCTACAGAATGGCTTGGCAATGTCTTCCTGGAGTTATACGTGCACATAACAGTATGGCACTTCTGGCCAGATGTTAACCAAATATCTAGTTTAGATCTACACTGGTTTCTGTGCCTTGTAGTTTAAGTGTGACCATGTCTTAGTGGAACATATTAGGTCTTTAGTAACCTGAATTTTGAAATGCAGATCATCCTTTTAGGATGATACTAGCCTTATTCTGAAGGCTAGTAAGCATGTGTTTTTGTTACTTGAGGTAAGGTGAACTAGGGTCTTTCAGAGACTTCTTCTTGTCACATTTCTTGAACTATAAACATTGCTGTTTG
>WEKY01022367.1:0-90647 GCA_013390045.1 Picathartes gymnocephalus
GAAAGGGTAATTCACCTTCATCTTAACATGTAAGTTACCAGGAACAAACTGTGTGTGGAGAAGAGGAAATGATCAGGCTTCATCAAAATGTGCTGCCCTCATAAAGTCCATAGCTAAGGGTCACTCTGCTTCCCATGGCCAACAGCAATAGGAAGGAGGCAATGGTACTGGGAATGTCCCAGCCCCCAGACAAGATCAGCTGTGCTTAGGGAGGATGAACTCTGTGGTAAATCAGTTTCTGCTGCTCCCATTCTCTAATCCTTTGGTCTTCTCCAGCCCAGAGCTCTACCCCAGTGCTTTCCAACCCAGAGGGCTGCTTTTTCACTCCTTTATACCTTTCTCATTCTTTGTGTTCTACATCTCTTGCGATCCCTCAGTGCCTTACTGCAAGTTTCCTTTTACCAAGTTCTTTGTCTTGTCCAGTGACCGTCACGTCACTGTTGCCACCACACTTTTTGAATCAGCTGGCCTGACCATGCCTAATCTTATGGTCAACTTCTCCCACAAACAGCAGTGCCTGGCTCCTGCAGCTTGGATGTTCAAAACATTGTGTATGTTTATATCCCAGAAAAGACCACATCTAGGGAAATTTAGTGGTAACTCTCTAGCAGCATTTTCTTGGTATTGTAAGGGCCTTTAAGACCTTAATATTATATTGTCAAAACTCTGAAATGGTTTGTCTTGACACTTTTTGGGGTTTTATGTAGTTTGCATTGAAAAACAGCTGTACAGCCCTAACAGGCACCTTGGGCTAGAAGTCTGCTCACTTGGGTGGATAGGAGTGGAGTTCATGGAGTGTCGTGTTACATATAGACAGCACATCTTAAAGATCTGTTTCTTGGAGTCATGTTTCGTTCCTTCGAGGTACAGAAAAAAATGGGAATTATATGGATAATGTTTTGAGTGGAAGAGACTACAAATAAAATACATGACACTCTGTAAGCTAGGCAACTTGTATATTGCTACATATTCTTAAATAAAAAAAAATACGTGTTGAAGTGCCAGTAAGTATTCTTATTTTTGATTATTGTTTCTCATAAGTTTAAGGTAATTATTTGAAATGAAATTGAAAGGTGATTATTGTGCTGTGAAGCTGTCATCACTGTTTCGTAGCCTGGTATCAGTTTTGGCTGATTACTAGTGATGTCCAGCTTTTATCAGGGTTTGGTGTTGAGTACTGCTGATGGTTTTAAGAGCAGAACTGTGCAATTGTTAAACTAAGTAAGAAATAGAAGACTGACATTTAAAAGACAGCATTGGCATATAAGTGCTTATAACCAAACCCATTTACCATTGGGAAGTCTTTAAAGGCAAAGGGTAATTAGTTGAGAGTATTTGGAGAGAGTATCTGTATCAATTTAGACCCATTAAAGTTTATATCATAAAGTTAATTTTAGGTACTTAAAAGTACACCCTGCTATTGTGGTAAATAACTCCAAAACCAGCTATGTATAGTTTGAACTTTCTGACTAGTGAGAGGTACATCTAAGTGGCATTTAGAGGTCAGTTGTGCTGAGTTTCTGTGGGTGAGATGGAGTTTGGCACATACTCCTCTGTCTTGCCCCTCTCCTCAATGGCACATGGCTTTTTGGGGCTGCCACTGGTGGCTGCTGAGGAGATGGTAACACTCTTGCAGTAGCTTGGCTTGTTCAGAGCCTCAGTGGTGACTCTTGTCACAGCCTGCTTACCTCTCCAGGCTCTTTTGTGTGAGATCAGTCTCTGAAGTGCAGAGATTATGCTCATAATGAAGACCCAGAGTGAAAGAGTTTAGACTAGTGATGAGATTGGGTATTTTTTTAATTGCTCAAACCATTTAGGGGCATAATCCCTGAGTATTTCAGAACATTAAATTATGATCATATTGGCATGCTCGTTTCAACCTTCTTGAGTTCTTAAATGGAAACTAAATGTTGGTGATGTAATTTTGAACTACGGAACTCAAGAGGAATGTGTGAACTAGAAAAAAAATATGCAACTTCTTATTTAAGGAATGGAGAGGTACAAATAACTCTGTTCCCTAAAACTTTTTCTAACATTGCATTAACATTGCTTTTGGAAGTGCCATGTGAGTACAAATAAAAAGCTGTAAGTAGAATACTTTTTGCAGAGGCAGTGAAAGTTGAATAAATAGTAATCAGCTTGTACTGTGTCAATATCAATCTTATTGAGGAAACCAAATCTTGCAGTTGATTTGGAGTGTACATCAGTGATAGCAACTTAAAACTGTGTAGACAACTGGGCAGTCTTCTGGAAAGACCAGTCTTAAGGTTCCCTGGATGTTTGTTACTTCTAACTAAAGCAATCCTAAGGACTTAGATTTTTAATGGTCCCACATTTTTATCCCGTAAAGAAAACATGAAGAATAACCAGATGGGAATAATCACGCTGAATGTCTTCTCTTTTTTAAGGTCCCTTACTAGAAATACAGCTAGTGGATTTTTTTTTCTTTTCAGTCATATAGTAATTATGTGCAGTTCTTTCTAAGAATACTTTGTTGCTTTAAGGTGCCTCTCTCTGAAATATGATGACCTACCTTGAATCCTTTTTGCAGTCTCTTTAAACTTTCTTTGCTAATTACTTCTCATATGTTTATTTCCATTTAGAAAACCATTAAATATTTTCTGATTTTGCTTCATAGCTCTAGGAGAAAGTTAGATCAATATGTTGGATTTTCCACTTCCAGACACTTGAGTTCTGAATAAATTTGACTTATTGTGACTGAAAATGAGCTCAATATGCTTATCCTGACTTATCTATACTGCTGAACCATTGCAAAATACTACAAGTCTTCCCAGTGGAGACTGGCACACTGATTGGGAAAGGGAGGAATCTACCTGCCTGTCCATACTGATGTGGTCTGATCCTTACTATTCATTCCTTTCTTCAGGTATTTTTGTCAGTGCAGTGGAATTTTTTATATACAATATCTAATTACAGAAGGGTTTTTGAAGAGTAATAGTTCAAAACCTCTTCTTGCTTAACTGTTTTATATGTGTGAATGTTTTGACTTTGTAATTTTGCTGAGTTCCACCAATTCCCACTGTTGGTGAACCAGTTTAAAGTCACATATTTTATATTGTTGTCAGAACCGGGAAGAACCAAGATCATACTAAGGTGTGTACGATCTGTAGGGTCAAAATTATTTACTGCCATCTAAGTTTCTGTTTTCTTTTGTTTATGAGAACAGGCCTGGCAATGGTGAGAAATGAATTGAAAATGACAGGTAGCTCAGTTACATAAAAAAAAAATAATCTCAGTATGAATTATAAGTGTACATATATATATATTTATGTATGCTTAATAATGTAAGGAAGAGACCTCATTGTCATTGCTTAAGCTGAATGATGCCTACATTTGTACTTATTTCTGGCTATTTAATTTAATTCATATGTGAGGCTTTATTGCTAAAGGGAATGGGATGTAAAATTGAAAGAAAATATAAAATAGCAAACACTTAGTGAAAACTTGGAGCTACTGAAGAGTATGATGGCTTTTCAATGTCCCTTTTAATCAAAACAGAAACTTTTTCTGGGGTTTGTCATCAAAAAAGTTCTCGTTATTATGAAGAACCTGTATTTCAGTGCAGTGAGGCTCTAAACTGGAGGGAACGATTGCTGGGCCTTTGCTTAGCAAGGAACATTTCAATTACCCAGTCAGAACAGCACAGTTCTCTCCTGCCCTTTTTGCTGGCCAGTTCTTGTCAGTCTGTTCATAACAACAGTGCTCTAATGCTCCTCTGGAATCTGGAGTTTATGTACTGATAGTACTGACTTGGAGAAATCAAACTCTTTTCCAGATATATGGACAGGAATTTGAGGGAACTTATCCCATTGTTCCTCTGAACCTTGGTGTTGTACGCAACAACTTTATTAAGACTTGAAGAGAACAGCAAGCACAAAGCTGTATCTAGGGCTCTTTTTATTTAGCAAACCATTAGACAATATTACAGAGATTCTCTGTTATTTCTCTACTTGTAGTGATGTCATTTTTGTATTACTGTGCATACTTTTATGTGCACTAATCTGTTTTAACTCTTGGGCTTGCTGCTCTGAATGTGTGTGTTTACTGTTCTTTTCTCTTGCCGACTCTTTCTCTCTAATGGTCTCTAATAAATAGAAAAGGCGCATAGCTGCCATTCTTCCACATTACTGAGTGACATCCATCACAAAGAAGCCTATGAAACGATTTTGTTGAAGACCTGCTTGCAACATAACAAGAATTACGGGTTTGCATCCATCTTTAATGCACATCTTTCCTTTTCTATAGTAGTTCAAACAATTGTGTAATCAGATTTGCAAGGGTATCTCTTGCTATCGTGGTGAAGATTGTTGCCGTGCTAGGGTTTGGTAACAATTACTACAGATGCAGAAAAAACTTACGGATGTAAAGTGGTATCTTAAAAGATTTTTTTCATTTTTTTAGGCTACTCACCCAGAATGTTGGTCTTCTTTATGTTGGAAACTTTGACAGACCTTTTGCACAAATTAAGGTATGATTAATAAGCTGGGCTGGGGGGAATGGGGCTATTTCAATTATTTTACTGCTGTATGATTTAGGGAGCTTCAGAACTTGAAGTTATCAATACAGCTTCAGGAAAAACAATGGGAAATAGTGCTGCTTTGGTTATGTTTACCATATTCTGGGTATGCTTTTGGTTTAATCTGTGCACTTAACTTGTAAAAGAAGTTTAGTTTTTCCAGTCATCTTTTGATTAATTTTGACTCTGGTTTAATTACTAGAAGATTTTCTTGTCGGAGATATTTCAAAGCAAAGCCACTCTTGAAGCCCTGTAGTTCTCTAAGTGATCCTTGACAGGGAAGACACTGCAGTAAAAAGCACAGATTGTTTATCCAGTATTATTAGATTCATTGTGAAAGAGTCATACAGTTGCTGGAAAATAATTTGTCTTTTATGACTTATTGTTTCTTTTTCTTCAGTGGAACTATAATTGCTTCATGTTTCTAATTGCCAGTTGCTAATTAGTTATTGCCATGTCACTTGCAAACAAAAATGTTTTACAAGAATATATGGACTGATTCTGATGAGTGTCATTGGTATTTTCATTAGAACAAAGAGAGGGAGGTATTAGCATGTCAGCCATTACACTGCAATGTGGAAATGTGATACCTGTTTTAGAATGCTGAAGTGTTCCCATGCCCTAGATGATACCTGTAATTATTATATATTCTGTACTCTTGGCTACATTGTACCCTCCATCATGTGCAAATGCTTGTGCTTCAGAATTTTTAAAGCTTTGCTTTTGTTTTACATCAAAAAGGAAGTTAATTTCTAAAACTCAGATGTTTTCCTTTGACATTCCTAATTATGTTACTAAAGAGTATTTCCAACTGTATCTAGCAAATACTTTTTATAACTTAAACCTTGGTACTGTATTAAACTTATTTTAAAATAAGAAATGCATGTTTTTGTCTTCCTATTTCCCTTTCCCTCATCTCCCCCTTTCCTGTATGTGTATTATCCAGTTTGGCTAATAACCAAACAATTAAAATGTTATTTGCATGAAACATCTTGCTAGAAGTTTCTTCAAAAATAACCTTGTATACTTTAGTTGATAACTCTTCAGACTAGTGTTTCTTTAAAAGCTTTATAAAAGTTAACTCTTCTCCTGTTCTAAACAAGGCTCCCTTTCTGCCTGTTCCATCCACTTATAAGAATAATAACTAGCAAAATGGGAGGTTTTCCCTATGGCTGGGAAGAGTTTGAGTCCACTGGGTGGAAGTGAGAGAGAAGAGGTGGATACTCCACTTGTTTTCTGCTGCTTGCCATCAGCAGTGGTACTCCTAATACTTGGGGCTAGGGAGAGACCCTTCTGCTCACAGGACAGCTGCAGAGATGCTGTACAGGATCCAGCTGCAGGACTGAGTTGCAAATCACTAGCAAATGGTTAGGGAGAGAGGGCACTAACAGGATAGACACAAAGCTTGCAGACAGCTTCCTGCATTTTGCATACAGGGCCTTCTCTGCTGGAAGTGGTATTTATGTCCTGTTGCTTAATAGACTCAGCTGGATTTCCCTCCCTCAGTGTGCCTGAGGGATTTTCCTCTAAATTTTCAACATACAAAGCCATACTGTCATTGTGAGTTAAGGTGTTATTTTATGTCTTTTAAATCTATTGCCAAATTATTCTTTTTGGTTCAATCTAGGTCTTATGTCAAGAGAAGTGGTGAGCAGTCATTCTCTATTCCTGATTTTTATCTTCCCCTCCACATTACCCCATCTTGCATCCTCCAAACCACAGAAACATAATATATTTAATTGCTTCTGGAATCCAACCTGTATCTCCAATCAATACCCTTTTTTCTTTTGGTTTTATGTACCCTTCTGTATTTCTATTGTTGCTTTTTTTAGGCTAGGGGATGGCATAGTCTGGAAGATATGAGCACAAAAGTGTTTTCTGTTGGGTCTGCTGTTCTTTATATATGGTAAAAATGCTTGGTAAATACCTGACATTTGAGTAAGTTAATACTAGACTTTCTGGTAATATATCACTGGTGTAGTCTCATCCTAAATGTTGTGCTTGCCACAGAATAGGTAAAGTGGATAATCAAAATAAATTTCATTTGCTGCCTTTGAAAAACAAGGCCTATTTTCCACTTAATCACTGTAGATTACATTGATAAGTTTGAATAAGCTAATTCCACAAGATGTACTCTATAAAATATAACTTATTTTTGGAGCTATAAGCATATATATTCATGTATGTTTGCACAGTGTTGCTTTGCTATGCTTTGGTTTGCTTTGCTTCTGGTTCTAAAGGCAATGCTGCAGTGGTGAGCTGATTGGTGTGGCTTGTTAGTACCTTCAGCTGGGAAATGGCATGTAGTTAACAAAGACAAAAAGCTTTTGAAATTGAGGCTCCTCTGATTGCTTGAGATTCTAGAGGGATGTTTGCTGCATGGCAGCAGGAGGAACTGGTATAGAGTGATGGGGTCATAACTTCATAGAGATCTTCAGCACCAAAAAAAGAAAAAGGGACTAATAATTCACATTGAGACTTGGTGCTGCAAAAAGAAGTTCATGTACTCTGGAAATATAAAATGGTCTTTCGTAATTGTTGACACAAGTTTCTTTCATTCTTTCCCCAGCACTTCTTCAAGTGTTTAATATGCTTTTGCTAATGATCCCATCAGCTAAAAGACCAGTGAGCTACATATGGTCATGGAATATATATAAGGCAGGGTCTTTATAACCTTTTAGTTCAAATATGCTTTTACACACTGTGTGATAGATTGATCTCTCTTGTTATATAAATTACCCACTCTTGTTCATTTGCAAACATCCCAAGTATTACGTATTCTATTAAGATACAGCAATTTTTGCCAAATGTATGCATTAAAGAAAGCCCCAAACCACTACAGCCCTCTGCCAGTGTAGATTTATTACTCCAAGTGGACCATTATTAGACAGCAGTACTTTCCAGTGCATTTTAGTGCGCTTTTAGTTGGACAAGTACGAATGTTACCAGGTCTCTGAAATATTCATAGTAAACATATAAACTGCCATGCTAGTACTCATAAATTCATGTTTCAGTTTACGTGCATTTACAAAACTGCAAAAAAGGAAAACTCCTTATCAAAGTATCCCTTCCCAAACTCAAACAAGTTTGATTTTCCAAAACTCTGCAGGAGATGATTGCACCAATGTCTTTGATGATGAAGAACTGTAGATGGCAATTCTGGGAAAAGAGTTGAAAATACTAACATCTCTTCTAGGATGATTTTTCTATGTCTTTCTTTCTTATATCAATAATTCATTAATATATATTAATATTTATTATGTTTCTGAGGCATAGCTGAACTGATAAGATTAACTGAAATTACCTGATCTTCCTCCTCAACTTACTTTCAGTGGTATCAGTGGTTGTGCTTGATAAGTGTTTGATATCTGTACTTCATTATGCAAGAGAAATGTGAATCATTCACTCCTGTAGCTTTTAAATCCTGCATCTGGTAGCAGATGGATAGAAGAAATGGGAAAAAAGCGTTTTCCTGGCTAGAGGGACCTGCCTGGAACTTAACTTTCTAATAATGTGCTAGTTCATAGGTATTGCAGGATTTTGTATGTTGCTACTTTATGAGTTTATGATAGAACTTCTAAGTTTTTGCACTGTGTTTGTGATTGCTCTTGTTCTAGGGTAATATTTAGTGAGTTTCATTAAGTTCAGTGACTTTTATAAATGATGGCTGTTTCAGTTAGCTTCTGAGACTCTTAATTAATGATTTGAAAATTCTGCTGTGGTAATGATTTCTCATTTTTTTTCCAGGGGGTTGTTCTTTAAAGTTATATTGATGGAATCAACTTAAGAGAGGGTAGTTACTTTGAATAATTTAATTTTGTTTCTAAATAAAATTATTCTAAATTATTGTTTAATTCTAATGTGCATTCAAAGATACTGTAGAACAGTTTCACCATAAATGTTTGCTTTCAGTATCTTTTCCCATTTAAGCTAGGTTAGTAGTAGTAGTAGTAGTAGTAGTAGTAGTAGTGGTTACACACTTCTGCTTTCTTTCAAAGAACTCTGGGGCAATGCAATGATTTGCAGCTTTCTTTGGATCTTAAGTGGTTGTATTTATTGAATATCTCTTGGAAATTTGATTAAATGTAAAAGGTTTCTGTATGTGGCAATCTTGATCAAGAAGATAAAGTATTGTCATCAACTGGAATTAACTGGCAAGCTTTCTTTTGTCTTTTTTCCCTAAATATTGTTAGTATTTTTTTGCTAACAATGAAGCTATTAAAGCAAAAACTTTATCATAGAAATTTTGTGTTTATTAGAAGTAACTAAATCCATTGTCCCAGTATACGTAATAATTGCCCAATGGAAGGTTATGTTACTGGGGTTTTATGACACATTGTTTTTAAACTTGAGATTTGATCAATGTAGATTACAATGAAAACTTAGCTACACTATATGCAGCAATTATATCTATAAAGAAAACCATATTGCTTAATCAATTTATTAGGATTGTCAGTTTTTGCAGTTCAGTTCCTAGCAGCTTCTGGGGTTAGGGGAAATGGTTCAGTACACTATGTTCTCCATTATTAATAAGTAATGAAGCTTCTGGCAGCTTTTGCTTTGAGCTAATGACTAGTTTCATTTTTTGGCTTTCTTAGCACATTAAATTACCATTTAAATAAAGATTAATTACTACTATTTTATTTTTAGTATTTTAAGAGTAGTTACTAAAAGTTTCATAGTAACTATTACTTTGTTCAAATAGCATTGTTCAGTTTAATGGAATATGAGGACAGTTACATTGAAAAAAATATTTTGAAAATAATAATATGTTGTTAGTATTTTGTTTTTTATGGTAAGATCCCAGTGGAAAGATTCTGAGTTTTAAGTTTGCTTCTGGGGAATTTGCTGCTGTAGTTACAGCAGTTTTGCTATCAAGGACTAGCAGGGAATCAAGATCTCTGCTCTGACCTGCACCTCAATAGCCTTAATCTGTGATTTTGTTAAACTTGAGAACAGTGTTGCTGATTGCTGAGGCAGCTAAGGTGACCACCTACACTCCAGGAAAGTAGTTTCATTCTAAGCTATTTGTCCCGCTGCCTCATTTTCCCTCAGCAAATACATTTTTAACTTAAAACATAATAGACCATAGTAAAGTTCTGCCAGCAGCAGGTAATTACCCCAAAATAATTTCTTTGATTATAGCACATCAAAACCTGTAGACTCTCCAAATACAAATCCATCTACCTTTACTTTAAGATCTGCAGGCAACTTCTCAGCACCTCAGAGAATTTACTGTAATGTTCCCAAGAGCTGAAACCTCATGAACATAGCTGCCTTACCTTTGTCCAAACACACAGGCTGAACTGATGTCTGAGAACCAGGTCAGACATAATTCATGACTCCTTCAGCAATGTCAAACCTCTGCAGTTGATTACTGAAATGCTTGGCTACAATTTACCAAACAATCCATTCCTGAAGGGGAACCAGAATGAATTTATGGTCTTGCTGCTCTTAAGAGGTTATTTTTAAGGTACGATAAGCTGCTGATTTCTCAAATGAAGCTGGCATGTTTTTCTTCCCTGAGTGATGACTCCCAGTTAGTGATGTCAAAGCTTGGGATACCCTTGTTTAGGGTACAGATCTTCAGACCTGTACTCCAAATTTAGGGGAGAGAATTTGTTCAAGTTTCAGCACACAATCAGTTGTTGTCTAGACAGAGCTCCATGGTAGCAGTGTGGTCTGTACAGTCTTTGAGCAAAAAATGTTTAAAAGTTTTCCCTTTGTGCCTGGTGACAGCCACTGACAGTATGTTGGTGTCTTAATTATTTGATGCTTTGTTTATTGGACTTTCATACATAATCACAGAGGTTTTTGCATTCACTACCAGAGCAAATAGTAGAGGAAGAGAATTTCTCATTTATCATGGTCAAGTCATAACCTGAATTTTGTTTTTATTGCCTATCTCTCCTTCTTACTATCTTGTGCTGTTACTGTGTTTTATGTGATGTGAAATGCCATAGAATATGACATAGGGAAATGATGTCTTCAGCTTAAAGATGGTACAGCCATAGAATCTCTGAAGTGAGATGTTCCTGAGAAAACAGAAATGCAGATTTAACTGCATTTAAGTGTTTGGTTCTGGTTGTTCACATTGAAGACAGGTAATTTCAAACTGAAAGAGACATCACTGGGTTGAACAGGGACCTGTCAAATTAAAGACAAATAACTTTGTAACTTTGGTTAGCTTAGCAAGATAGGATCAGAGAAGGATTGTTTCATCTTATTAGCAGAGATGACATGAACAGTAAGCGGGAGAAAAATGGGAGAAGATGATTTTTAGCTAGGAAAGTAATGATAGGATAGCAAATGGGTAATCCTGGACAGAAATAATTTTGTTCTGAAAGCTGAAGAATGCTTTGAAAGCTACAGGTTTGGATCCAACTTCCACTAGGAACCAATACCTTGACAGTGTTGAGAAGGAATGTGATAATTATATGATTTGATGATTGTGAAAGAAGATGATAAATCCAGGTAATCTCAGTCCCTACATTTCATTAAACACAGTCAGTCTAAATTAAAACACACTGAATGAGGATAAAGCTATATAATGTACCTCTTCTGAAGTTCAAACTGCATCTTTAGGATAAAGTAATCAACATGAATGATATATACTTATTTTTGTTAACAGCCTTCCAAGAGAACTGGTGGGTTGCTCTTAAGTTTTATAGAGTTTTGTGGGATGTTACAGTAGGATTTTCATATCCTCTTCCTACTCATAGAAGCTGTACTGGGTATCATTGGAATTGCTAGTATTGGGCTGTTGAGAAACTGTAAGGAAATCCTTCTCTTTGTTTTTGTTATTCTATCTTTTGTGGTAACCACCTATACTTGTGTGTCATGCAGAAATCAGCACATGGAAACAGTTTTAGCACCGAAACTTAAATAGGGCTGATTGAGAGATAATATTTCAAAATAAATTTCTCAATATAGTGGGAATTTAGAATTTTTTTATTAGTGTTTATTGGTACAAGATGACAATGTACAGTCTTCTCATGGGAAGTCATACAATGCTGAGTTAATGCCTTCTGGAGCCTGAACCTGTCCTTTTCCATTCATTCCTTTCTCTGCACTGTTTCCACATAGTTCCACAGTACTGAGTCAAATTCAGCATCTTATTTTTTTATCTTCAGGGTTCTGTGAGATACATGAAAAGTTACCTGGCATAGGGTTATGGACTGTGTTTGCTTTTGGCAGGAATGATGAAAGGTTTTACATTAAAGATAAAGTTAATAATTCTTTGCAGCAAGAGGCTTTTCAGGAGGACACCCTAGGACTTGGAGTGAACTTAAAGGAATCTAGAGCTCTTAGACATCTTGGAATCTTCTATCCCAAGCTCAAGGTGCCTTTCTTTGTGTCCTAAACAATAATCTAAACATATTCAATAACTAAATTCTGAATTCATGAGAGCAGTAACAGAATCCTACCCACACAGTTGATATCTTGTAAATAAGGTGGCAGAGGTGCTAGGGAGAATTTACAGAACAAACTGCAAGTTAGAAAATGTAAGGTGTCAGCAAAAAGTCATCAACTACTCATTCCTAAATTATATGTTTGTTAAAGGTAGCAAATTTAGCTCATTTTGAAAAAAAGGCACTTTTGAGCCATTACTTTGAGAATTAATTAGGAAAGAAAAAAAGCATATGGCTTAATTCTTTATCCCTTGACTTCTTCCTTACGTTTCTCTGCATCTTGACATTGTTTGTTGCAGCATTTCTCAATCATATGTACTACTCATAAGGACAAGGAGTCCTGATTGCCTGTGTGTTTCCACAGCTCAGTCCTGCTTGGGAATGTTAGACACCAATAATACAAATAAATAGTAATATATTATGTATTTGCATTTATATTACAGTAAAAGTCAGCATACAGTGGACATATTTATTCTCTGTAGACATATTAAGGAGCAAAAATAAAATACTTTAAAAAAAACCTAGCCTTAGAACTGGTGATGTAAACAGAAAGAGAATAACTATAAAATCTGCATTAGGACTGCAAAAATTGAAGCAGTGATTTTGTATGCTGTCACAATTGCTGCCCCTAAGAACAAAATGTTCATGACCTATAATTTATAAATCCACTCTCTTCTGATGGATCAGGCCCCATTTTGCTTTTTGTCATAATTATAGCTATGAATTCAGCTTAAGAAATGGTTCTCTGTAAAGCATGCATTGTTCCATAGAAGTCCACAGAATTAGGAATATTACCTCTGCAGTTTTCTCTTGTTGCTGCCAAAAAGATAGAATAATTGGTGCTTGGTTTTGGAATATGATTTTTGTTGGGGTTTATGGTGAGGTTTTTTGCTGGATTTTGAGTTCTTTTGGGTGATGTGGGTACAGGTTTTGTTATTTCAACTCCTGGTAGGTTTTTCTGAAAATCAATTCAAGTTTGTTCTTGGCAAGCATGGTGTAAATTAAGCTTCCTGGAAAGGTTAAAATAATAGCTAATTGATAGTAGATCTTAAATTATTGGGGTTTTTTGGTTGTTTTCTATTTACCTTTATATTAACTGTGTAGATCAAAAAAAGCCTTCTAATGCTTTTCATGTGTATTGTAAAAATGAACAGATTGCAGTTTCTTCAAGCCTTCCATGTCCTGGGCTTACAAATGCATCTTAGCAAAATCATACAAAATCCGTGTGACCATACCTCATTTCTCAAAAAGCTTAGAAAAACAAGTGCTGACAAAGGAACCTCGACAAGTTCAGGAGGAGCAAATTCAGGATTGTGCATCAGGGGTCGAGTGAGCTGGAGGCTTCGAGTGGTTGCAGAACAACACCCGAAGGTCCCAGTGGCCACAAGTTTAGCCAAGCCAGCCATGTGCCCTGGCACTAGGAAAGGCCAGCCACACCTTGGGTTGTCTTAGCCAGGGCATTGCCAGCAGGTCGAGGAAGGTCCCTGTTCTCTGCTCAAGTGTTTCTGAGAGACATCTGGAGTAAGTGTGCACAGTTCTGGGCTCCCCGGGGCACGAGAAGCCACCCCTCTGGAGTGACCCCTAGGGGGGTCATGGTGAAGGGAAGAGCATGTGGCCTGTGTGGAGAGGTTAAAGAAATAGGATTTGTTTAGAAGAGAAGGGTAGAGGGGGCACTAATTGCAATTCTCCATCATCTAAAGTGAGATTGCAGAAAAAATGAGGCACTTCTCAGAGATGCCTGGGAAAGGACAAGCAGGAAAATTCCAATTGGATGTAAGAAAAATTTTGCATGGAGGTTGGTTGGGCACAGCAGCAGATTTCCTGAAGACACTGTGAGAACTCTGTCTGTGGAGATTTTCAGAGTTTAACTGGAAGAGACCCTGAGCAACTGACTCATCTTTGAAGTTAACCAGCCTAGGGCAGGAGGCTGGATTGGGTGTTGGCTGGGTGTCCCTTCCGACCTGAATTTTTCAGGTTCTTTGACATTTTGGAGTATAAGCAGTCATCACTGTGAAATTTAACTAGTTCATAAGGATATAAAAACCAGCATAATTGTGTTTATTGGGAAATTTTACAGTTGGATGTTTCTGAACCTCTGCTATTACTGATTGAATAGAGCTTAATTTCAGTTTGTAATATGAACATACAGTATTCCTGTCAGTTCTTCCTTCTTATCTTTTCTGATGGCTGTGACCACAGCTTGCATTATACAAGGCTTTCAGTACTTCCATTCTTAGTATCTTATGATTTCTACTGTTAAATGTTTACCTTGACAGTGTCTGTTTTTCTCATAATACAAAAAATACAAAAAGATGCACCCTTTTTCCATTAAGAGGTAGAATTACATTATATTCTAGAGATCCTATGGTCTCTTTCAAAGAACATGCTCTGTTTTCTTCACTAAAATGTTTATTTACAAGAAGAAAGATGGGTGTTTTACTGTGAAGTCATTCTGCTGTTTTCCCGTAATGACACAGTATGGATTTTTTAGTGGAGTATGCAGTATATATTGAAAATAAAGTATCTCTGGCTTAATCTAAAAATTTGTGAGTCTAACTGGAGCTGAGAGAAGCTGGTGTTCTCAGGAATGTCTCTAAAACTCAAGAAGTTTATAGATTGTTCAGAGCCATATAACTAATTTTAAAAGAAGTATAGCAAAGAAGAAAAGAAATTGGAAGTGGCTGCAGTGCCTAGATCAGTAGCAAAGCTCAGGAGTAACAGGCTGGAAGAAGAGCAGCCAATGAGTAGCTGTTGGATGTAAATGAGCCAAGAGACTTAGTAAATGTGTGAAATGGGGTGTAACTGTTTTGCATTAGTAAGGGAAGGGGGTGTATAACAGCATTACAACACAGAATACCTGAGGAAACAACACTTGCATATGTGTTGAGAGATCACAGTCATGCTATCTAACATTCATACCATCCCTTCCCCTACAGTCTTGTCCGCGACCTCTGTTCCAGCAGCAGCATGGACCCTTAGGAAAAGCCTCCAGAATTAATCCCTGAGACCATTAGTATTTTCTTCTTCAGTTCTTTTGGTTGGGGTGCTTCTGTCATGCTACCCACAAAATTAAGCCAAAAAGCAGTTTTTTTCACATTAGAGATCTTTGATTTGGAGTTTCCCATTTCCTTTCGTTTGATAAGTAATGAGATTTGAAACCAGTAGTAGCTAATGTGTGTGCCATGAGACTTTAGTTTTCATTATTTTCTCTTTTTTTGTCTCAGCATTCCTTCTTCTTGAATTCATTTGCTTTCTTACCTTACCGGTAATTTTCCAAGTATTTACCATTGACCCCCTACAGATACTATTCTGAGAAGTACAGTCATACAGAAAACTGGATTTTCAAAGCGGTAAGCAGATTGTTCTTACGGTAGCTTTCCAATGCCCAGTGGTATGGAAACATACTGTGATAAATGTGAGCATTAGGACATGCAGATTATGTCTCATTATAATAACACATTAATAGACAGTTTATTTTCCACTTTGAAAAGATGGCAAAAAAAAAGGCTTAAGCTCTGTTTCTAAACCATACAGTTATTGCTCACTACCAACTAAAAATTGCTGAGAAAGATCCTGGAAATGAAAGGTTTGTTTTAGCAATAGATGAGCATAGATATTGCAGATATTTCTCATGTACTTTGCGTTGAGCCTTCATACTTGTCACAGTGGAATAACTGATCAGGTCGTTGTAAAACTGCCAGATTTCTCATGCTGTAGTGCAAGTTGTGCTTTGCTATTGTCCTTGTCCTCTTTGTCACATTGTTCTTTCACAAGCTTCAGTGTTTGAGAGTATTCTGGCTCCCATACATGGGTGATTTGGGGTTGGCAGCATCTTTTGTTTTGCTTTCTTATGTTTTGCAAAAATCATCTGGCAGAGAGAATGATTTGTCCATGATGATTTTAAGCTCTTGAACATGGTAATTTGTTCCTGCAGCTGTTCTTCTTTTATAACTGCATTGTCAAACCTGGTTTGGGTGTGCCTCTGCACATAGAGAGTGTAATTTGTTCTGAATAATTGAGGATACCTTGATGACAACAGCTGTTTATGGGGCCAGCTCCTATGCTTGACTGAGTGGCAGTAGGGAATGTTTTCCCTTTGATTTAGACATCCCCACGCTTAGTTTCCATAAATGTGATTGCATTTGCATTTTCTTTTGACTAGAATATAATACTCAGACAATGTGGCAGTGTGCTCAAGTTTCTTGGAGTTTTAGGCAATATAAGAAACTTGTAGATGATTGTCTTCTTAGAGAAAGTAGTGTCCTAAATTCATGTGTCTTGACTGTTTCCTTCAGAAAATACTCATTTCATACCATGTTTGTGATCATAATTGTTCTTTATTAATAAGTTCTGATTTTTGAAATAAGTTCTTCATCTTTTCTTTCTCTGTTAGAGGTTTTTATTGGTTATGAAGGCAAGTGAAATAAAGGCAGTGGGATGGATAACAGTCAAAGAGAAAGAATAAATAAAAAAATAGATTCTAAGTAAAATTACAAAAATTAGACCCTATTAGAAATCAATTCTAATTGAAAGGGACAATGAAAGATGTTTTAGGCATTTTTTTTTACCGTTTCTTAGTTTTTTATTGTTTGAAAGAATGAGAACATCAGCCAAGATCAGGCTTGAGGGGGGAAAAGAAAGCAAATTGTTACTGTACATAGTTTATAGGCAGAGATAAATTTATTAAGATTTTAGAGGTGGACTATTTTGAATCTGAACTGAACAAATGAGGTTGAACTTGATAAATGAGCTTGAACTTGAGGTACCTTTGCGAAATGCAGATGATAATGTCTTTAAAATAAATTACTCATGAATAAATCAAGATGTTGCAGTTGCAAAGGGTGAGAGATGGTATAATAGGGAAATTCTTGGACTAGGAAATTGTTTCTGAGACCTTTTTTTATAGTATATATAAAATGAATAGTGAATATCATGAATGAGAAATATTTTAAATGTCAGATACTGAGAAGATTGGAGAAAAAACATTTGATGGCAAAAATTATTGTATTGAGAGGTACTGTGCTGGTTTAGGGCTAGTAAAAGGCAAATGCAGATTAAATTTAGATAAATGAAAAAGAATAGGATTGCAAACAATAACACAGAAGGTAGAAGAAATATCAAATGAGATAATTATGCAGGATATCAGCTTTGAAAGGAAACGGGGTTGTAGATAATATCCTGTGTAATTAGAATACCTATAAAGAAGGTCACATGATCTAATTTCAGCCGCCATAGACCCCACAGGCTCGTTGTGTAGGTGGTGGAGAACAGTTGAATCCAAGGGTGAGTCAGGGATCCTCTAAGAAAAGTGCCTGATGGTTGCCTCACTGAATCTTTCAAATTGCTTTCTAGAAGTGCCAGTCTCTCTCTGTGGATTACATACAGATACTAGCTCCTAAATTTTAAGTAACTAATATAATGTGCTAATACTTGTCTTTCTCTCTGGACTTTTCTAAGTATGAGATTAAAGGCTGGAGTAAAACCACTTTCTTATTGTACAGCTGTTTTAACTGCAAGTGAGCATTTCCAGTAACGTATTCCCCACAGACAAGTCCTGTAGCTTTAATTGTCACTTCAACTTCTGGTAACTGATTTTCAGATATCCATTTTTTCCACCATTTATGTCCTAAAATAAAAATATTCAAAACCAGGTAAGTCCTGCAAGCTTAGGGTCTGTTAGACCTCTGATGAGAAAGTTAGTGGCTCTTAGAGAAGGTTAGCAAATAAGGAGGAAGATGTAACTAAAGTAGATTATGCCCATGAAAGACTGGCCTGGAGGCAAAAAGATGAGATTTCATACCAGTAAAAGAAGAAGGATACTGATCTCCTACCCAAGGCAACGATAAATAGTACCTGTACAATTCAAAAAATGCCCTTGCTATCTACAAAGCAGTAATTCTAGGGGGAGATGAAACTGTACGTAGCTAGTAAATCAGGTAAGATTATTTCTTTTGGAATTCTTAATTTGTTTCTCTATTTCTATAATTTGCACTAAAATGTTTAATTGATTTCTTAATCAAATTTGATTTCACAATTATCATTGCAAGGGTCACATATACCTTTACGTGGCACTATTCCGGAATGATTATAGTATTGGTAAAGTTTCACGTTTGAGAGAAAAGTATATATTAAAACTCAACTGACTAATAGTGGTGCAGTATCTTGTTATGCAATAGTCAACAAAACCATTATTTATTTACTTTTTGTTTGACAGCAGTAAAACCACCGCAGTTTTATCTTTCTAGCATAAAGTGAGAATAAAAGTGAAAAACAACAGAACTCAGTGGTGCTATTATATTTCAACAGATTGAAGCTTTCAAAATGCCACTTCTGCTTCTCTCCAAACGAAAAAAAGGTTGATTGTAGAGACAATAGCATGTTATGTCTTTGGGAAAAATAGTTTAGAAAGATTTGAAAAGATCAGGGATGTGGCAGCATTGTTAGAACCATCGTGCAGAGACTATTTGTATTGCTGAGAACTGCAGATGTTTTCATTTACTGGGAAGGGAACTGTAAATATGCAATATTGCTTTTTATGTTACTAACTTCAGTGAGTTACTGTTTAATTGGTATACAGAAAAAATTTCTGCCAGTGAGTTTACAACCGAATGCTATAATGAAATGTCACTTCTTTTTAAAAAGTGTTACTTTCCCTTGGTTAGCTGAAGTACTAAATCCATTTCAGTAAATGAATCTATTGATTTTAGCTTAATGTGTTGTAATAAAAAATATTTGAACATGTTCTCAGTGGTAGATTCATGAAATGTCGTGCTGGATTCTGTACCGGCAATGATGTGAGATTTTTGTCTATTTTTCATGCATGAAGTAGTGAAGCCAGCATTGTTTCAGAACAGAATTAATGACCTGGGGTCTGCTAGAAGACAGTTGTCTCACGTGTGAAGAAGTCATCCATGGACTCTCACTGGGTCAGCCAAGACCCTGACAGTGCTTTAAGTGGGAAGCAGTGGGGCTCTAGCCAAACAGAACTCTTGAACCTCTTGCCCTAGCCCAGGGCTCGGGCAGTCTTGCAGAGTGGTCCTCACTGCCTCGAGGAGCTGCCCATTGCCTGCGTGTTACTGCTGCACCACACAGGAAATAAAATGCCCCATTAGTGTTGTACATTAACCCACCCAGGTGTAAGTTAACAGTAATTCACACAAGTGCAACCCAGCTTCTGCTTCATTTCATTAGTGGGTCATGGTTAGCCATGCTTGGTTGATAGTCATTGCAGGAGCACATTAACTACGTGTTGTAGCATTTCTTTTAAACCTTTCTGGGGTGTAGGGAAGAGGCTGGTCCATAAGCAGTGTAAAGGAATATGCAGAAGCAGGATTAGAGACAAGAATGTTTTTGTTCTTTTAGAAAATGATGCAAAGTACAATTGCTGCATTTTACTACATGGTTACATTCTCTTTCCACCTGTTACACTTTGGATACCATTAATGCATAGAAAGAGGTTTCAGAATAATTTAACTTCAATAGAAGGAAAGCAAAAGACGTCTCTGATTAATTTAGAAGGACGTTTATAGATCAGTGAGTCAGGTTTTGGATTTACAATACTGAAGTTAATGCTAATGCAAACACTAAAGCAGACAGACCTTGAATTACTTAATTACTAGCTTGTTAATATCTCATTCAGAACTTTAAGGAAAAATCTGTACTAACTAATTACTAATTAGTAATTAGTGCTAGTAGTTATAGCAGGAAACTACAAACCGAGTCTTTCTGTTTCAGTTCATGAGTTTCCCCACTGTGTGCACTCTTGCCTGACAAATCAGCTCCCTTTTACCTTGAACTTCACAACTGCATAATTATGTATATACAACTGTTTTATCTAAAGCATGCTAATGAAATGAGTTTAACATTACAAGTTACTTATAGATATTACAAATGTTTAAGAATACACTTTGAGATGATTGGACAACAGGTTTACAGAGTTGTCATTGCTGTCACCTTATTTTTCTTTCTCTTTTCTTATCTTTATTCTTCCAGGGAAGAACCTTTAAGGATTTATTTTTTCCTGGATGGAATTGTTAGTGTCACTGGCTGTCTCTAGAATGGGGTTATGATGTTATTTAAAATACTATTGCATCATGTGAAAAGCAACACAAATGTTTTTAGCTGTATTTGTTAGGGAACTAAAGCTGTTTTGGTCCTGGGCTTTAAGTAGGGGAGGACAGCAGCTCAAATACAAGTGTAGCACTTGAGCTGAGAGCTCAAATTAGGCTCAGAATTCTGGAGAATTTAAGAATTGGCCCATGCAGAAATCTTTGCATGAAACAGCTTTATGACAAGGGTTTTCTTGGAGACATCACATGGTTAGAAAACTCAAGAGACTTTTCTTGGCTTTGCTTGCCTTAGATTTTGCAGACCAAGTGGGTGAAGTAATTTCGTGAAATAAGTATGAAGACTAAATGGTTGTTACTTTCTTACTTTGTTGCTGATCTGACATACAATAACAAAGTGTATGGACAAAACCATGAAAAGTGTGCTCATGTACAATGGGTGTTCCCAGATTTCCTATCTTTCAGGGCTTTGGCAGGACCAGCTATTAAACCATTAATTATTTCCTGTTATCAGCACTCACCATTCAAAGTTGCAATCCCTTTTAGCTGATAGTAAAAGAAAAAGTCAGATACAGTCCTTATTAATTTCTCTGGAAACACTACTGTCCAAACAGACCAAGGAGTTCGTAGGTTTCTCAGGCCACATCTTGCAAAATCCATTTTATCTTTTGTAGCCAGATGTGACTCTTGAAAGTCCATGAATATTGTCTGTTC
Organism: Picathartes gymnocephalus; assembly: GCA_013390045.1. Taxonomy (NCBI): domain Eukaryota; kingdom Metazoa; phylum Chordata; class Aves; order Passeriformes; family Picathartidae; genus Picathartes; species Picathartes gymnocephalus. The sequence goes on from WEKY01022367.1 coordinate 20,730, forward strand.
CTCTGCGTTGTGATTACTGCAGTCTGTGTTGCCCCACCCCACATCCATTACTGTGGTGTCTTGGGAAATCTGGCTTCTGAGCTCTGCAGACTCATTAATAATGAGGCATGGAAAGGAAGGAGGAGCTTGTAATGAAAGGTAAAGCAGTAAGAATCCCTTTGTAGGCTCATTTATTGACAAATTTGTGCCACTGATAGATTAGCCTTTGCTTACCTTTCTTTCAGCAGACTGACCTCATCAGCTGGCAGGCACTGTAAAACCAATTGCAGTTACTGAGCCACGATTAACTTCTCTGTCAAGCCCCTTACATTCTGTAGCCCCACAATGATCAAGAAGACCCATGTGTTTAGATATTAGATTGTAGGTCAGATTATACATCATGTCATTAATTGCTTTTGAAGAAGAAGGAAAAAGCTTTCTGTCTCTTAAGCCTCAAAGCCAGTTAGGCTTTGAAGTTTAAAGGAAACCATTCAAGAAAGGGGAGGGAGTTCATGCCAGCTCAATGCTATAAAGGCAGTTGAGAAGTGGGTTAGGGCAGTTGACTTTCACTACAGCACTTCCTTTGATCAAAGCTAATTTTTGAAAGTCTGCGTTAAGTCAGCAGCTATTAATCTTTTTGTTGTGGTGTATTATCTGTAATGGGAAAAAAAGATTATTTTTCTTCTAATTGAAATCTTAGAAGGATGAAAAATCCCTAACATAACTTTTGCAGCTTTTTTCCCCAACACATCTTTGCTTTATTATTTTGATGTCGTAGCACTGCTGAGATTGTTTTTGTTGTTGTTGTTTGGCTCCTCTTGGCTTTGTGTTTTATATTATTGCAGTGTTTCATCAAGGCATTTATCAGCTTCTTCATTCAAGTGGTTCTAACAGTCACCTAAAACTCATTGTATTAAAACTCATTTTTACAAAAATGAAGGCAGAATCAGCAGGGCTGTGAAGTCCAACCTCAGCAATCAGGTGTAAGAATGCCCCCTCAAAATGGCAGGGTTTTAAAAATCACTGTAGTTTGACTTTGTAGTTTGACTTTTTTTGTCATTTATTAAAAAAAATAAAAGTTTGTGCTTTATTACTGTCATGGATTAAGTCCATCCAGCAGCCAAGCCCCATTCAGCCAACTCACTCGCTCCCCCAGCAGCAGAACCTGGGAGAGAATTGGGAGCATAAAGGTAGAGAACTCATGGGCTGAGATAAAGACACAGTTCCATAGGGAAAGCAAAAGCCGCGCACACAAGCAAAGCAAGGAATGAATTCACTGCTTCCCATGGGCGGGCGGGTGTTCAGCCATCTGCAGGAGAGCAGGGCCCAATCACACCTAGCGGTGGCTTGGGAAGACAAACGCCATCACTGCAAACATTTCTCCCCCTTCCTCCTTCTTCCCCCACTTTATGCACTGAGCGCGATGTTCTGTGGTCTGGAATGTCCCTTTGGTCAGTTTGGGTCACCTGTCCCGGCTGTGTCTCCTCCCAAGCACCCCCAGCCCCCTCCCCACCATGGCAGTACCAAAATCAGAAAAGCCCTTGGCTCTGTGTAAGTCTGGCTCAGCAATAACAAAAATATCTCCATATCATCAACCCTGTGTTCAGCACAAATCCAAAACACAGCCCCACACCAACCACTGTGAAGAAAATTAATGCTACTCCAGCCAAAACCAGCACAAATAAATAAAACAAATACAAAACGTGAAAAATTCATTAAAAAATAAGATGTTATTCTGCTGTAAGAGACTTTTGTGATTTCAAGATCTGACATTCTTCTAAAAAAAAACTATTACATGTACTGTATTAAAGCTACCATGAGCAATACTGAGCTCCCCTCTCTGGCTCAGCCCTTTGGTTCTTAGGAGACTTGGCTAATGACAAACCATGCAGTCTAATGGAGCAGATGGGGATCAAAAGAATTTCTGTTTCCTACAGGTCCTGTAAATCTCTGTGTTGTAGTGCCAGATTTGTGAGTAACTAGGAATTGCCTCGAAATTTATGAAGAAAAAAAGTTACTATTTTTTGTAAATATGTTCTAGGCAAAAACCAAAATACATATTAAATATGGGAGATTAAAAGCAAGTTTGCTTATTTCTGGTCTTAGTTTATCTGTACACTCGCTCTGTACAATCTCAACGTTTTCAAGTATTAGTAGGATTTTTAGATGTTGAAAACATTTATAAATTTATAATCTTGCTCCCTACCCCCATTTTTCTAATAATGCTTGCATAGCACGTTTAATAATTTACATATCACTTAGATACCAGTATTTGATAAAGTCAGTATGCCAAATTCAGGCCCCAATGATGTATTCCTTTTTGCCTACTATAGTGCAAAATACAAAGTAAAATTTTGATTATATATTTCTTAATGTTGTTTTTCAGTAACGTTCTGAGGCAAAGAAATTTGAACCATGGGGGAAGCAGATCAGCTAAGAAACCAGTTTGGGCTTTGTTAGGCAGTGAAGTAGACATATGAATATATTACATATGATTATCATAAAATTATGGCCTGGAAATGGAACAGTCATGCTGCTGCATTTTAGACAGTACATTTATAATAAGCTGTAATAGGGTAAACACTTTGAATGGATATAAGAAGAGGCACTACTTGTCATCACAAATGTATGTTCAGTTCATGCTTTTGAAGCTCAATTTAACACAGCAAACAAATTTCCTTATAGTGTTGACACAGTTGTTCTCGGTGGTGAATTTTGATTTATGGGGAAAAAACTTAAAGCATATCAAAGTGGTTGTTTGGGATCTAAATGGAAGAAAAGAATATGATTCTTAATGACTGTAATTTGAAAGCTGTGTGTTGTTATGAGTAAAAGTGGGTTTAAAAGACTCACTTGCAATTACTCGATACTTTGGATTCCACTTAAAATTTCTTTTGGTGTATTCTGATATGATTTGGCATCTTTCCTGAAAGAGTATAAACCCACAGTTTCTAAGAACATTTCAGAAGCCAGATAAGAAATAACGAGAATTTTGTTTAGGGCCCAATCCTGATAACACTAGTGTGGGCTAATTGATTCTTCTTGAAGCTGCTCAAAGGCATATAACTTACAAGGATAAGAGCTTGTAGAGCTGGATCCCACATAAATAGCCATCAGATAGTGTCTGAACTTCTAAAAGTAGTTATTCCTCCCAGAGAAAGGCTGCTGGGAAGCTCCTGATAGCCCAGCCCTGTGGAGTCTCCCTCTAACTCATCCCCGGTGGTGTGACAGCAAGTGACAGAATCCCTTGTATGGTGTAAGAAGTACAGGTAAAACAAGATTAACTTAAAATCCTACAATAGCAAGAGCTGGGGTACAGAGAACAGATGAAAAACAGTCATATGAGAAAGTACAGTGTAAAATCTATGTGTGAGAAGCAAAAACATTTGTCTGGAAATCCATTCTATTCGAGGTGAATTCCAGCATGTGAAAGGCAGCACATGTCAGAAAAACTCCACATTCTATTCTGACACAATCATCTTATTTCTCTTTCATTTATTTTGAGGTGTAGGAATAGTGTTGCCAAAATGATTATAAAATAGTGGGAGTATTACTTTGTCTCTGGAAGACTTGTTTGAGTTTCTACTGATAAATTATTAACGAGATTTCAGCTGCCCTGTGACACAAGATTTCTTGGTAGCATGAGTGTAAGTACCTGAGGGGTAATTAAGATTGGGTTGAGAGAACCTAATGGGGGGTAAGTGCTTTCCCTGTGGTGTGTCCACAAACTATCTCTTTCTTACCCATTTGCAAACTGGGAATAATAAGCCTTAAGAAATTAATAATGTATGAATGACCTAAGTGGTATTTTCAAACTGTATTCTTTACTAGTAATGTGTAACTCTTGTCTCTTGGATCTTTGTGTCTCATTATGTAGTGCTCCCTGTTTGGGGCAGGCTCCCTTTTGCAAAAGCAGTCTGAATAAACAAAGCACAAATGAGTGTTAAGACTGGCTTTCACAAGCTAGCTCATGGTAAGTAGAGGTACAGTCCTCAAAACATATCAGGCTGTGAGTGCAATATTTTCTCGCAGAATAACTTCTATAGTATTATTCCAGCTTTTTTTTTTTGCCTGATTGCACTGTATATAGTTGTTCTTTTCCCCCTTGTACAGTTGCTTACCTTTCTGATGGAATGGCTTTTTCTTCAGAACCCTCCTATTAATTCCTTGTCCTTCACTGAAAGGTTTTTTTTTGTTGTTTATTTGTTTTTTGCATAGCCTGCTGAACAGTTATGCAGCTTGCTGTGGCATTTTACTACTATGCTTGCATCCGCCTGTTTATCTTTGGAACTTAAACACACTCAAGTTTCAGTACTGACTCCAGGGATTATTATTTTTATTAGCACAGTTATTTGATGTGGCTATTTTTGGCCTCTGCAAAGTTACCCCAGGTGCTTGCAGAGAAGCATTGTTTTTACCTCTTCCTACAAATTCATGAGCTGTAGAGCAGGTGAAGCTCTGTTCGCACCACACATCCTCTCTGCAGTAAGGTCACACTGACAACTTGCTTTGAGAGCTCTGTTGCTGCTCTCTTACTGCCTGGGTGTTTCTGCAGTTCTCCTGAGAGTTTCTTGCTCTTTCATCAGCATGCTGAGGGTCAGAATTATATGAGCTGCTTTTTCAATAAGACTTTATTTAAGAACTCATCACAGCAAAGCCATACCAAGTTCACAAATCCTCAGCACAGAATTCTTCCATTTCTCAGTTTTTACAGGAGAGGTACAGATTTTTTTTCTTTAATCCAGATATCTTTGATGATTTGAGCACCTGGGCAAGGGACATCGATCTACGAGGACAATAATCCATTACTTTGTTTCATTTAACTGTTCAAGACACCCAAATCTCTGGTTCCCATTCTTGATGATGCTTAAAAGAAAGTAGGATTTTTTTAAAGCTTTAGAGTTCCCTCAGGAGTTAGGTGGAGATGGCAATGTCTAGCAGGAAGATCAGCTGCTCTCTGAGTAATGTAGATGCCTGAGTTATGCCCAAAAGTGTTCAAAGAGTTTATTGGTTTGCTGTGGTAAATGGCTTTACCACTGAGTAAAATGAGAAGTATAAAAGTATAAAAAAAAAATCTGGAAGAGTGGTCATTGAGCAAAACATTTGTGCAAACGTATATTTCCACATCTTGGTCTAAGCAGTTACCAGTTACCTGCTTTGTCACAGATACCAGTGTTCGTCTGAGAGTGAAAAGTGAAGCTCAGGAAAACATCGGTTTCTTACAGATAGTTCAAATGGTGTTCCAAGGTCAGGTGTACAGGAGACCTTCCAAGATAAATTAAGAAACCTATTTCCAGCTGGTATTGAAAGTCATTAAACTTGTAATATCACTGATAAGAGGAAGGCTTTTTATTTCTGATGTGTCTATCTGTCAGTTGTCAGGAAAACCCCAGGACTCCAACCCATTATATGTATCAGTAAACAGTATCTATATTTTAAATTGCTACATCTAAGAATGAGAGATTCTTTGAGAAAATATTATATGTTAAAAAGAAAGACTAGACCATGAGCTGAGAGTACTGGACACTGAAAGTTGAAAACAAACAAAAAAATCCATGATTTTAAAAAGCCTAATTCTTGTAATTTGGAAACATGATTTTTCTTTTTGCTTTTCCTGTGATTCCACAGTGCTTGGTGTTAACACTGTGGTTTAATTAGGTATGAACAAAAGTGCTAAAATTTTATATTTCTTAATATTCCTTTTCCTTCAATCTCAAAATTGGAGCATTTCCATTTCCTATGTACGTAAGAAGCAGCATAGTTGCACTTAGACGGGTTTATTAATGTTAAATAACCATCTCCACTCCATTGTGTTTACCCAAGCTGGTAACCATTTCTTGGGTAATATGTTCCTTAAAAAGGAAACACAGTAAGTATGTTTAGTTTAGCAAGAAATCTGTGGTTTGATAAAATAATCTCTTGAATCATATAAAGAAATAGATATTAAGCTGCATTACAAAATCTGTTTGGGCTTGAGCAAAAATGCAAAGCAGATTATCTGATTAACTTTTTCCAGCAGACAGTGTGCTTCAGTGTACACGATTTACGTGAACAGGCATTTGGTAACCATCTTGTAAATTTTTTATTCTCTGAGAAGTTTGACTATGAAAATCATGAGGTACTTTATGTGAATGAGGAAAAAAGTTCTTCAAAATCATCCGAACAAATGGTCCAAGAGTTAGGAAGAAGCACTGAATGAATAGCTTGGGATCTGTGTTAGGTGCTGGACTGTGCTCTGTAAGTGCTTCTTATAGAAGCTCTAATAACTTCACGGACTGTCTCAGATGTTCTTACTCAAATCATTAGAACTTATATTCATGACCTCACCAGCAATCACATGTAAGAGTGCTTTCAGAGGGTCCTTGTTTCTCACACCAAATTTGCTCTCAATTGCCTTGGTTTGACATGAATGTCCTTGGAGTTCATCACCTTTAAGTGTTTGGTCTTCAAAAAGACCTTGCTTTGAAGTTTGGCTTATCTTTCTATCTTCATAGGCTGTTTTATTTTGTTACTGATGCTTCTTTATTTTTTCTGTCGCCATCCTATTCCTTCAGGAAGTCTTTGTTTCCTCAAATTCCCATGTAATTCTTCTTTTTGTTCCCTAACTGTTGTGATTGCATCTCCCTGATCTTCAGATGTTGCCCTGCTGCTGAGGAGTCATAGTACCAGTGGGCAGCTTAATTCTTCCTGTTGTCTTGGACATTCCAAACCACTGGAGCAGTTTGGAAATAAAGTCTATAGTGCTTTGCAGTTGTGGGCAGTCACAGCATTGGAGACTAATGCAGAAATTGGAATTTGAGATGTGGTGTTTTGCTATAGATGTTTTATTTCCTAGACTGTCATTTGTGGCTGAATGTATCCCAGTACCCTCAGGATAGGGAGCTCGCACATGCCATGGTTTTGGAGAGTTCTTACAAAAATGTGGTTTATTTTTGCAGAGTGACTTCCTAAGGGTGTTGTGGGACTCTAGTTCTCTTGCAGCAGGGGACTGGGAAGCAACCAAAAGGTTTCTCCTTGCTGACCACACAGCTGATCATTTATTTTGGGGTGTGCCTCTTGCACTTTTTTGTCTGCTTTGGCTGTGGAAATGTGTCCTAATGAAGAAAATGTAGTTATGATATCAGTAAGAGAAAGAATTGCTTTCTGGGTCTTATGTAGCAGCTCTAAACTTTTTTCCCCTCCAGGCATTGGAACTTATGTTTAAAAAAAAGAAAACAAACAGTTTATGTACTTGAGCATATCAAAAAGAAATGCCTTCATTGCTCATGCTAGCTATAAAAAGGCAGATTCTTCTTAGAAAATAGAAATGCGTTGCATTTAGAATCCATCTTGCCTTTATGTTATGGTTCCTTTTATTTTTTAATTCTGTATTTGAAAATAAAGATGTTTTTAATTCTGTAAGATTTCAACAGCTGCTTTTGCTTATTTTTTTCTCTCATGGAAGTGAATGTTTTCTGTGTCTACTATTATGATCATTACTTCTGGGACCTTAAAAATTGGCTGATGACTAGGGGTGTGGAATAAGAATAGAAATAGGTGGATTGAAGAATGTTTTTCTATCTGTGGTAATAGGGGGGAAAGTGCAGCAAAAAGGCATTTAAAGAGAGAAAGGATTTGAAATGGAATGTTTTAAGATTTTGCTTACAAACATCACTTTCTTTAAAGGGGATTATTTACTAAACTGAAATAATTTCAAAGGCTTTGAAAAAAAATGTGTGTATGGAAACATAAGGCTTCTTTCAGCCAAGTCTCCATTTATCTAAAAGCTTATCTCCTTTTTTCTTTCTAAAGAACTTGAAAATGGGGAAAGTATATGCATTTGTAAAGTTTAAGCTTGTCCATTGTAGGCATGCTTTCTGAAATACAAACTTAATTACCTTAATATCTAAATTTGCATTGTTAGTGCCTCTTATGTAGGAGCTTGCCCAGGAATTTCATTCTCCTTCGGGGTTAGGGGTGATGAGACTAATGTTTGAGTGGAATGATGGACCAGTCTGACAGACAGGTGCCCTGTGGAGAGACACAGAAATGCATTGGCTGCTGATAGTCAGCAGAGATAGCAAAGTCATCTTCATGAGACTGAAGCTAACTACATTCAATTTAAATGGTTTCTTCTCTTTTTCAGCTGGATATACTAGGGTTTTTTTCACATTTTGCTCTAAATTAACATAAACTGTGGCTGCATGTTACTCATCTCAAAATTACTCCATTATTCAGCCAGGCAAGAAAATTTGAAATGGGTTAGATATTTTAAATTTTTTTAATATATTTTTAATTTCTTTCAGAACATAGGGGATAGAAGGAACCAGGAAAATGAGAGATTTTCTAAGCCTTACTGTCTTTATTCTTAGAAAAAGAAATAAACTTTCCCCACTGACATTCTTCCCAGTGAATGGTCCAGATGATGATGGTGGGGGAAGACTTTCTCAACAGAGAGGGGAAGATGTAATCATGTAATCTGACATTCTTAGGCAATGTCTTGTATTACATCAGTCTGATTTGATAATGAACTATTGCTGAAATGAGGATGCAGCTCCAGTCCATTTTTTTCCAATCACACCTTGCAGACTTGCAGTAATGTAGTGATCAGCTTCCACAAGGATGCTCTGTGTTTTTGGAAATTATTTCTGTTGGGCAAATAGGCTGGTTCCTGATAATTAGATCAAGTGCAGGCAGGAACACTGAACATTGCTGCTGGTGAACAATTTCCTGCCGCTTGAAAAGAAATAAGTGTACAGGTTAATGTTTGTCCTTGCCCAGAATACAGTTGTTGTGCAGACCAGTGCTACTGTTCTGATGCACACCACCTCTGACAGTCCCGTGTCCAAGACTTAATCCTTTGGGATTCTAATTCTGACTGGCTGTCTGAATATAGGCTAAGGAATAAATGTTTAATTGAGGCAGGCTCCATGGAGTCCTTAGTGTGGTGGGAGTTTCTGTCTCGAAATTGCTGAATGCTGGTTCAAGGCCTTTTATCAACAGTATGGGAGAAGCACTGGCACTGTACCAGCACTGAGGATAAGCATTTTGGCTGAGAACTGCCATCATTCCTAATTCACCTTCTGTGAAGCACTAGAAGCTAGAAGAAGTACCTCTTAGGAAGAGAAGTGGTGATGCATTGTTCGAATACTGCTATGGACTGTAATATTTAAAGGGAAGAAGGAGAGATGAACTCCACACTGCAAAGGGAGAATCGAGAAGACACTGTGCTGTGGAGCTCAGAATTAATTCCAAATGGAAGGAATTTCTAGACAGTTAAATTTGATGGTTTCCCTGTCCCACTTTGAATCTGAAATACCAGGAAGTAGCATGTCCATGATAGGTAGATGTAAGGTGTGAATTATGGATGCAAGAATCACTGTGGCCTTATTCAGTCCTTTGTATAAACAATACCCATTTAGAAGTCTACTAAGATGCAATAGTTCAAGAAAGTTTTTTAATACTGAAAGTGTGTTCTGCTCAGAGTACTTGTGGCTTTATTCAAATGCCCAGCAGTTCCTAAAAGGTTCTTTTTTATTAGAATAACTACCTTTGTAAGACTAAGGTCACTTCAGAAAGTACAGGCAAGAGTAGGTGCTGTATTTCTTCCTTTGTAAAGTAATTACTACAACTTGCAATTGTTAAAGGCTATGATCACCAGTTTTCAAATGGGAAAATTCATTTAAGTCAATGCTTTGGCAGGTGTTCATATTTTGTGGAGAGATTCATCTTCCGTATTGCTAATGAATGACCAAGCAAGTCTCTCGATAGTTAATAATATTGCTTAATTGCCACAGTCAGATAAAGCTGCCATCTAATTTACTGCTGTTCGGAGCATCTGAACACTAGAAGAATGATAAACCATGAGAAAACCCTATGAGGTGGGTGATTAGTTGAAGTCATTGCCTGCAATTTTATATATTTCCTTCCCTATCAGGTGATCTTTCTACCATTTCCCTGCATTGGCAGAAAATCAGACACATGGCCATACCCCCTGCTGCCCCCACTTCCACTAGGCAGCTGTTTTCAAAATAATATACCTTCTCAGGGCACTGCACAGCCAGGAATTTCTTCCTGGGTTTATGTATCCATAGTACACTGGAAAAGGATGTTGTGTTTTCCTGCATACACCTAATGAAACATAATGCATCCATAAACATGTGTCAGTCAAAGCTCTGAACTGCATGTAGCTTTTCATTGCAAATGCGAGAAGTACAGTGCTGTGCAGAGCATTCTACAAAGGAAAAGATTGCTGATCTGAGCAATCTGGTGATCAACAGAAGACACAAACTTCACTTAAGGAATAAATGATCTGAGAAAAAAAAACCTTTTTGCAGGTGCTGGAATGGATAAAGAATACTGGGTTACACAACAACCCAACTCAAACTTTGTCAGTTCTGCAGCAGGACAGGACTCAATTGTGAATTTAACAAATGTTTCTTATAGTTCCATGTTCACTTTACAAGTAAAATCCCAGGGCTCCCTGTCTAGGAATGAACACAAGTATTCAGGGTAAATACCAAGAATGTTAGGATTCTGCTTATTAAATCCTGTACTATACAGTATATGAGGGCTTGATCCATGTTTAGGACCATTTCATTAATTAATTGTCTTTATCTGGGAGTTAATGGAAAAGGAGTTCATGGGTTTTTCCACTGTGTGTGCTATTAAGCTGTCTAGAGACAGCTTTGGCCTTTTTCAAATATGCATCTCTCTGACAGTAGTAAATTCCTGTGTCACTGCTCAGGAGCAAGTAGACAACAGAGGTGAAAAATTATGCTAATGAATTGCAATAACCACCTCCTTTTTATAAGAATGCTTATGCATAAGATCCTGAATCCAAAGTGTTACATTACCTTGTACAGCTTTTTATGGGTAAACTATAGCAACTAAATGCTGCTAGCAATTGAATACAGCTTTATACTGCTAAAGAGGCTCTTTGGAACACAGTGAAGTATACGGGTAAAATTGTTAAAGTGTTAGATAAGGTTCTCAGGTTACCATGGTTACTTGAAAATTTTGCATTGTATCATAGATTAGGATGCATAGGATGAAGTAGCCAAAACAACTACAAAGTCCAATGCATATAAACTACATTTCCAAACCACACAGCGTTGCCAAATAGAAAGACAAATACCTCAGGATATTGGCTGCTGACAAATCTATGAATCAATAGAGAGGTCTGAAGTAGATTTAGAATATATGTAATTTGAAAGCCCGCATTATTTTGAAGTTACAATCTTAATTTCTAAGGGGAAATGAAGAAAAAAAGAAAAGGAAGAAAAGAAAAAACGTCAGTTATGTAAAGAGTGGAATGATTTTTTTGTAAGTTTTTCCAGTATTGAAATCTGACATTTTGCCGTGAGACCTTCAACAAAGAAGGTTGATGAAACATGGATAATACATTTCGTGCACTTAGGCTGGCAGCAGCACTTAAACTGGAAGCAGTTTATTCCCATGGAAACCTATTTGCATTTGGGCCAGAAGTGACTTTTTCCCCCCCCTCTGTTAGCACTGCTGATGTTTTAGCATAATATAATTGCTGAATATTGACAGCAAATTTGAAAAGTATTTTTAAAATGTGCAGTAGCTGAGCATATGTAAAATGGAGATGTATTCTGTGCAATTTTTTTTCTGTAGGGATGGAGGCATGTTGCTGAAAAATGCAGGGCAGTTATTGATCTTCTATTATTTATGCCTAAAAGAGAAAATTGTGAATTAAAATCTGTTTATCCTACACTTTTTTTTTTTAAATACAGGTGACAAAAGAACTCAAACAGTATGACAACAAAATTATAGAGTGCAAGTTTGAGAACAACAGCTGGGTCTTCATGAGACAGAGGATAGACAAAAGCTTTCCAAATGCCTACAGCACTGCCATGGGTGAGTAGAAGAATTTGCTTTAGAAGTTGCTCAGGCTAAAATTTTAGTGTTTTACTTCTGTTGTTTTAAGTAGGAAAGGCACTCTGTGTTCTCATTTCTGGTCTGAGTCCTGACTCCCCTAACTTACTGTAGTAATGCCTCATCTTGCAAATGCTTATGTCATCACTAGTTTTTAGATACCATGAATCCTCCGGCTGGAGGGTTATTTGATAAAGGCAGTCAAACCAGTACTCTGATGCAGAATTTAACAGGTAACATAGAATCAAGTGCCTAAGTCTTTGTAGAAGTACAAACACTTGTGCAAAGATGACTTCAAATGGCAGGGCATGCCTTTCAAATCAGAGTCAAGGAAGTTTTTATTTACAACAGCATTACTTCAGCTAACATCAGTGCCTAGCTTTGTGTTGGCTTGCTGGGATGTAATGCAAACGGGCACATTATGAGTGGAATTAGTTAAACAAAAAATCCATTAAAAAATGCCAAAACCGTTATTTGGCAGATGGGCTAGAAAATTAGTAAGAGAAAAATGTCATCTTAGGTTTCAACAATAGTTACACAAACAATGAAGCAGGAAAACAAATGAAAAGTGGGGGTATATTCATGCAGAATTGCGAGACTTTCATGTTCCTCTATCAAAAAATATTTTGCCAAATATTGTAAATTAAAGGATGATATTTACTTTCAGATGACGTGTAAGAGTTTGAGTAGAAGTGTGTGCAAGGCTGAATAGCAATAAACATATTGATACTGACTTTTGTTAAGTGCCAAAATTAAGTTTAATCATATTTAAGACCATGCTAATTACTAGAGCTGATGTAGGATTTTCTCTAAACCCTTCTACTTGTATTTCTGCCTGAGCAGTGAGTAGATTTTCTTGAATAAACACAATGTGGTTATTTTGCCAGGAGATAATAAATCTGTTGGCACCTTAGGGAACCAGCACAGAATGTAGCTGAAATACTTGCTGAGCAGTCCTGTCAGGAAAGAGGAATGGACCACAAAAGTCAAACAAGTACAACGACATCTCTTTGTGACCATGACCTAAATTTTTCTTCTCTGGTTCACCTTAGTGTTTCAATAGTTAGTTTTCCCTGGAGTTCTCTCTTTTTTTTATGAGTAGCATATTCTTCATTCCTTCATTCTTAAGAGCATATGTATTTGTCCTTTTTCTCTTCTCATTTTCTCCATTTGTAGAGCAGTTTTGTTATTCCTGACCTTTTTTCTCCCAAAACCCAGTGAACTGCCTAAAAATTAAAATTAAAAGAAAACTAAATGTTACAGGAAGAATTTTTAAGATATATTTCAAATTTTCTATAGGAATTTTCAGAACAGAAAGTTTTCTTTTGGCTTTGAGTTTTCACTTTTGATAATTTTTCAAAATCTCCAGAAGTTATACTTTATCATTTGAGACTTCTTTCTCTAGATCATCTCTCCTCTATTAGCTTTCCCGTGGTGAAAAATGGTATTTATTTTTCCCCGTGGTTGAAATAGCAACAAAATAGCCATCTGCCTGAATATTGCCCCTGGACTTTGCTACCTTTCTAATTGACAGCAGGACCTCTTTTTAAGTGATTAACCTAAGGCAGGGCTAAAAAGTTGATACTGAGTTACACCAGTTGCCTTGTGACTTGAGTTCTGTCCCTAAATTACTGGTAATCATAATGCTTCCCAACTGCTAAAGTCAATTACTGTTCAATTCTAAAAGCACTTTTTCACCAATAATAGTGAGATAATTAAAAATAATGCGAGAAAGGTACTTTATTAATTGTAAAGTAATCCTTTGATTCTGGAATTCTACGGGAAAGAAAGGAATGCTTTTGAGAATTACTGTTAGTGGTAACAATGCTACATTGCAAGTACATTTTAAGGAGTCCTAACATTTAGTACTCCAGGGGGTCATTTTGTGCTTTCTTCCAAGATAGTTGTAGGATTCCCACTTAATTTCATGCTCCTTTTTTCCTTTTTTTTTTTTCTTCTCCTCGTCTCTAAGTCTCTCAGGAGGGTAATTAGGGTAATACAAAGTTACATAGGAAAATATTAAAAAATATTTCATTTGTTTAAAGTGAACTAAGCCTATTTATTTGCTCCATAAAATCCCATGAGCCACGACTTACAAACTGTGGTCTGGGAAGTCGTGTTAAGTACCCCAAGGGTGTCAGTGCCTGTGTGCCTTGGCCACCACGCAGCACCATGGCTGCTCCTCCATCATATGGTCTGGTGTTCTAGACATGCCATTTGCTTGGTGTCAAGTCTTTCTGCCCTATGAAGGTATATGGATTTAAAAAAAAGGGCTGTGCATTGCAGGTTTAATGTATTTATAGTACTTACTGGTGAAAAGAATAAGTTACCATAACTCAGGTGTTAGAAGCCAGTGTTGTTTCCATCTACACAACATTACAAGCCAGTGTCATTTCCATCTACTTGGATTTGATGTGTGTTTCAAAGCTATGTCTCACAAGGCCTTTGTTGCTGTTTCTTGCCTCAATAGGATGTCAGTTCTTGGTGGTTTTATAGTTGCCCCAGGAAGCCTTGCACACACACACACGTGCCTTTACTTTGTTTGAGAAAGAGAGACTCCCATGAGAGTAGAGGTCCACAGCATTGCTTTGCTCTCTGGGGGGCAAAGCTGAGCTTCATGACTCCAGACACAACCATCTTGTCAAAGCGTGTGTTTAAGGCTGAATGCTTGAGCCAGAGGATGCTGTTATTTTGCCAAGAGGGGATGAAGTTATTGAGGTGCCGACTACAACAAATCAGTTTAGTTACATGACAATGTGTTCTTTGTTCCCAGCTGTCTGCAACAGCATCCAGAATCCAGTGACGAAGGAGATGCTGTTTGAGTTCATTGACAGATGTGCAGCAGCTTCCCAAGGACAGACGCGGAAGCACCACCTCGATCCTGACACCGAACTCATGCCACCCCCACCGCCCAAAAGGCCTCGTACCATAACATAGGGCTTTGGTATCAGTGGATCGTGTGTGTACATTTCTGCAGAAGGTGACATGCAAGCGTGAAGGCTGAGAAAACAAAGATCTGAATTTCTGTAAATACTTGTGTGTGTTTTTTGAGTTTGGTTTTCATTTTGTTTTGTTTTTCCAAATTCCACATACAAATGGACATTGTTTTATAACTGATAAATTCAACCTTACCTTATGGTATTTGAAGATTAAATTTCCAAAGGTTTAGACAAGAACCAAGTACAATGAAGTCAGTGCAAAGCTGCCTTGTTTATATATGGATCTCTTTTCACCTTTAATTTATAATGTCAACAGTCTGGAACTGAGGAAATATTGGGATGCCGTACTTTTTAGGAGCTGTGTTTAAAAAAAGCAGAAGTGCTTTTTTTTGCTGTTGTTCTTAAGCTGGCTGTGATTTGCCACCCATTGTATAACAGATCATAGTTTCCCTGCATTTCTGAGATTTCTGTTTAACAGCAAACTGCAATGTTGTTTGTGTTTTCTGTTGATTAAAAACTAAGCCACCTTAGATCACTCTAATTTCAAAATTAGCTGGGGTTTAGTTGTTGAAATATTAAAAAACTGAATTCTTCTTGTACATAGCATCCCTTTGAAACAAGGGAATGTTCTGGATGTTTGCTTTTTCCCCATGTTTGAACCTAATGCCAAATGTATAGTGGGCTGATTTTAGCTTTGCCTTTTTATCTGTAGATCAGAAATGTACCAAATCCTTAGTATTAAGGTCTCTGTTAAAGAGACTATTTCTAGAACAGGGCTTAGTTCTCCACAGTGATACTTTTGTAAATACTACTAAAAAGTACACATCACTGTGATATGCAAGAGTAATAAGCTGCGCTGATAAAGAAATCTTGCATCCAGGCACAAAATGGCAAAACAAATGCCAGGCAACTCCTGTGTAAAGGAGAAGGTACTTTCAGTGGAAGAGAGCCACATCAGAGAGAAAGACTCCTGATTTACGTAATTGCAGGGAAAAAATAAGTCATTTTGGGGTGGTGAATGAGTGTCCCAGGGAATTGGACACTCATTTTCAAAGGTGGGGTTGGCTGTCCTGTGGCACTGTGCTCATCCTCTGACTGACTTTCTTTCTTACCAAATGAAGAAGCACATGAATGCCCTAATGGCTTTTGTTGCAGCGGACTGGCAGATGCTCATAATATTAGTTTTGAGAAGCTGCCGTCTGGCTGTCTAAGGGAGGAGTTGTTCTGAGCTGGGATTAATTGGAAACCAAATGCAGATTTTAAAGTTTACTGTCCATTTATCAAGCAGGAGTTGAATTGGCTCTTTCTATCGTTTACTTAGTGTGTGAGTCATCCATCCATTCAGCAGTCTGATTAGTGAAGGTCATTAATTTGTTACAACTAAAATGCACTTCTGTTTAAATGAGTTTTCATGTTTGTAAACAAAATTTACTCCAGTTTTTTGGGTTTTTTTTTCTATATGAAAACTTTATTACTTTGCTTTGTGGTGGCTTCTCTGGTTGTTTCAACCTGTTGTATAAATGCACACGGCATCATTTAGATGGCGTTCCTAGTTTCTCTTTCTGGGATATTCCATATGTGTTTTAGAGAACTGAAGGAGTTACATAAGTTACTTTTTATACTATGGTAAAACTTGAGGGGAAAAAATGCTTTCATCAAAGTTCTTTTTTTCAACTGTAGATATTTTCTGCACATTATCTATTGAAAAGATAAAATATCACCTATGCAAGGTTGCAAAATGATCTCTTAAAAAGAGCCTTATTAATTTGATGTGAAAACCTATGCATCCTCTGTGCATCTTGCATTGAAACACACAGTTAATTATTACTTTGCTCAGTATGAATAATTTCCCCCAGATTATATTTGTCAGTAAGATTGTCATAACATACACTTGGTCACTGATCTCCATGGTTCATGGCAATTGCAGTGTGTATGATGATTACAGCTTTCTCCATGAGGTTAAGACATTTCATTTTTTTAAGGTTGTGTCCAGGCTATTTCCATTTTTCTCCTTTGCAGCTCTTGCATCTTGTGTTTCAACAAGACCTGGCTTCTGATTTACCTTTTACTTCAGAGCTGCAGCACTGCAAACTCTTCCATGTGCATTCCACTAAGTCCATGAATGTGTTTTGGCCCTTGTATTTTGACAGTGTCTTTTTTTCCACTCTCAGTTTGAAATGAATATTTTGAAAGAGTAATGATTCTGAGAAGGTACAGAGCTCCATGTTCGCATTTGACTGTCGAACTCATCTTGCACTGTGACCTGTAGTTTTTCAGAGAGGTCAATCACCTTTGCTTTTCTGGAAGGGGAGGCTCCTGGGGAAGGTTTGAATGAAGGTGGTGAAAACAAATGGACTTCCACCTGGACCAGGTGGGTTTAATGCCATGAGAAATGCACACCTTTCTCTGCTACTAGATATTCAAGAGATTGAAGCTAAAAAGCAAAGAAGAGTCTGTGCCAGGAAAATAATGATGATGATGAAAAACAATACCTTAACTTGTCTACTCTTTGGTGTACAGCATGAATTCATCCACTGTTTTGTCATTTGCTAAATATATAATTAAAATTTGGGTTCAGTGGAGTTTCCAGGAAATGTAAGTACATTCCTCTAAAAACTGTGTATTCAGTATTTTAATAAAGTCAATGGTTTAAAATACGTTCCCTAAAGATGTGTTTGCTTTTGATGCCTGTGCTTTCCAGTGGTACTGTAGTACCAGTGCAAAGTACAAGGATACCTCAGTGTTATTGTTGTTCAGTCCTCCAAGAAAATGATCCACATTTTTCAAAGGTCAGTGGCTTTTCTCTGAGGTAGGAGCCCCCCAGCCCAGTGGTGGTCATGATCCATTGTGGCCCTTTTAAGTGCCATTTGATCTTGCTGCAAATAGAACCAGAAGGAAACCAATTGGTGCCTGAAGTACATATTTTATGACAGGCTAATGTTATGTAGCTTATCCGTTCAGTGTTAAGTGCAGCTGCATGAAAAGTTGTGCAAGAGGTCTGCAGGAGTCTTCCCTGGTGATTTATCATTCAGTGTGACCCTACAGCTGGTAGCCCACCTACCTGGATCAGCTCCTGGACTTGTATTGTAATAAGGCAGTTTCCTTTTTCAAGCTGCAGCTATCTAAGTGGCACTTTTCAGGAACTAAAAAGCCTATCTTGATTTTTATCATTTCCTTCTAATTAAGATCCTGCCTCCACTGCTGTTATGTTCTTGTACATGTGTAATTTTCTTGTGGTGCTTCTCTCAACCATTTCTGACTTTGCAGTGCTTCAGTGCGAATGCCAAACCAGATCTAGCATTTGAGCACCCCAGGAGAGGTGTGGTAACTTCTCTTTCCCTTGCTCAGTCCTCTGCTCTGTATATATGAAGGAAGGGGATTGATGTGCCTGGGCCAGCACATCACACTGTGGAGTTTGTGTTGGCTTGGTTGTTCACTTGAGCAGTCCTTCAGGAGCAGTCCTCAGCCAAGCCCCATCCTCTGCATGGCAGCTCTTCACTTCTGTGCCTAAGAGGTGTGACTTTATATTTGCATGATGTGTAAGGCATAATTGTCTCTTATGACCTCAGAGTATTCTCAAAGGCAATGGCACAGCAAGGTAATTTCCTAGGATTCATCTATACTCAGCAGAGAGAAAGGGAACTGAAATTGTTTGTTCCTCTTGCATCTCTCCTGCAGATTTTTGTCACTTCAGTGCTTCCTCTCAATTGTTTCTCAATCAGTATATGTCTCATTTTATGTTACTCCTCTGTGTTATTAGGATTTTGTGAGCAAAGTGTTAAATATTTTTATTTCATAGCATCAAAACTCTTGCAATGTTAGTTAAATTTATAAGGTCATTAAAAATATCCAATTAGTTGCTCAAGAGCTATTTATTTTCAGTAGATTATATTGCTGTCCTTTAGTCCTCTATCATGGTTTAACCCCAGCCAGCAGCCAAGCCCCACACAGCTGCTGCTAAATTCAAGCAGTCCTGCTAACTTGAATGGGAGTAACATTTGGCTGAAATGTCTTAAATAGCTACACCAGTTCTGTCCTATGCTACAGCAGGAGGTTTGCTCTCACTTTGTCTGGGGGCTGCTGCAGCTCCCAAGGCTCAGAAACGCTGCAGGGGTTAGATTTCACCTGTACCCCTTTGTTTTCAGTGTCAAGTTTCTATGCTCCATGCTTCTGGCATAGTTCTCCAAGCTTGGGTTCCTCCTTACACCTACCTACCTGCTTTTCCAGTTATCCCATGATCAGGTGTGAGACCGAGAGAAACCTGTGCCCTGTGACTGACCCCCCACTCAGGTTCTTTGAGGGCAGTGCTCCGCTCCGAGCCTCTATGCTCATCCCTGCATGATCCCAGCCTTGAGGGTCGATGGGTAGGGCACTACTCTCCCTGTCAGTCATGCTTGCACAAGGAAATCAAAGCAGCATCTACTAGCTGTGACAGGATTCATTGTATGAGCAAGGAGCCCTTTTCCCCTTCCCTCCCTCATGACCCCATCTCCCTATTTCATGTACAAACAAAGGTAAGACATACTCTTTGCACTGACATCTGGATAAATCAGTTAATGTTTGCAGTGGGAGTATAGGTTAGCGCTCTTTCTGTTTCCCTGGTGAGAGTCTGTGAGCTTCTGCAGAGATCTGTAGGGCTGAGGTTGGAGGTTGATTGAGACATTTACAAAACAGTTTTCCCTCAGTTGGGGCTCATTTTAATCTGGTTTATTTCAATCCAGAGTCAGCGATGGGGGGGAGCACATGAGCATGAACCTTTCAGTGATATTCATGCATCCAAAAGTGTGAAAACATAGAAGACCGTGAACTTGATGAGGGGACAGGAATAATGTTGCAGTGTTACAAAGAAACCTAAAGTAAAATTTAGGTGCAAACCATTTCCACTTCTCTTAGCACTGGATGTAAAAACAATAGACTTCTTAAAATCAAATTATAGTCAAATCGACTCCCATTATGGGAATTTATTTCATCAGAAATACTGTTCATCTATCCTTTCTCCTTCCTCCACCCTCAGTATCTTTGTGTCTATTTGACTAGCAGAAAGCATACAAATTGAGCTCAGGAGCATTCATCTATGATACTTTGAGAAAATTAAGTTTTTATTAACTCCTCTACTCAGAACTTCCTCTATTGTGGGGAGACAATAACATTATCATATGAAAAAAGTCTGTATAAATGCCAAGTCCATAACACTGGAGGAACAGTATTTTGTTTTTAAAACATACTTCAAAGAGTTTCTGAACTAATTTGATCATCAATGCATGGAAAACTTTAATCCAAATGGTAAAAAATTCCATTCAACAAGGTAAGATGATTCAACAGAAAAAGCTTGGAAGAAGAGTACAAATTTCCACAGACTGCTGTGGATGCAGGAGGGGATGCTGAGTGTTTCTGTGGCCAGAAAATCAGTGCATTGCAGTGGGAGCAACTGGAGACCAGGCAACAATACAGAGGGCACCATACAGATGCTACAAGTTTGGTCTTGTGGAGGAAAGGGCACGAAAGGCAGCCAGGACTGGTCATTTCTCGTGTACCCAAGGGAAGAGGTAGAATAATAGTGAGATGGCACTGGGAATGGGGAACTCCAGTGGAAAGCTAAGAGCAGAGCAGACATCAGTGACACTGAGAAAAGAGGCTTTTTACACAGGAAAAGAAGTTGGTGAGCAGGGGAAGCAGGACAAGAGAAGGCAGCAAGGGCTGGCGTGAGGGGTGAGGACCTACCCTGGAGCCAGGAGATGCTGGGGCACTGCCTCGAGAGAGGGCTGGCAGCAGTGAGGGAGGACCTAGAGCCAGGGTGTTTGTGATGAGGTCCTAAAAGAGCAGAGTTACAGGTAAGACATTTTTCTTCTCCTAACAGCTGTGCTATTCCTGAGCTCCAAATGCTTGAGGGTACAATTATATCCTTGGGCATGAGCACGCTCCCAGATCACTGAGAGTAGCACAGTGAGTGTGAGACATCTCTGCATCACAGCACAGGGGCATGGAGACACTTTAGATCCCTTTTTAGGTAAATCAGTGCTGTATAAACCCATGTGCAGAGCCAATAGAGCTCCTGGTTACAGATTTTACTGTTGCAACAGCCGGGTATGGCCTTGGCCTTCCTGCTGCCTACCCTGGCTGCATGGCAAGGGCAAATTGGACTCTGAGCTGGGGCATGTGGGGCCAGGGAATTATATGCTCCATTTTCCTCTTACCTGTCAATAGAAATACACACACATTACCTATGTATGTATTAATTTAAGCTGAAAGACTGAGCAGACTCCAGGACTGGAGAGGTAGAACAATAAATACGAGGCAGCTGTCTTTGCCAAATACTGTTCTGGTAAACTCCAGGTTAAGAAGCCACATAAATGGGCCACAAACATGGCTATTTCTGATCAAGTGGACCTAGAGGAAAGCAAGTCTGCTGAGAGGCCTGGAAATGCAGGAGCAAGGGGGCACATTCAGAGTGGCACAGCAGCAGTGCAAAACCAGAAACATGTCTCTCCAGGGTAAACAAAAGCTCTGACTTATAATGAGGTAAGATAAGAATAGAAAAACAATCTTAGTTTGAATTCCCCCTGTCAGTTTGCTTGGCAGTCAGTCCTGTTTCATTGTATATTTTAGTACTTATAATCTCCTTTGGTTCAGTTTATAGACTATTGTATGCAAGATCTTTTTAATGAGGAATTCTGGTTTGACAACATGGAGGTTTGAGACCCGTAAAATAACTGCTTGGAAAGTACAAAGGAACAAAACAAGTCTCTTTCCTCCATCAGGCAGTGAAAAACGTTACTGAAAGGTTTTCTGATCTTTAAGCCATGGTCTTCCAGAATAATTTACTTTCTCCTGCCATAGCAGTTTGTTCTTTTAACAGAGAAGATTTAGTATGTTACTTTTTGGCTGAGAAATCAATTGTATGAAATCGATGATAATTCTGCTGCCAGATAATACTTATCCGTGTGAGTCAGTGACCTGCTGGTATTCTGCAAAAATAATCTACAGCAGGCAAATGCTGCAGTTTGAAGCAGTCATGGTTGGCTTTGTGTGTTTTACCATTTGCTGCTTTCATCAAAGCCGTGTGTTTTATCCCTGAAACTAAGAGGAACCTGGGCCAGCCAGTGTAACCAGCAGCTGGCCTTTTGCTTCCTCTTACAAACTCAACCTCCTTTGGTTCTGGTGTCACAGCCAAGTCATTTTTCAAAAGTGCTCATAACTAAATGAGGATGGTGATTTCCTGTTGTTGAGCCTGGTGCACCCATTAGAAGTGGTGCTGGCCTCTCCCTCCACATGGAACGAGCTGCCTGGTGCAGCCCCCAGGCACAGCAAGAGCAGTGTGACTGCATTAGGGTAAAGGCTGGTGTTGCATCCTTTCCAGCCCAGTCTCCTCCAGCATTAGTAGCAGTAAAAGTACAAACTGGCTTTTTCCATCATGGCCTTACAAGAGCATTGCCCCATGGAGGTGAGCTGAGACATTTGGATCCTAGCAGGCTTGTGTGTGTTTCCCCATGGCACAGCTTTGGACCGCACAGCTCTTCAATCCCCCAGACTGGCCTCCAGGCTTTAGAGAGAAAGGGACGGGTGTCTGGAGGAGGTGCTTTGGTCTGATTCCTTTCCTTCGAGGGCACCACTTTATCAGCAGGGAAGTCAAGTTGATCCCAGGGGAACAGGGGAGGCTGTTTAGCTCCATTGAGAGGTGAAGTGCATGGCTGGGTCATCCTGACTAGTGGAAATGGGCTGACAGTCCATCAGTAACAAATATGCAGGCACACAGGTCTGAAGCAAAAGGAGGTCACTTTCAGCTACGGCTCTGTAGTTACTAACTCCTGTAATTCTTCTGTCTTCAACTTACAGGAGCCACAAAGCCCTTGACACAGAGTGATTGTGCAAGTACTAAGGCCTTGTGGATTTATATATAATAATTGTTTTCCTTTTGAAATCTGTCTGTGGCACTGAGGCTTCTTGATGCTTCACGGAAAATTAGAGATGCACTTGTTAAGGGTTGGTCATGCTGGCCCAGAGCTGTGAAGGAACAGGGGGTGATCGTGAGGCTTGCAGAAATGGAATGAGAACAGCAGCCTGTGACACTGGGACTCCTCACCCTACTGATGGAGAAAGGAGTTGAGCCTATGTACCTGTGTTTCTGTGGAGCACTGTGCAGCAGATACCAAATGCCTGCAACATCTGCTAATGATAGCTTCAAGGAGGAAAAAGACCAACTCTCACTGAATATGAATTCAAAATTTACTGCATTATGTAGCAGCTTCTGTTCAATACGTAGGCAAAATATTTTCTGAGTTTGTGGAGATTTGTCAAAAATACCCATTCCATAAAGCCAGTTGTGACACAGAATGTTTCTGCTTTCACATACAGCTTCAGGAGGGAAAACAGAACAATTCCTGTACAGGCAGCTGGGTTATGAAAACTGACAGAGCATTGCCTATGTGAAGAGAGTTTAAACGATGCACAAGGGACTGGTTAATGTGTAATATGCAAATGCAAATCTATCCGTGAGGCATTACAACTACAAAATGTCTCACAATTATGCTCTTTTCTCGAGAAGTAATTTCTTACTATGGGTTCCTCCCCCCTAACAGCAGCAGGGCTTCATTTCCTGAGTGAACTTGTTCTAGTCTTTTATCCCCTCTCCACTGTGCTAAAGCAAATGGACTGACAGCTGAAGGGGCTGTCACCACTTGTGATGTGCCTTAGAATCATAACACGATTAAAGGTTTTTTTCAAGAACCTCAGACCATCAAGTCCAGGCTTGTTGTGCTACAAAAAGCATGTGAGGATTCTTTGCTTGCTAGATGCTGGTCAGCCAGTCTGTGGGGTAAGTGGTGATCGGCAATGGCAATGCAATATCAGGATTATCCACAAACACCATGTGCTCTTCAGTACAAGAGTCAGCAGGCAGAATTCAGGAAATCCTTTCTGTACTTTTCATAAACTGTATTTTTTCAGCTTTGTTAGATGTGCCTTGAAAATAGCTTGCAATACTCAGTGCAAATTACTTCAGCCCAGAGACTAGAAGTGCTAAGACTCTGGTTTTCAAGTTCCTGGACAGATTCTAAGTGACAATGGAACTCAATTCACATCAAAAGAGTGCCTGTTGCTCGTTAAAATAAATGGTATCAGACGTGTCACATCACCTCCCTCGTGCCCAGCTGCAGTACTTTAGTAGCAAGATTCATTCTGACATTCAGGTGAGCGATCAGTGCCATTACCCTGGCTAAAGGCGACCTACAACACAAGATTGCATGTATTGTGCTAGACCATGGGATGCCAGACAAGCCATTTTGAATCACAAACCAGCAATTTTGTTTAGCAGATATAATGGAAGGTTTTGTTCAGACTTATTCAGAACAAACTCCATGAAACACAGATGACCATGTTGACATAAAGTTACAGCATATCAAAAGTTTGTAAGCAAAAGGGTAAGCAACAACTGAGGTAACTTTCAGGTAGATGTGGTTCTCATGAAACCACAGTGGAGAGGGGGATATTGTTTTTTCTTTTGTGGAGCAGGATGTCAGCATCAACCATGCCAAATGGAACACCAAGCCTAGACTTCTAGATGCAGACCCCAGCTTGTGCCAGCACCGTCACTGTGACAAGTCACACTAGTCCAAGGGCTCACAAGGTCAGGCAGCAATGTGTCTGTACTCTTCCCCAGGGATACACATGCCCAGGGCCCAGCCTTGTGCTCTTTTTGATGGGAATGTGGAATTTTCTTTCAGTCCTTTACAGAGGGACATATTCATTGTGCTGGTGTTGAGTAAGGCGTGGAAAGGTGCGACCAGCTGAAATGTAGCCGGATAATGGCTTTTGATACCTGCTTTTCAGGAGAAATGTTAACAAATTACATGGGACAAGCACCTGTCTGAAATGGCACTCAGTGAGCTCTCATGTTCACATTTTGTAATGAAATTAAGGCATTTCTACTGCAGTGTGAGAAAAGCAACTCACTAAAATCTCATTTGTGCTACCAGCCATGTTGATGTCTGAGCTATCTGTTCATACACAGGTGATGATATTCCCCCTAATGCTTTTTAAAGACTCCAAGATATTTTCACAGTCACGGAACAGCTGAGATGGGAAGACACCTCTCGAGATTGTCTAGTCCAACCTCTTCTGAGGGTTGCATTTGTCATTTTTTAATTGCATATTAAAAATGAAACAAATGTCAGAGGAGGAATATTAAAGAGTTCTATTTCTCATTAAAACAGGACAGATAATGTACATACAGTATGTTCAGTGACAGCCATTAACTAGTCAACAAATCATCATCCAGAATACCACAATTACCTTCTGTGTTTGAGTGAACAACTGTTTTGCAGTGTCGCATGTGCCAATTCAGCACATTCAGATTAAACCTGAAAGACAGCATCTGTACAAGCCCATTGTGAATGTCCATTGCACCTCTAAGTTCTATAAGCAGATGGTTTTTTAGAGGTTTTTAATCAGTGTCACAAATACATTCGTTGGCAATAATGCTTAAAATAATATTCTGTGTTTCTGGAGTACCCCCCGTCCTGGGGTCACAAAGGTATTCACTGACATTGGGTTATTCTCCTGCAAGATAATTCTTGTCCTGTTTTGCAAATGGGGATAAAAAGTCAGAAGAGTTGCTATTTTGAATGCCATTTCCATGGCAAAACCTAACGCTTCTCTTTGATGAGCCATGGTCCTGTGAAAAAATTACCCTCCCTGACAACCCAAAACCTTTTCCTGCATTTTCCCAAGGACGCAAGGACTGAAGTACCCCCAAATGCATAAAGCCTGGCATAATTAGAAGATGATTTTGCTAAAAATATCTCCAATCTCAGCCTTATATTTAAAATAGTGTAATTTACCAAATAGGAACCCAGTCTCATTCCTTCATGTCTGTGATGCCTAAATCATTGCCACACCTGACTTTCCCTAAATGGGAACTCAAAGCTTCTGGAGGCTCGCAAAGTCTGCCTATTTCTGTTCTGCTCAGTACTGAGGAAAAATCAATTGTTCCAGATGTAGCAAGCCACCTAAAATCAAAACACAGTGATGTGAAGGCAAGACCTTCTGTTGCCATGTTTTGGGCCCGGGCTTCAATGTCCTGAGGGAGGGAGGACTGTCACAACCAAGGTGACCATGGTGGGTCCTGTTGAAGGGAAGATCAGTCAACTAAGTTCAAGGAGTGGTATCCAGGCAGGATCAGAGTGACCTCACAGGCATTCAGCTGAGCTCGTCTAACTTTTCTTGGTTCCTCCTCTATTCTTCTGGATAAAGAAGAATTCAGCTTCATGACATCCATGTGACTGGATATGGGGGTAGTGTTTTCTATTACTGTAAGTTCCTCAACACACAGGGGTCTGTTCCAAAATGCTGGTGGGTAGAGAGAATGATGTGTAAACTGAGATCCAGGGAATAAGTATACTTGTTATAGCTAGAAGGACTGCATGCTAATTCATCAGAATAAATGTCTGCCAAAACCATTGTTAATTCCCTAAACTTTCTGGAAATGAAAGAGAATATCAGCCCCAGCAAAATGTGATTGAAGTTAACTGCTCTGATGTTTCTTAGAGAAATCTTTGGGTAATTTCTCAGCAACGTCTGCACATACTGCAGAATTAAATATTTGTTACAATTTTACTGAGTTGTAAATTTCTCTGAGACCCTGGTTATAGAATTTATGTCATGGTTTTGTCACTCATTAAAAACATGCCATAATTAAGCTCCCTTTTGACATATTCCATGAGTCTGGTTCTGCCTCCATTTTGCAAGTGAATCCTATTTATATGCTATTCTCTGATGTACTTGGGCAGTTAATCATTCAAGTAGCATTTCTGTATCTTTCCAAGAAATAAATAATAGAAAAAAAAGAGAATCCTGCTGTCAAGAGATTTTGTTTGAGTTGGTAACTTTCATTATTGCAGAATTTTTTTTGCTTGGCACTCTGTGCTGTAAACAGAACTGGTAATAAGTCACTCCTGTGAAGTGGATTAAGTTTTGTTATAATAGAAGAAGATGTCAGAAAGTTACGGGAGTAAGTTCTAAACTGACTGGAGATCTGAACGCACCCGTTCCTCCCCCTGTTCTCCCACACAAGTGTTGCATGTGAGAAGAGGCTGTTTTGAAGTCCCTGAACCCTCTTGCGAAGCTTTGATTTGCTGAATTTCTGACTGTTCTTCCTTTTGATTTGATAACCATGTAAGAGGTTAAACTAGGGCATTCTGTTGCCTCCTTGTAGCAGTCTGCATTTCAAAGGGAGATGGAAAAACACATTAGAAGGTTTTATGGTACCTGAGCTGTATCTTAATCAGCTTCATAGATGATTTTTTTCTCAAAGCCATCACTGAGAAGAGGAGATTTTATTGTTCTAGACATGAGAGTCCTTTAGGGCTGAGGGCGAAATGATAAGACCCACAGTTGCCTATGTAAGTTGCTCTGCCAACCTCTAGTAAGACATCTAACACCTCCTCTGCTGTAATAGAGCTGTCGTTGGACAGAGGGGATTTGAATAGTGACTTGCTGAGAGGCCAGCCATTGTGCCTTAGAGACTGAGCTGGATGGATTTTTCACAAATGAGCAACTTCATAAAGAGTTTGATATTAATTTTTCCCCCTAGTCTGTGTAATATCCTACTCTGTAGCTTCCTGTGATTAAGAGAAAGTTTGGATGGAATCAAAACCCTTTTCTGACTCCATGTGGTCTCTAATGAATGATTCAGTTAGTCTCTTTAGTCTCAACTGACTTGACTTTTCCAGAAAGTACAAGTCATCTCCCTTCAGCTGCCCTCTGTAGGACTTCAGCCATCCAGAACCTACAGAAAACTCATCTGGATGACTGTTTATGTGGCCAAAAAGTTTTTACAGTTTTTTTCATATAGGCCAAGGATAGTGCTGTGTTGTTAAAATTATCTTTCCTTGCTGTCTTGCCACAGGATTCACTTTCTGGAAATGACATTGTTGGCAATGAGATAGTGGAACTTTGGAAAAGTCATTAACACAGCCTGCCCTACCTGAAAAAGTATCCCTTTGAAAGCCATCTGCTCATCCTGGAAAAACTTTGTTCTTCTCATAGGTCATCTGAGGACTTGAAAGGAAAGAACATGATCAAAATCACGCAGGCACAGCGCTTTATGCCAGGCTAACAACCAGCCTAGACCTGCCATCAAAGATTCAAAGATGCAGGAGCAGGAGTCAAACTCAGAGCTAATGTGGGATGGCAGTAAAGTCTCACTGCACGAGCAAACTTTGTCAGTATCAATTGTCTCGTCTGTTCACATGGAGGCAGCGGTTGCTCAGAGAAGAGGAGCCAGACCCTGTAACAGGCAGATACAACAGACGTAGGAAGCAGAGAAAAATGGTTTTGGTTTTACAAGACATGAAAGTTGGATTTGAGACAGGGATTAAAAACAATTGTTGCAGTTGTGCCTTTGCCAATAAAGGATGGTTTCTGTACAGATCTTCAGTGATGCAGTTCAGGAAGGTGATGTTGAGTGCGCAGAAAGCTGGGAGCAGAGGTGCTGGTGCTGTTCATGGATACTGAGGGCTCAGCCCTCAATGGGACTCATTTATCCTCTTGCACAGAATGGTGAGATTCCTCATTAGCTGGGTCATTGCTGCTTGACCTTGTCCTGTTCTGAGAGTAATGCAAAGTATTCCAACATTTTTATTGTCTGCTTTTTGATGAGTGAAGAACGTTTTTTCCACCTTGACTGATATTTGAACTTAGCTTGTGCTGCTGGTTAGTAATTCCAGACATTGCTGAAAGAAATACTTAGCCATAGACATATGTCACAGTCTGAAATTAAAGCTCAATTTAGTTTAATTGTCCTTGATTTTATCAAGCATTCAAAATGACTGACTGATTTCACATGCAGAAAATAAATACAGAGAGAGCAGCTCAGAAATGTCTTTCTCTTTATGGTAGTGATTTTATACCGTTTTCAGATCTTCCAAAAGATCTCTTGTTTGTTCTGAACCTGATTAAATCTCTTTCATAAAGGCTACTTTGGTAGTGTAAGAGGCCAACATAATTTGTGCAAAGGCATGGAGCAGTTTCTTAGCACTGTATGAACACGGCTTGGGATGATGATAGTTTTTGTGTTAGTTTGCTAATATTTCAATGTTCCCAGAAGAGGCAAGTGATTTGGAGACCTGTGCAGCTCAGGCAGGATTAATGGATCCATCTTAGCAATTAATCTTGGCCTTTGAGTGAAAGTGACATCCTCCCACTTTCTCTGAAATCATGTGGCCACTTCAGGCTGTTCTGGGAAGATTTTCCAGAGATAACCTGAATTCTGCAGTATTATTCTGTTCTAAGAAATTCTGCTGCTGCTGTTATTGCTGCAGAACCCAAGAGTGAGGGGGATGAGAAAGAAAGAAGCTGGAGGAGGTAATTGCAAGAACCGTTACTGGATTTTTATTATTTCATTAATTTCTGATCTTGTGTCCAGGAGCCCCCATCGTGGCCTGGGACCCAATGACAGAAGCCATGCTATGAAGAGCTCAGTCTGCTCTGAGAAAGGAAGGAGGTAAAAACCAGTGGTGGATTGAAACGACATCACCTCCCACCACACTGTGTCAAGAGGATTGAGTGGATACACCCTGATTTGTAGCAATGGAGGGAGAGATGGCAGGTCCTGCTTCATGTACCAAGGCAAGTACTGAGCAGCCAGCAGGGAGTGGTGGGAGTCTATATTGTTTGGATGGATGTGGCTGCCTGCTGGAGTCTTCAGCCTCTTGGGTGCTCTGAAGCTGTCAGTAATATCACTGGGAGGTGTATGTCCTACGAGATCTCAATTTACACACTGTAAATACTCTCTGGACCGGACATCATCCTTTTGTTGCACCAATGCCTATAGTTGTTTAGCTGAGTATGGCTCCAAGGCTACTAGAAGCTTTTCAGCTTGCCAGGAGATCTTTAGGTCTTTTCTTCTCCTCGTGTCCTAGCCCAGTCCCAGGCTCATTTGTGCGGTGTCTGTCCCAGCTGGACATGTTGAGCCCATGCTGACAGGATGTGCATGCAGAATGTGTTGTGCCTTCCAGAACTACCTGGCTCACTGTAATCTTTCAGAGCAGAGTCTGTTGCACAGCCCTTACTCCAGTAGGATCAGAAGAAGGAAGAAGCAGGCTCCTGGTACCTAAGGACTTCATGCAGCCCCGTTCTGGATGCCGTCCCTCCCCCAGGCTCCCCAGGCCTGAGGAGGGAGCATTGCACTCAGTATTCATGGTGGCAGCAGGCTGCCATCTGGGAGCCCTCCTTCTCCAGGGCCTGCTGGTCACTTGGCCGTATCCGGGCCATTACGTAATGACAGACATGTCCAAGGGGACAGATGGCAGCTCTGCCAGTTGGACAGCTCATGTGACCCTCACACTGCTCCTCTGGGGCTCGGGAAAAGGGCCAGGGGACACCGCGCTTCTCCCAACAGGCAGTCAGTGGCAGTGGCCTTTACTCAGGATCAACTGTTCTCCTTTACAGAGCACCAAAAGTATTTTATTAGCTATCTCTGGATAAGCTTCCTCTCCAAAATAGTTCCAGACAGGATGCTTTTTCACTTACTAAAGATCTGAGGATCATGTCCTTCATTGTTGGAAACTGTCCTATTTCCTTTGATTCCTGAGGAGCTGTAACAGGCGATACCAGAAGAGGATGTGTTTCCTTAGTTTCTTCTTAATGGTAGGAAGGAAGTGAAATTCTCTTGCTAGGAATTGATACATTTTTTTTATTCTTTTGTGTAAAGAGAAGGAAATGTAATACAAAATTTTTTAAAAGTTTGTAGTACATGAATTACCTCTTTGACATAAGACATATGATTCAATTTGGATTAAAACAGAAATAAGCTCGTTTTGCTCCTACACATTTCTTTAAAAGCCTGCACATTCTGCTTTTGGTATTTTCCTACCAGATCATTTCTGAAGGGAATATGGCTGCCTCTGGCTTTTAAAAAATTTAGCTCCTGTTTTTGAAAGCTTTAGAACTAATCTAATCCATTTTATGTGGGCATATATGTGTGTGCATGTATTGAAGTTTGTATTTGTATATGAAAAGCTAACTGGAATGTCAATATACCAGTATAGCTGTTTGTTTTGGGATTTTTTTTTTTTTTAATTTGTGCACCATTTTCAGTGTCTTCTGTTTGAAACTTCTGGAAAACACTACAAAAAAGAAGTTTGTTGAGGTTTCTTGCAGTCAGAGCATTGGTGAGTATAAGAGGCAATGATCACAATTCTTTCCATACAGATGCATTTATTTAGATTTGTTCATAGATCAGAAATACCCCCTGGTACACCTTGTGGTATCTCATGTTTTGGATATTTCTAATTTCATTTGGGGGAAAAAAAAGCAAACAACAACAACAACAAAACCCAAAACAACAGCTAAATTTATTCCCCAACTCAAGCAAAGAGTAGCCATGCAGAATTCAGTGACAGCCCAGCTTCAACCATTTCCACCTTCACTTTCTCCTTCATCTCTCCAGTTATGCCACATCCCAGATGAAAGGAAAA
This sequence comes from Picathartes gymnocephalus, assembly GCA_013390045.1. Lineage (NCBI taxonomy): Eukaryota > Metazoa > Chordata > Aves > Passeriformes > Picathartidae > Picathartes > Picathartes gymnocephalus. Next base: position 52,000 of record WEKY01022367.1, read on the forward strand.
CCAGCCCTGTATCTTGGATCATGAGCTGTGAGCAAACAATCCAGCAGCTCTGTGAGATTCAAAGCAAGCCACCTTGGGCAGCGCAAGTGATGTTTTGAGGCACAGCGTGCTGTCCATGTAGCTCTGCAGTGCTTTCCAGACATGGGCAGAGGCACGGGAGGGTAGGGAGAGGCTCCTGGGGCTGCCTGGCCCTGCAGTGGCTCCAGGACCCTGCATCATGGAGACACACAGGCAGCCACTTTGGCACCTGGCTGTGCTCTTAAATCTATGAGGTGGCAACATCCCACTTGCTGTTCTTGTTCATGCAGTGTTGACTGGCTGCTTGCATTGCCCCAACAGCCTGAAAAGTGATTATTTCCACTGATGGCACCACAAGACCTCCTGGCAAAGTGAATGCTGTTTCAGCAGCAGATTCAATTTTCCCCAGGGCATAGAAACCTCTGTGACACAGTGCAGCACAGCTGGAAATCAGATGCTAGCCTCTTTCAGACAAGCCACCAGGCGTGGGTGCCAAACAGGCTTGGCTGTGGCACAAAGTCTGCCACTGTTGTGAATCCTGAAGTTGCCCATGAGCAGTCATGAAGTTTTTCTCCTAAGTCACAGTAAGTGTGACTGAGCATTTGCCTGAAAATGTCAGCTTTTCTCGTGGTAGAGCAGAGTGATGTGCAGGCACAATCAGCAAACACCCGTGTTTCCCTTGGCATGAGTCTCCTGATCTCCCAGGGGATCAAAGGCACCCAGTCTGCCTGAAAGTGTCTCAAGCTGAAATCCAGCCCTTGCTGCCAGACTGAAAACTGCCCAGGGAAGCACAAGGGGTTCATAAACCCCCTGTGCCTGTGATGGCCTTGGTCACTGTGAGGTGACCTTCTGGAGGCTTCCACCCACACCCACCATATCCTGAGGATTCAAGGAAAGTTGGCCTTTTATTGAAGGTTGTGAGGGCTTCTTCAGGCAAGGGAACAGGAATTTTCGTTGACGTCCCTCCCCTCGCCATCCCCAGCTGCCATTTGGGGGAACATTCCCTCTATGGCCACAGCCTTTTCTGATACGGCAACTTGCTCTGCCAGGGAAGAGAGGAATCAAGCCGGTGGCAGCAATGGGGCACAGCAGAGCCCAAAACATTTGTGGCCAAGGTGACCTTCATGGTGTTTAAATGGCTTGGAAAATGTGCCATTACGGGGAACCTCCCCATTGCCTCTCCCCACAGGCCCCCTTGGTGCAATGCACTCTTTCACACAATTGCCACACCCTTAACCCAAGACCTCAGGCTGCCACCCACAAACATCTACCCCGAGCTGCTGCTGCTGCTGCTGCTGCTGCTGCTGCTGCTGCTGCTGCTGCTGCTGCTGCTGCTGCTGCTGCTGCTGTGGGCACAGACCTGTGTGTGCTAATGCAATGCAGAAGAGCCGTGAAGCTCTCATCTGTCAGCCCTAGGTATGATTTTAAAATAAACCTCATTAACTTGGTGCTCCCTTTTGATTTATTGGCAGATGTTTCTCACTGTTTGAGCCTTGTTAAATTTCTAGCAAACACTTCACTGACCAGCTGTTCCTATTAAGTCAAAAGAGTGCTGCCACCTCACTTTTGACTGCCCTCATACACAGTCCCCACAGAACTCTCTCAGGGAGGGAATTATACCCATTGCTCTGTGAGATACCTGGCTAATGCCAGTGAAGCATTCTAGGGTTTGTGCCTCTGTCTCTCCCAGTTCTCACAGCTTTTGTGCTATGAATCAACAAAACACCTCATAAGCTTCCTGTCAACTGATGGGGCAGGATCGTTTTCTGCTTTCTTTTCACCACTCCATCCTGCTTGCTATGAACCAGTCAGTCATTTTCAGGTGGCTGCAGAGGCAACTTCTCAGGTCTGCAGTGCAGTTGCAAACATAAGTCATTCAGAAGTCAGACTTTGTTTCTGTACTTACAGATCTCAGTGAAGAAACTACAAAGTGTTAGTATTTTACGTGCAAAAGAGAATAGCTTTAGCATCCCAGCACATCTCATGCATGCAGTAAAGATGCCAGAGCTTTGAATTCTCCTTATTTATCACAGTAATGCTATTTTACATTTAGATTGTGTCTCCCTACTGAAGAATACCAGGGTAGCTCATAAACAACATACACACTTGAATAATACATCATGGAAACACAACATCCTCTGGGGTGGACAGAAAAACCCAAGGAGAAGTCAGTGCATAGCATGGAAAGAAACCTGTCTCAAAGCAGAAAGAGAAGTCACGACGCTTATGCAACACTGTTAAAACTATTCTGCTGTGGAGAGAAAAAATCCAAACAACACTGTTTTTTAAAGTTTTTGTCAAAAAACCAATACATGGTGAACTCTGTGGAATTCAATTTATCGAGCTCTCAGGATCACAAGTTAGGTCAGCCTTGCCAGGAATTGATGCAGTTTGTAAGTAATCCAAACCCGAGGTGTCAGAGCACTGTTATATTCCTCTGATCTCTTGCCTTGCTCTATTGTTTATTCATATGGCACTGTATAGCTGTGCTTGGGGCAGGAAAGACGCTACTTCCACCCCAGACGTAGCAATTTGATCTAAAACTGAGAAAGCTTAGGAACCTGAGGAACCTCCTTCCCACTCCAGGTGTGGAGTTAGTAACTAAACCCACATATTTTTTTAAAAGTGTGTCTGTGTTATTGGTGTTAGGAAGGATCTTTGCTCTTCCCTTCCAGCTGAATTGAGTGTGTCATGCAGGTACCAGTTCGGAGTCGACTCTGGGCCAGGACTTTTGGGAAGCCAAGTGGATGACTGCCATTCAGTGCTGAGAGCAATGGAAAAACTGTTCCTGACTCGCATTTGGAAAGGGTCCTTCCACCAAAATAGGTGAGACTGTTATAATCTTCATTCAGCAAAATCCTCTTACGAATTTGTTTTGAGTGAGATGTTGGAAAATTTTGTTGAGCCCACACCAAAACCTGGGCTTTTTCTGGAATGTACTTTCTGCTGTTACAAACACTAGATACATTGAAAGAATAGCTGGGAGCACTTTGTCTTTCCTTTTACCTGTTGATTGAAAAATGATCCAGAATGGTTTGCAACTCTCTTACAGAAACCTATACACAAACGTCAAAATGGCAGAGAGTAATAGAGTATTTAAAATTTAGACTCAAAAGATTTAAGACCACAAAATAAAATCCTATTTGTGGTAAGCAAGACTTCATCCCTGTCAGCCACTGTATAGAGTTTGTTAGCTCCCATGAAACTCTGAATTTTTCATCCTCTTTTTAATTCTAGGCAAGTAGCAAATTGGCTTAAAAAATGTAGAAGCTGTCCTGATGTGTATGCATGCTTGCTTCTGCCTTCAGCTTTCAAGCATCTGAAGGCATCCATTAGATTAGTTATCATGTTAATAAGTACATTTTAGAAATGCAGAATATTCACAGCTCTCACTTGGACAAAATCTCAAGTGATTAAAGGCTTCTGTCTGGATATATCAGGGAACTGACCTCCACCCCTAAAAGTGTAACTTTGAGTTCGTTTTATCTGCCGCACAGAGAGAGGGGAATCTTAGTGCCCTGCTAGCAAGTAAAATTGAAATGTACTTGGGAGATTAGAGATGGCTCTGTCTGATACTGAATTCCCATACCTGGTGAAGAAAGGTGAGGGTGTTTATTGGAGAAGATGCATTTTTCTGGGGAGGAAAAAAGAAAAAAGGAAACAGTCCTTCTGGATCTTTCTCAAGGTAGCAGAGGATTCTTGTCCCTGTTACCTCACACCCCCAGCCCAGGTTATGAGCAAGGTTGTCCATGCACAATGTGGAGACAGAGAGGACTGTCTGTCAGTCATGTATGAGGAGCTGGGGGTTCTTTGTGGAGGTAAGGGAAGTTCTAGTTAAAAAAATTAGCCATCAAACTGAAGGAATGGTGATTTCCCTGCTTCAGTGTGGAATCAGCCCTTCTTTGCATCCTGTTAAATCTCATCTGCCAGAGATGACTCATCCCTAAGGTTCATAAAAACACATCTGAAGAGCTGAGAGGTTTTCTTTCTTTTCCTTTCTTTCTTTCTTTCTTTTTTAAAATTTTTTACTGTTGAAGTGGACTCATAGCACTGAATATATATTTACAAAATTATTCCCTAAAGATATTTCAGAGTCCTGCTCTTTAATTCCATCATACTTTTAGCATAAATATAAGAATGTCTGTGACACAGGGGATACGATGTCAGCAATGTGGGTAAGAAATACACTTGCAAAACTTGAAATAATGTTCTATATTTTTTGAGAAAGGACAGGAATCTCATTTTCTGTTGTAGTAACTTGGTAGACATAGGTTTATCTATGTTGCTTGCTTATTGCTAGAGAGGACTGATCAGTTAACCACTGCCTTGTGTACACAAGACAGCTGGGTGGGGAGCATTTTCCTTTTTAGTATGGGGTCCTGTTAGGGGCACCAAAATCCTACAGTGAAAATAATGCCTTTTTCTCTTATGTGGAAACAGATGCCACAGGCCAGCACTTCCCATGGTAACTGGAGTAGTCTACCTTTGCTGCAAGGTGTTGTTATGTCACCTGTGCACCAGGGAGCAGAGAAATTTGCTCCCTGAGCATTTTCTGTATTGCATTATCCATCAGGGCTGTGGTATGAGAGCTGACCATGAGTTTTGTGTGCAGGATGAGTCACAACAGATTCAACCTGCTGCAGATGGGAGTACTCAAAAAGCCCTGGCCCCCAAGAGGCTCTAAGTGACAGCACAGGTGACGACCTAAGCAGTTTTCTTCCCTGTGGAAGTGAACAGCAACCAGTCAAGTGGTATCTTGGAATGAGTCATCGCTGTACTGAGCAGCATCATTATTTTGGGAGTTAACCAATGGAAGCACATGCCCATGTATTTTAAAGGGCATAACAATAAAATCTACACCATTATAACCAAACTTCACAGAGTTTGGCAGAGATCAGGCAAACTGTGAAGTATCGTTTTGCAAATGCCTTATTGATGTTATTCCAGTGCTTCTACCATATTCTCTTGCACATTCTCTATCCTTCCCTGCCACACATTTAGAAAGTAAATAAGCTCATCAGACACATGTTCCATTTTATGGGAGCAGAGATGTGTACAAGAGCGTGAATGAATATGAATAGCCCATTTTTGGCACTACACAAGCTTTGGAGCTGATTTGTATGACTCAGAAATAAATACTGTGCTAAAAGGGCTCCCATAAAAATATGGGTGGTGAAAGTAATGGGGAAAGGAGGAAACATTCTTCTCAGAAAATGGCTCTCCCTGAGACAGCTTCCTGAGACATGTGGCAAGTTTTGATGTGGGCCTGGTTTGCATGGCAGCTCTTTGGGCTTGCTGACAGCTCTCTGCCCAGGGAGCCATGCCACTGCTTCACACTGAACGAATGTCTTCAGAATGCAGCAAAAAATAGACTCGTCTTTGAAGGGAACAAAGATGAAAGAGAGTCTATAAAATTCTCAGCAACTGAAAATAAATAATAATAAAAAAAGCCATACAGAGCTTTAATTTCCTTTCTGTTTTGGTTTTGTTTTGTTTTTCTTAACACTTTCCCCATTTCACACTCTCAGTCTTAAATAAGAAGGTGGCCTCGAATACTGCATTTTCACATTTGACAATAAAAATTATTAGACTAGTTAGTATTATACATTAACTGGGAATGGCTGTAAGCCTAATAAGGCTAGGAACACTCCTAATATTTAGGTTTTTACCTGTGTCTGCTTTTCAGGAATGATTTTAAAAGGAACTACTTGTACCATGTAGGCCATAAGATTGTCACATTACTAACAAACCATGGGAAATCATCCATGCACCAGGGTTGGTGAAAGATGGGCACCCAGAAAGCTGTCAGTTGTGCTGGATTGTCATTCCAAATACATGAGAGAAAAGGACATTTTTTTCACTGCAGAATTTTGGTGTCCCACACTTTTTGCTAGGAGGGCTCTTAGCACTGTGCAGAAGCCCACAGGCATATCTCTAGCCCTGTGGATCCCAGATCCTCACCACCTCCCCCAAAATCTAAACAGCTGTGGCGATCAGCTGTTTTTTGTTAATTCTTGGAGCTCATCGATGGATGAATAGAAAAGGAATCCATTTGTGTCACATGGGAGGTGCTTCTCTGCTGGACTATGAATGCTATTTTGATAGCAGCACTGGGTTTGCAAGGCTGCCTCTGTCCAGGTGCTAAGCCAGTCTACGTGGTATCAGTTTATTCTATCCATTGTACACTAAAAATGATGTGTGGGATGCCCCAAAGAGATCTCAGAGGGATTGTACCTTCACTGGCATGCCTTCAAATGTTCACTAGTGGCCCTTCTGACCTTGTAGCAGAGTGGATCCAAGTGTGCCAAGTTGAGAGAGCCTTAAGATCCGTACTTTGTAAGGCAGGTGTAAAATAAGATGTAGAACAAGTTTTTTTTAAAACTGTTTTTATTAAAGCACAGCCAAATGTTTCTGAAGAGTTCTGGAAAGAAGAGAAGGCTTGAGTGGATTGACTTTGTCCAAGCAAGGAGAGGAGGAAGGTTTTGGTCAGCTCTTTCCACAGCACTGGTTGGTAATACTTTCTACTATTCGAGATTATTGCGAAAGGGTTAAGAGTTTTATTTAGTAAGTCTTTACTCCTTACTTTATTTTGGTGGTTTTTTTCCTGGAAGATTAAACTAGAAAGCAGTGTCCCTTCAGTGAATAAATATATCATAGGAACCAGAAACTAGAAAGGCTTCAGACCTCGTCAGCCTTTGGAGTCCTGCTGCACAAATAAAACTAGTCTTTGAGAGGAATAGTGTGGATTTTGTGTCCAGCTGCCAGACAAGGAGGAGCTGAGAAGTGGGCCTGGGTCTGACTGTGAACCTGCTGTGCCAAAGCCCTGGATGGGGAGGTAGGGACTCGCTGATTCTCTCAGGGCAGATGGGCAAGGGATCCCTGGTCTCAGGGGGCGGGGCTGGCTTCCAAAGAACACCAACAAGGAGGAAAGGAAGGATCTGTCCTCAGGTCAAAAATGGGCTGTCAAAAATGGATTTTCAGGACCTGACTGCTAAGTTCTTATTTGATCTTAAGTGGATTCAACCAGAGACTTTTTAGGGTTTAGAGAGCCCTTTCTCCATGGAGGAAAATGCCCACTACAATTAGTCATTGGTTCACTGTGACCAGAGAGTGAGTAAAAGACACAGAGTGATTTTCCTGTAGCAGGCAACCGGTTTTCAGTGTATTTGTAATAAGCATCTGGTCCCTCTATGAATCCAGGATTACCTTAGGAAGGAACTAATTTTTTGCACGGGGGTATCTATAGTGGCTTTGGGGAAGGCTTTATAGATCTGCAGACATCTGTGTGCACGTGGTAAAACACCAAAATGTCTCCTTCCTCCTGAAGGGAAAAGAGCCCATGTTTGAGAGGAGATCCTCTCCTGACTGGCCCAGACTATGCCATGCCCTGCCATGGCACATCCTGGCACTGCCAGCCCTCCCTGTCCCTGCCCACCCCCTGGGGCTCCCCCCACCACTCCAGGCCCTGGACCCCGTGTCACCCCTTGGGGCCATCACCCCATCAGCACTGCAGTGGGGCCAGTCTCCAGCTGCCCACAGCCCTGCCCTGCTGGCCATGGGCCCTCTGAGCCAAGCCCACCCACAGGGGCATGTCCCAGCTTGAGAACAGGCTCCTGGTAAACAGTGAACACACTGCAGGTGGCATCCCAGGTACAGGGTCTCCTGGCTACTGTCTGTCATCACAGTTCTCCTGCTGTGCTGAAATCTGCCAAGTCAGGGAAGAAGTACCTGGCTAGGTTGCAGAGGGAATGCCATCATCCATTAAACTTGAAGCAGAAGACTTTTCTCTGAGAGCTGGTTGCTAATTTGAGACAAGTTGTTAATGAGGTGCAGGCATATACACTCATCCAACTATCTTGTACCATTTTGTTCCCAGGAATTAGGTGTGGCATTCACTTCCAGCACCCCTGAAGGAAGATGCTGGGGTTTTGGGTTTAAATGTGCTGAGCTTGAACTAACAAGGCAGCAGCATTGCTACATCTCTTCCATCCAGAGCTGTATGATACTGATTTACTTTTATTTTCCCCCTACAGCTTCAGCCACTGGAAATAAAGGGGTGTAAAGAACGTCATTCCTTGTCCTTGTGGTTACAGAAAATCCTGGAAATGCAACTGAGAGTACATGTAGCTTCAAAAATCAGGAACCGAAGCGAACAAAACCATGCAACATTTATTAATAAATTTCAGTTACGTCTCCCTGGTTTCAAGCCCAGTTACATGATTTCTCTAGGGAGAGGCAGGAGGAAAGTGAATTTATGACTGTTGAATGTTTGAGCCTGTCAGAATTGTATTGAGTACTACAAAAAAATGGATGGCTAGAAATAAATTTGGGTGTGAATAAGCTGTTTCCTCCACAGGTCTGGTTTACACTGGCAGGGTGTGCTTAACGGTTGACTGGAGAAGAAAAAAAGGTGACAGGATGGTTTCTTACAAGCTCCTCAGGGAATTTAAACACAAGCTCTGTTCTTCTTCCCTTTAATTCACCCTCTGGTCACTGGCAAAATAATCCTGATTCAAGCTTTGGGTTTAGGGGAATTTGTGGTAAAAGGGGAAGGGTTAATTTGTTTACTTGGGGTGTTTTTCTGTTTATTTTGTTTTACTTTTTTAAGCCCTGATGTGAATTATCTGTTTTGGCAAGTGAATGAGAACAGTTGCATGTACTTGGTATTTTCTGTCACATACACTATTATTAGTAAGAAACACATTTCCTTTTGGGGTGCTAAGGACGAAAATAAGGCTGTTCACATTACCACCCCCCTTATTAACTCTGTTAAGGCAATTGTGCTGGCATTTAAGAGAACTGGCAAATGCATTTGTTCAGCGGGAAATGTTAAGCATTCAACGTTCTTTTCACATGAAGAAGAAAACAGGGGCTTTTAAGCACAGGGAAAATAATAGCCAAGCTTTGGTAATGATTTCTAATATTTTAAAGAGAGAAGAGGGGAAAAAGATCTCATTTACTTGTTTCGATGTGAAGGAAAGAGAACAGCTCTATTATCCAAAATCTCCTCTGGAGTTTTTAGTGCTACTTGCTGCACATTTTCTCTCCATGTATAGACAGATCTTCCTTCAGTGACAACTCATTGGGCTGTGGCTTGGATTTTGTGTGCAATATGGACTGTATTGCTTGATCATCTAAGCACAAGGACAGGACATGTCTCTGTGGCACTAAGTTTATCCACTTGTAGGGCAGGACACCTTTTCCAAGAATGAGTCCTATCATGATGCCCAGATATTGTTGAGCCCTTTTCTTTTGTTAACAGTGCTATCATCACTCATAACAACATGGTGGGTCATTGGATCATCTTGCTGAGTACCCAAGCATTTCAGATATTGGGGTGCTGAAATTTTCTTCCTTTCAAGGTGCTTTGCTCACAGGTATTGGCTTTAAATTTGGCCCCAATTAAGTTGGTTTGAAACTGTTGCAGTATATTCCAACTCTATCATACTTCCTTTTACACTGATACTGATTAAAAGAATTCTTTGACTCTCCAGAACAGACTTCTTGTGCTCATCCCTCACTACTTGTCACTTATCTTGTCTCCATTAGTTGTGGAGAAAGTTGGTGGTTCTAAATCCAAGTAGGGGTTTAATGTTGCCTCTCAATGTTGAGAGGAATGAAGTGCAGGGGTGGAAAGTGCTATGTTAACTGATGTACAGGCCACTTGTTTACCTTTTTTTTTTAAACGAAAAATGCCCAAGAAGCTGGTAGTGATAGCAAGCAAAATGCCTTTTTCTGGCTGATGGGAACAGAGAGGTCATACAGATAAGGCAAAAAGACAGAGAAGTTTGCTTTACACTTAGCAATGAGGTATTTTTCCTATTCGTTTCAAGGACTTTGGTCTTCATCCACCAGTCTTTATATAAAAACTAAATAGCATTTAACAAGTGGCTTTTAAAATAGGGTGAACTTTTGCAAGGGGATTATTTATAGAAGTAGCTATTTAGTTTGTTAGCAATTTTCGGTATTCATTTTGCTATTGCTGTATATATAGAACGGGATTATTCACCCACATTACCCAGCTGCTTCTGTTTGATAACACAATAAAGATTGTGAGGTAAGTATCTTTCCATGGTAATGACTGCGATGTCAGGATTCATGTGACGTCACAGCTGTGAAGAAGTGGGATCTGTAAGAAAGAGTTGTTTTTGAGACAGAAAATCCCAAAATATAAATGTCTTGCATTGTTGGTCAAATGGTAGATTAAAATGCAATTCAATTAAGGAATATTGCAAGAAATTAATTTTCTGTGACGCAGTGTAAAATGTTTCCTGATATTGGAGTTCACTAAATACACAATAGCGTCTTATTAGAAGAAGCTGTGGTACTTTTCCAGCTATTCTTTTCCCATAGATGAGACTTGGTGATGCCAGAAGTTTATAGAAGGAGGTGATATATTACAGTGCCTAGCAAAGAATTTTTTTGGGGGGTGGGGTTGGGATTTTTTCGTTTAGCCTGCTGGCAGTTACCAGCTGAACTGGATATGTACTTGCATTTGACACACATTTGCATATTATTTTTCTGGTGCTGCAGCTCCCTGGAACTGCAATGAATCCATGCAAGGGGATATTCAGAAATGCAGGTTATAAGTCAGGTGTACAAACCATTATCACTAGATGCTTCAGTGGGTGTTTTGTGTAGATGTTCTGTAACATGGTTAGAGTTGATCTAACCCAAAATGCTGTTGGTCCTTCTCTTCAGAAGTCTATTGAGATAATGTACCATTTCTCTATTTCAGTAATGGGAAAATCTCTTGAGCTGGACATGTGCATCACACAGCTGGCTCTGAACTCTGCGCTGGATAATACATCATTCATTTGCAGCTGAAGACTGGGACTTTTCCCTGCTCTGTGACAATGTGCATCAAGTCAGCCTCCTTGGTCATCCTTTGACCAGCCTCAGCTGGCATTTGGGATCCAGAACAGGGCAGAGGCTATGCCAAGACCTTGCTGGTAGGCATCTCAAAAGCTAGCAAAGCAACTTGTTCAGAGGCACACTTCCAGGACATAGCCTTCACCAATGTAGCTGCTGCCTTTTTCAACACCCAACAATTTGGTGTTTTGAGTACGAGAATAGCTGATGCTTGAAAGTCCGATTCTTACTTTGGAATTCTGCTGTAATGCTCCAAACCTTCTGTTTGGTTCTCCCCAGCCTGTGACACACATGTGTGTGTGATTAACTGGTAATGATCTAAATGCTCTCCACTGACAGCATCTACTTATGTCTTTCTCCATTTGGTGGAGCAGCACATGAGCTGCTGTACAAGAGAGTGTCACTTTATACTAAGGGAAATATGCTCGGGAAAATCCATTTTGGAATATCCACAGATGTCTGCTCAAGTTTTCCATTTTGTAACCTCTTGTAGTCAGGCTGAAAATGTAACTGCAACTGGGATCAACGGGCAAACTCATAGATATTTTATCCCTTGGATCAAAGAGTATGGAGAGGGCAAAAAAATGCCAGGAAATTTTTGACAGCAAAACTTGAATGCAGGAAGACAGCCGCTAAAGATTTCCTGTTATTTTTTAACTGAGAATCTTCTCCAGCAAGGTCTCTATTAACAGAATGTCCTCCAGTGCTATGGATCAACCAACTTGCTCCACCGGCGAGTTGACTTCTGTTACACTGTCATAACTAATAACTGAGAGGAGGTTGATACCAGAAAAGTATACCTGAGGTGGCAGCACACGATCAATCTGACCAAGAAATGATCACAAAAATCAAGAAGAAATTATGGCCTGCCAAGGACTGGCTGGAACAAGCTGTGATGTGCTTCAGACTCTCAGGCTAACCCCACATTGACCAGCTAGAGCTTGAGATGCCAGAGGGAGCCTGTCTCTGGGATACTCCATGGCTCTGCATGCTGGACAGACAGCACACAACACCATGGGTAAGCTGCATGAGGCCAGCACTTCTGAAATTACAAGGCAGAGAGAAGCACTGCCAGTGTTGAGTTTTCCAGGAAAATGGAAACAGGTGAGTGAGGAAAGTACAAAGTCAGCTTTAGGTCAGCTCTGCAGAGGAAAAGGAACACAGTAGGCAGCTTTAGTTTTGACAATAGGTGATCCTGAAGAGGTTTTTAATAATTTTCTATCCACTCAGACAGACAGGGTTATCTGTGGAACTGCTACAAATATTTGAAAATTGTTGCACTGCTCTTGAAATGAGCAGTATGTTTTTTAACTGATAGAGTACAGAGAAGGTGAAGGCCTAACATAGTTTGTGATTGATCTAAGGTTTCCCAGTCAATCTCACAATTTCGGGGATGGTAAAACAGCAGCCTGTGATCTGTAACAAAAAAACTTACACAAAAAACAAAAACAAAAAAACCCCAAACCCTTAAATTCCAAGACAGTAAGAGTGGGAAAAAAAGAAGTACTACTGTAAAGATAACTGACAACAAAACAAAAATGTCTTGCACAAAGGACAGCTGGCTAGCTCACATTGAAGCTTTGGGCAAATGTTAATACTCCCATAGTTGACTTATAGATTATCTGAAATATCTTAGCAGAAAAGAAAAAAGCAAGTCCCAAACCCAAAGGCCGTAAAAAAAGATCATGGATCTGCCTGAAGTATGGAAAAAGCACAAGGCATGACTAATAGCCAGTGACTGAAAAGAAATATCCAGGAGCTGCAAAGACTTTTTTGTCTTGCCAGAAGAGGCAGGCATCAGAAGTCATGACAACAGAAAGAGCATTTGAATGCCTTCAGCGGGATTCCTTTTTTGCTCTACCCTTTTCTTTCTCCTTTGCAAATGTGAGGGAGGAGAAGAGGCTCTTGGTGAACCTGTTTGACTTGCCCTAGTTCCAGAAGCAGGCCCTGGCATCCTGCATGCTGAATGCGACAGGATGGAGACATAGGCATCACTAGAAGGACTAAGAGACATCTCTTGTTCTGGTTGCACACCCGTTAGGTCCCAATGCCATAGAAGTGGCCTGGGTGGATGCTGCTCTTTAGTGGTGCCAGACATTTTCCTGGATGTGACTGTGATTTCCAAACACTGCCCAAGTAGGAATGTAAATGATGTCAACAGAGAATGGTGTCAGGTCCTGTTTGCTCAGAGATGTTCTTCTTAACAGTGTTGGAGGAGATGCTCGGTGGGTTGACTTGAAACCAAGTGCTGTACCAAGAATGTACCAGGCAGCCTGCTGGGAACAAGGATACAGGCATTACACACAGTGTTACTGGCACAAAGAGGAGTTTTCAAATGTACTGTCAGGAAAAGAATACATTTTATTCCCACTGAGGGTTTATTAGAAATAGGTGTAAGAGTAAGTTACAAAATGTGAGAAATGTATTGATGTTAATAGTTGGAGGTAATATGTATCAAGTGTGGAGTCCCTTTCAAGGGACACCATTACTGGAGTGGATGTGGATCAAAACCAATGAGAAGTGTTTGAGGACATCTTCTAAGAGATTAAGAGACATTTATCTTACTGCTCACTATTAGATAAAATGTTGAGAATCCCCTGGATTGTCAGTCCAGCAAAAGATACCTTCAACTTCAGGTAAAAAAAAGGAATGGAAGGAAGGTGCATTGTTCTAGTACTCACTGCTGGGGTAAAAATAGGAGAAATAAGCCTTTTAGAAGAAAAACAAACAAAAAAAACCCGCAAATCCTATACCTCCCAACAAACCCAAGGAAAATTATATAGCAATATCAGGAGCTGCTGAGATATACCAGTGTTACCAAACCCCAGAAACAAAGAAGGGTGATCAGGTTCAGAGGAGCTCTTGACTGAATAGGGAGATTTACTTCAAATACTCTGCCTACATCTCTCTGCAATGAGAATGTTTCAAGTCTCTGTTTTCTCCAGTCCAAACGTTTAGGGGGAATGAAGTAGTTTAAAGACTGAAAAGTGCTGGAGAGCAGGACTGTTAAAATTGGAGTTTATAATCTGTGAATGTACGATTAGCTTGCAAAACCAAACATATGTCATGATTTATAGCTTCCATCTTATCCAACATTGCCTTGAGCAGATGACATCCACACTGAGGACCAAAACTAAAGCGCTGATTCTGTGTTCCTGTGTACATGTCAGATTATTTTGAGAAAGAAATTAAACAGAAACCATCCAGGGCTTTTGTATGTCTCCCCTCCCAGTCTGGCACCTCAGTAAGTAGGCTGACCAAAGGATCTCCTGCCTGCCCTTCTGTCTCACTGGGTTGTGGCTGTGTTTCTGGCTGTGAAATGGCTCAGTGACAGGAGAAGCTGTGCAGGCAGAGCGCTCCTGTCTGGGGTGTGCAATGGCTTGCTAGTGGGATTCTTATCTGTGGGTGCTGCAGAGGGTCGTTTCATAATCCTCAAGTCATAGAGCACCTCTCCAGCCCAACAATCAGTATATGTCCTCGAGGGTCAGAGAAACCTGCTAGTTCTAGGAGGGCAGTTAGGGAACTGGAAATTATTAGCAGTCTGAACACAGATTCTGTGAAAGAAGACATGAACTGTATCATATGTGCAGCATGACTGGTGGCCAAAATGTGGAAAGTGAAGAGGGAGCATTCTCATGTTTAGTGGGGGAGCAATTGTTACTTCTGGGATATACTGGATTACCTGGAAAAGAAACAATTTCTGGTACAAGGCAGAAATAGAGCAGAAATTGTTTAGAAAAAGAACAAAATCCTGTTTGTTGTTTTTCTTTCTAAGAAAAGTCTGTTGTTTAAGGACAGTGATTCTAAACATATGACAGAGAAAATAACATTCGGAAAGCAGTTGTGTGCTCAAAATATCCTTGCTTAAAAATGTAGTGATTTCATGTACTGCTTTGACAGAGGCATAAAGATAGATTTGCTGGGTCGTTAGGTTACTGTATGAACATTTTGTTTACATGTAGAGTTAAGCCCCAAATATATTTTAAGAATATACACTTTTATTAATTTGGGCCAAGTTCTTAAATGCAAGGCAGATTTGGAATAGCATGCATGACTTCCTAGAATACCTAAGACACTGGATTAATCATGATGTGAGATGTGCCCATACTAAGGGACTTTGAGCTTTTTAATCTCATCCATGTTCGTTGTAGCATTTTGATGTGCATTAATCCAAGAATGCAAAAGGAAAGTGGGACATGAAATGAACCTCTTCCAGCATCTTTATCAATGCAGTACATTTCTCCCAGCAGGCCAGAGTGTGCCTAATCAGACAATGAAAGGCCAAGAGACTCACCAGGAGACTACAAATCCATTAATTTGGTATAATTTGTGGGAAAAAAGCTGGAAGCAATTGCAGGATTTGTTAAGCAAAAGGCTTGGGGAAGTCAATTGATTAGGGAGGTTTCAGAGAAAGCTGTTCTTGCTGAGCTGCCAAGGTAGAAGGTCCAGGAAATTTTAATGTGTCTTGTTGGCACCATTTGAAACAGAATGGGTGCTGCCATGTAAGAAAAGTTGAAAAACTATATGAAGCTTTTTGTTTGTGTGTTTTTTTTTTAAGAGAATACAAGTATCTGATATTTCACCAGGAATCCAGTCCATCATCTCATTTCACTGCATTAAATCTCCACAGAGCCCAGTGCGTACAAGGGACTGACAAATGCAACTGTTGTAATAAATACTTATTACAAGTGTTAGAGTAAAGAATCTCTGTCAAGAGAAAAACCTTTCCAAAGATGAAACTCTTTTAAAATGGGAGAGTCTCACTCAGCAAGCACATAACTCAGTGTTGGTCCTTTTTTTATTTTTTTTTTGTTCCTGCTCCCTTGTACCAGCTGAAAACTAGGAGAGAGCCAATGGTTTCTACGGTACCTCAAATGAAAAGCTATCCTCAGACACTCCAGGATTTCAGAAGGAATGATGATACATCTCTGAATAAAAAGTGGAATCGTGTCCAAATCTGCTAAAAATTGAATAGGGAGAAGGTATTACAGCAAGAATTTCCACACAGTCAGCAGTCAGATGTAAGAAAAATCTGTTATAGATGGCCTCTATTTCACAGATAATGAGGTAGAGAGACCCAGGTTAGGTGTCTGGAGAGAAAGAGCTGCTCCACAGCATCTTTCCAGAGACAGTGTGGAGACCCAGGGACTAACTAGAGCCTGACTGCTGTGGTCCACTGGCTCTGGGGCAGCCAGGGGAAGAGGGTCTGTGTGACAAGAATGTGACACACAGTGAGGTGCTTTGAGTGCTTCTGATCACTGCAAGATCCATCTGTGCTCAAGCTCACACAGAGCTGTGTCTCAGTGATCCTTTCCCCATGTGGAGGGAGCAGGCTGGGGTCAGGTAAATGTTGGCACCTGGCAAAATGCTGCCCAGGGAGAAATGGCCAGGCCCAGCACTGACCAGAGCCTGAGCCAGCGGTCAGCAACACCCCATGAGCATCACTGTGGATGAGTCTGCTGGCTGGGGGACGACTGGCTGGGTTCACAGGTGAAAGGACGCTGTGCAGGGGACCCAGAGCTGAGCACAGAGCCCCTGCCCTGCTGGAGGGATGCCAGCCTGTGATGTTGGGGCAGGTGTGCACACAGGAGAGCAGAGTGTGGCACAGGACTGCCAGGTCCTTGCCAGGCCGCCCGGCTGAGCAGGCAGGGCAGGGAGCGGATGAGCAGCTCATGGGATACCAGTGCTCTCCAGGGAAGCGTGCGGCAGCAGCCGCAGAACAGCAGCAGCAGCCACTCAGAAAAGCTGTTGCAAGGAATCCAGACATGTTGGACTTTTTTCCTCTACAGTGACCTGGCCGAGACCCAATGACCTGAAGAGATGGTGTCAGCTCTAAGTTGCCATCCTGTTAGTTGTTAAAAAAACCACTTAAGAAAATGAACTGTCCTTTTCTGTTGTGTGATTCTCCACCCATTCCAAATGGAAAGAGAAATGAAGTAAGGATTTAATTTTATGTTTCAAGAAGTGCCTACATAAAACGACAGATTCCAAGGAAAAAAAAACCAAAAGATTTCTGACACGCTTGTTCTTTGTAATAAGAATACAAAAATGGTTTAATGTGGTTGGTTGCTCCTTCAGGATTCTTTGCATTTTGCTTTATACAAACAGAACAAAGGGGCTACTGGAAAAAACAAGTTTTGCTTCTCCCCATGGAGGAGAAGAAAGAAACTGAGTGAAGTTTTTGCTCCCCCTGATGAAAAAAGACAATGTATCTAATATTCTGATCTGTGGGACTTGTGGTTTTGACAACAGAGAAGTCAGTTATAAAAACTCCTAACATAAGCAAAATAATTAGCATCCTTCCTCAGGGGCACATATGAAAACCTCACATGTTTCTCAATGGGAATAAAACTTGGACATTTCTGTTCAGGCTAAGGTGGCACAACTACAGCTGCTGCTGGTGAACTTCTGTCAAGTTCTTAGGACTGTTGATGCTGCGTGTGGGAGGTGAAAGAGAAGATAGGAGGTTCTTTCATGCTGAATGTGGCTTGTGTAGTGTGTGAGGGGCACATGAAGTTCCCTGGCTGCTTCTAGCTGCCAGCCTGCATGCAGGTAGGGGGACATGGCACGTAATCTCAAGGAAGGTAGCCTGTGCACAAATTGTGATTGCTTGTCCCTCCTTGGCCTACCTGAAAGGGAGGATTGGTCAAGACCGGCCACTCACAGCCTGGAGAAATGTCTCTGGGGCCACTTCTCCCTGACCCTGAGGGGAGTGTCCTGCCCTTTTTCCCTCACAGGCATGGTTAATTATCTTTCAGCCTGTTTAATGGGCTGGATCAGTTCACCAAGGGCAGACTGAGAGCAAGAGCTGGTATGAAAGAAGCAGCCAGACACACATCCAAATGCATGCAGGGGAGAGAGGAGGAGAGGACTAAGGACAGGGACTTCCATTTAGCCATGCCAGTGAGCAGGTAGAGTCAGCTCATCCCACCTTGGTAAACCTCAGCCAAAGCAGTGGGTAGCCAGTGCTTCAGCCCAGGGCTGCCCCACACTGGGCTGGGGGATTCCCACCTTCTCACACTTCTCTTGTTGAAAATAGCTGCCTTCCCTGGAGCATATTCTGCTGCCTGTGTGCCAGGTCAGGTTGTCAGAGAAACAGACCCTGAAACGTCCCAGGAAACTAGACCAGTTTAGTCCATGTATCTACAGGCTGGCCCATGCCCACCATGACCAAAATCACCTAATATGTTTTCTGTGTATTGGCATCTGTCCTTGGGTGCTGCTTACTTCTCTCAGGAAACTGCTGACATTTCCTCAAGAAACAGGAGCATCACAACAGCATTCTAATTTCTGGTAACAGAGGTTTTGCATGTACTAAAAAAAGGCATAACCATCATGACTTACTTACGGGCTTGGGAGGAGGGTTTGGCAGGGATAAAATCTCTACAAAAAGTCTTTTGGGAGCGACCCCTCCTCTCTGTGCTGCTGACAGTCTTGGCACTGTCCAGATCACGACTCTTGGCTGTATCCCAAGTTTCTCCTGGATGCACTTATTGAATCTCCTCCCCTTATTTTCCCCAGTGTGTTTGGAAGACAAAGCCACACAATGGGGTTTAGTGAAAGAGTTTCATTTTGTACCCCAAGTGCTAGTTCCCAGGGGAAGAAAAAAAACCATCTGCACCCTTTAATTATGATTAGTTGCTGCCTTTCAGTTTTGGAGACCTAGCCTTGATGCTACAATTTCTAGAGATCAGTGGTGGGCTGTAATCAGGCCAGGTGGCCAGGCCTCTTGGCAAATGCATCAGTGCAGAATCTCCTTGGAAGAATTTTTCCTCTTCGCAATTTGTCAGGAGCTGTGGACATACTTCCAAGCCTTCTGTTGGCCGAGTGGTGCATATGTTTAGTATGAAGTAAGTTTGTGTGACTATAGTAAGCTAATATATACCTAAAAACCAAAGGTGTAATAAGATTAGTAAATTTTAAGGTGAAGTATCCGGTCTCAGTTTTGAGAAGAACGTATTCCCTGGGAATCTGATAGGATCTGGCATAAGGCAGATATAAAGCACTCAATAAAGTGCCTTCAAAGTACATAAATGAAATGGTATCTGTATCTTGGACAAGAGAATCTATTTTTAGACATGTTGTTTTGACATTCTCTCTGTACATCGATGCTTCGTGGCTCCTGAAGAGAAACTCATCAATCTGGGGAGACAATTTTATGGGAAACCTTACAGGAAGCAGATTTTAAGGAAAGGGTGTATGGATTAGTGATTTGAGATGCAGCAAAGCATAGGGAAAGCAGCTAAACTGGATCCTTGAGGAGTGTGAATTATTCAAATATCAGTTAGCAGGGTCACAGAGGACAAATCCAGGATGATATTGCTCTTAACAAAAGTTACCTGAATATATCCCATCAGCATGTTTGACACTGGGTAAGGGAAAGCTGTGAATGGAAAACCTGCAATGCAGCTGGTTAAATGAAGATCCTTTGTGGAGAAGACAACAGCTCCTCAGCTGGATGGATGAAGGGAGGGCTTCAATCCTGTCCCATAGCTCCAGGTGTACCTGCTGAAACTCTCTCCAGAGGGAGAATGTCTCTGTGTTGGGCAACCTTAAAAATGGTTTTGGAGTCCTACATCCACATATAGCCAAACAATACTGCAAGATAAAAGCGAACTTGTCAAAGCACATTGCATTTTCACCTTCATAAGACCATTATTTCCAGCTAATCCTGTCTAAAATAACAAATAAAAATCAAACAATCCCAGGTCCATGTAATCTATTCTTAAAATGTAATGGAACCTCATCAGTAGTGTCTGGTAATTTGCTATCAGCTTGGTCAAGGACAGACAAATTACTTAATTACACGTAACAGTTATTCTGTAAAGACTTAGGAAAACAGAGATAAACGTAACTAATCCCTCTTTATTTATTCCCTGCAAACAAAGCCTAAGGGTTTCCGAAGAGAAAAAAAAAAAAAAAAAAAAAAAAAAGCTGTGCAATTAACATAATTAGGGACGGCTGTCGCTCAAAGCCGCGCCGCAGCCCCACGGGCGCGTTCCGTGCGCTGCCCGTGCAATGCGGCGCTGCTGCCACCGGGCGGCGCCCTGCGCAGGCGGTGCCGCTCCCGGTCCCGGTGCCGCTCCCTGCCCGCCCGTGCCTGGGAGCTGTAGCACAGGCAGGGTCATGGGTGTTTAGAAGCGAAGGGTCAAAGGAGAACTCTGCCAGCCTCATGGTCTGACTCGTAGAAGACGCAAGGAAAGTTCCCCCGGAGTGCCCCCATTCCTCCTGGGCCCTTCATCTGGCTGGGTGGATAGATGGAGGGAGAGAACCAAGCAGTTCCCATAGCTCCATCCAGCTTTAGGTGTGCCTGCTGAAACTGTCTCCAGTGGGAGCATAACTGTGTGTTGGGGCAACCTCGAAGACCGTCTTGCAGTCCTCTATCCACGGTAGCCACATGTTGAACATCCACCGCTTCCTATATTCATTGCCAAAGCTGCTTCTCTTTACTTGAGAATAAAATATGATTGCAATCAGAAGAGACAAAGCTTCAGATGACTTGGCATTTTTTATCCTTAGGTGACTGCATTTCTCCAGGTGATGTCTTTCCTTTTAAAGAAATCATCACAACAGCAATTTGTGGGATATAGGGTCTGTGCTCTTCACATCAAAACAAGAGGAGTTTTCACTGAACTGCTACCTGATCAGGATTAAAAGATCATGCCACTGAAGTTACCTACACTTCATTCTGCAGCCATCTCTGGTTTGCATCTTGGCAACCTCCCCTTTCCCCTGGGGCAGGATCTGTGATTCCTGAAGGTACAACAGGTGACCCATGCTTCACATCATGGTCTCTCAATTGAAAAAAATGTCTTATGAGCAGTGGGTGGTGGTACTTGATGCCAGTTACTATCCAAATGCTGAAAGCACCTTCAGGTTGACGGGAAGCTTGTGGAATGCCAAAGAAAGCCTTACTTCTGCAATGGGTGAGGGAAGACTCCGCTCTCAGTCCTCTTCTTGGTTATGAACACAAGTAACTCCTCCTTGATGGGCACACTCGTAAATTCCCTTTGCAGACTACAGCAACCAAAAAAGACACAGAACAATGAGTGTTCTGGGTGCTAAATATTAGAACATAATCACAGAAGAAAAAAAAAAAAGCAAGAAAAGTCAAAGCAGACTCTCTGGAGAAAAAAACCCCAACTAAACAACAAAAAACCAAACAAGAGACTTTAATAAATTCTGACTAAAAGATAAAAAAGAATTCCCTTCCTAAAACACATGCAACACAAGAGATCAAGAAAAAGGCAGCCTGATTCTATTAAATCAAGTATTAACCCTCCTGGCTAAAGAAACCCTGCAAAAAGGAAGGATTAACATTTTCAATAAAGGGGACCAGATATTGCAGTGGTAATCACCAGCACTCTCCACTGACAGAAGAATAGAAAATAATGTTCTTAATAGTGTGAAAGAGAACAGGAGATACACAGGCAAAGAATCAGAGGTTGCTGCTTGTAAATGACAAATAACTTGGTTAGAAAAAGGCATCACAAATAGGGGAAGTCTTTGCAAGAAATAGTAACTATGCAAATTGTCCCAGCATCTCTGTGTCTGGCTGAGCTGCAGTTCTGCTGGTGGGTGTCATGGAAAGGGCTTTAGCACTAAACATCGAGGCCACGTTTTGCATCGCCGTCTTCTAGTCACCATTTTTTGAGAAAATAGACCCCAAATGTCCTATACATTGCATGATCTTACAAAAAACATGCTGATTTACTGAGTAGCCCTGTAGTGTAATGCCTTGAGTTCTTGTGCTGCCTGTCATTACAGCAGCAGCCTGCCTGTTGCATTAAGGTTCATGTGGAAAGACGGGGAATTGTGTAGTGTGATTTAGTGTAAACAGTCACAGCTCAGTTTACAACTGAGTCTGCTTGAAGCAGCTATTCAGCATCAGCCTCTAGAAGCCAAGCAGGACTGGGCTGTTCCCCTCCCTACAGAGCAGCTTGCCAAGTGTTATAGGTAAGGAAATTCTGCGCAGGGATCTCTACGAAGAAGGAGGGCTGAGGGTGTTGAGGAGGGTGGCTGAAGGCTTTAGGCTTCTTTCTGCTGCCCCTCTGGTTAGCACTGCTTTTCTCTGTGACAGGCAGTGGCATCCGGACCCTTTGGATACCCGGAGCTATGGGTGCACGCACACTTTGTGCTGCTTGGGTGCTGTAGAGCTGATGTGGCTCTATGTGTGCATTAGGTTCAGTATCATAGATTGTGATCAAACCTGTTTCTCCTTCCAAAGGCCTCCTCAGAGAAATGTAGTTCTTATACGTGCCATGAGGAGAAAACTTGTGTTCAGATTAAATGCATCATTTCTGCCTGCCACAGAACTGGAGCTATAGGTTATTTTCAACCTCTTTCATGAGATGATAAAATACTGGGGATAGGCTTTTGCTCTTTCCCTGTTTTCATGCAAAACTCCTGTACAACTGGGGCCTGTGAGTGCTACCATTATATGATATGGTTGAATATAACTAAGAATCCTCTTGCTCCCTACCCTAAAATGCCTACCAAGCCAATTAACATACACATTGTACACAGGTAGCATTTTGTCCATTTCTGAGTGACAGTTCTTTGGGGAACAATGCAGAAACACACAGTATTAGATTTCCCCACATTTACAGGCTCAAGGAGAAAAACTGTCCTCTCTTGAGACTTCCAGGGCATTTAAGCAGGCAGAATTTAATTACTGACAGCATATAAGGATGTTCTCTGAGCTTCTTGGAACAAGAAAGAAGAAGCAGGAACAGGACCAGGAGCACAGACAACCCACATGTTTACTCAGAGGGCTCTTTCCCAAGTTTGCTGAATCATGAACATCTCTGACGCAGGGAATTCTCTCCCTGGTGCTTGTTTCAATCTGTGCTGTGTTAAGGTACAGAGCTCTGGTTTACAATGTGCTTTGATTTGGCTGGGGGTGAAAGGTTCTCAGTTTTAAGTATCTTTTTTTCCACCATTAACCCATACAGTGTCACAGAGTCCACTCTATCCTCAAAATTTCATTCCTGGATCCAGCGTCAGAGGTTTCTCTAAGTTTCCTTAGGGGCCCTTCAGTTCACAAGAACATTGTAACCAAGAGATTAAGTGAATTAAAAATTGATGACTGTTCTGTACTGAATGTCTTGCAGTCAAGGATATTTAAACAGATAGCAGGGAGGGTAGAGGAAAGATTGTTTGCCAGAGTATTTTTTCCTGTTTTTAAATAACAGTTTTATGGCGACAGGGAGGAAGATAGGGAAGCGTGGAGCAGGGGGAGTGTCAGCTGGTTCTGGATAAGGAAATTCCTCTTATAAATGCAGTATTGAGAAAAAATAGAGTGCTCTAAGAGAGGCACTTCACCTAAACAACACAGAAAACACTCAGAGAGAAATCAGAGAATTTTGCATATTAATGTCGTTTGAACCCAAAACCTGTCCTGGCAGGTCTGGATACTTTGGAAAAGGGTACTCCCACATATGAGTTCCTTACAGCTTCTGGGAATGGAATGCAACACGGCCAAGTGCCATGATGGTGGCCCACCGGGCCTGCTTCATAGAAAGGTAGAGTGCAAGGCAGAGTGAGCAGAAGAGCCATTTTTCCCAATCTACCTAGCTTTAGAGTTAGCCAAGATGCAGTGCTGCTGTAGTCCCTGCTGGCCATGGGCTCTTGCCAGGGCTGTCTGAGGGTTGTTTTTACCATCTGGTGTGATGTTCCTGAGATGGGAGCATGTGTGTGTTTGGCAGATGTTTGCGCCCCTGTTTTCCCCAGTGCTGCTGCTGGAGGTGGGCGGAGAAGTGACTAGCCCAGTGTCCTGGCCATTCTAAGAGTCTTGCAGGTCCAGATCTGCTTTAAGTTTATGAGGCTGTTATGGTTCACATGATACCATGTTCACAGTTCAGCTCTTTAAACCAAGACCAAAGTTTTAAAAAATGTTGGTACCTGCAGTTCATTTGTCTTCTGATTCTCAGCTGGAGACAATTTTAAAAGAGGTGTTCTTTACAGTGTCTGCTCTGAACTGTTGGATACCTTTAAAGGTATCAAGATCTGAGTACTCCAAAGCACTTCTCTTTTTAAAGAATGATGCTTGAACTCCATCTGCACCCCTAAATTCACCTCAGAACCTCAGAAGATGCTGTACTACACAGAAGGTAAAATGATCACGGATGAGAACAATTTAATACTGATGGATCAGATCTGCTAGCAAACAGGGGTGTAAACGGGTTTATGTGCACCATCTTTCTGCCTTTATTCCAGTGAAACATCAGTAATTTTTGGCGTCGTTCCAGTCTGGATTGGTGACTGAGTGGCCTTCTTCCTTGTCCTTACATACACAAAAATAATAGCCCTGTGTCAGTGTCAGTAGTAACAGAGAGAACCAGTCGAGCAGAGGAGGGTTTTTTGTGTGCTGTGAATTCCCATCCTACAAGATACATCAGTTATGAATATGAGATTGCAGCTCAAGTTTGGGAATACAGATAGGTGGAACAAACTCCATACTCCACTGGGTAAAATCCAAAAATTTGCTGAGCAAACTGCTACAGGCTCTCCATGTGTGCCTGGAGAGGGAGGGAGAGGACAGGAAATCATGAAGGAGAGCACCAAACAGCACCTTGTTTACCGTGTTTGGAATATAAGTTCAAACAAATGACAAAACTTGTGATATCCAGTCTTGATTGAGAGATGAATGAATGCTTCAATAGGTCCTCAGAATAAAACAGCATTAGATCCTTCCTTGTATGATTCAATATATCGGCTACCTCATTAAAATGAATGGTCTCAGTGACCACCCAAGTTGTATTTTTCTTGTTTCTTTAGAAACTATTAATTTTCTCAGAATTTAAAAACCATTTCATTCTGAAAAGTAGTGATTACACATTCATGTGAGCTAATATTTTTATGGACTATCTTAGTTGTATTAAAACCACAGTCATTCAGATTTCAAAATGTAATTGACACAGTTAAAGTACAACTGTTGTGAATTTATTTTTCATTCTAGTTTTGCCCCATGAAATGAGCCTGTTTTCTTTGGAGAAGAATGAAGAAGGAAAGCCTCAAATACATGGATATAACTGTCTTGATTAGAAGCTGGCTGAGAAGACTTTACCCTGTGGGGTCTACTCTCTGTCTCTCTGAGGTAAGTTCCCATGTATTTTTAATGGGAAACTTATTACCAATCATACCTTTATTCTTGCACTGATACATGAAAGTGGACGTTCTGTACTGTTTCATCGTGCTGGGTCTCCTGGGAAGAGCTGCTCATTATGGCGTCAACCGTCCCTGCCCTTTGCAAAAAGCCCCACCAAGGTCATATCAGGAGGTGATGGATAAAGGCAAGCTTTAACCCTTGACCTCGACTTTCCTGGTGCTGAGTGTTAATAAATCTATATTTAGGGGTAGATGTTTTCTCCCAGCTGCTTTTTGTTTGGGAAAGGGGGTGACATGCTGTGGCACAACAGGTTGCATTTCCTAGGGCAATGCTGTGTGTCCCCAGCACAGGGCCCCGCACCCATCACGGAAGGATGGCTGTGAACAGGGCTTAGGTGTGTGGTGGGGCTCAAGCCACATGACAATCTGAGATGTCTGGATACATGGGATCTCTTGTTTTCACAAGGGAGCACTTTGGTACCACGGAAAACAGCAAGGTTTCTGTTCTTTCTGCTGGAACATAAAATGTTTAACTGTGTCATTGTCTTCAGAGTGGTGTTTGAGGTGGCGTTCAAGCAGCTAAAACTTTTTAAAAAGAGGTCCCCTCCTATCACACCCATGGGAAACCAGCACTGATGAATACCAGGAGGAAACAATTCCTTTGAGAGGTTTCAAAACTACAGGGATATCAAGAGCACTCTTCAGCTCTCTTTTTCAGCAGTCTCTTGCCAGGTGACCAGAAAGCTTTTCCCAAAGTTGTTCAATGCCACAGCTTTGTGTGTCCAGGAAGGAGCAACTCAAGTGAAGGAGAGGCCTTTCTCCTTTTGTCTGCCTTTCTTTCTCTGTTCCTCTATTTAATCTTCTCCAAATGCTCAGTCTTTCCTTTTTTTTTTTTTTTATCCTTCGTTCTTATCCCATTTTCCTCAGCTCTTTTCAGTGGCAGCACGCTCACTCCATCCTCTCCATCATTTTTCCTAGGAGCTGTAATGCTGCTGGCTCTTATGTTTCCCAGTGGGTGGAAGGGCCATTTGGGGCATACCTCAACACAGATTAGAGAATGAGCAAATTAATGTCCTGGGCTGATGCAGTGTGCTTCCGAACACTTGGTTTCTTTTCTGATAAAAAGTATTGCCCTAAAACTTCCAGAGCATGAATGCTGTCTGTGATAAGTGAGGTAGAAAAATTAGCTCCTGCATAGAGCTACTCTCAATGGCTCTGGGCATTTAAGTGCTGTCATCTTCCAGGGAAGTTAAATTTCTCTGTTCCTTGTGTCCAATTAGCTCTATAATCAACTTAGCAGAATGTGGAGCAGGAGTGTGCTGAGATGGGCTATAGTCATTTTGTCAGAGGATATATTCAGATTGATCCCAAATCAGGGCAAGGACCCACAGGGAGATCTTGGAACAAAGGGCAGAGATTAAACTGAGCTACTTGCAGCCTTTACAAAACTGGAGGAGAGGAAGGGGAGAGTGCTTTCTGCACACTGAAGAAGAAATTCCAGAAATGTCAGAGTTATCAAGCCCAGAAGTTAATGGCACAAATGTTTGGATTTTATTAATTCAATGTAAACATTCAAGATTTCTGTAAAAAATAAGCAGCCAGCAATAGCAATGAGAGGTCAGCTTTAGAAGTACCAGGGTTAGCAGGTAATTGCAACTGGCTCTAATATTTTTCCTTCTTGGCCTTTCTAGGCAGCAAGCCTTTGTCCCATGACTCTGCAATTTGTTTAAACTCCTCTATTGCCAGAAATTCATTTAGCTATATCTTTTTGAGTTTCTGATTCTACACAGGATAAATAGCTGGAATGGAACCTTTACACCTTCTAAACCTCACAGTTTGTGCAAACATGTTAAAGGAAGAATTCACAGCCCTGCAGTTAAATGGCCAGCACTTTGGAAAAGTGAGATCTTCCAGCACAGCTCCTCTGAAGTGGGCACCAGTCCAACATTTGCCTACATGATTGGCCAAGGTGACAACTGATGTCAGAACAGTTCAATGTGGCACAACCCTTTTACATCCAGGGCAGGTTCTCTGAGATATCACTGCTCTGTCTTTGCATAAATATTTGTGACAAGTATTTCTGACAAATGCCCATTTGCTCCTTGGATGAGTTCTCTCGAGCCCTGACATATAGTGCAGAGATCAAAATAAAGGTCACACGAGTACGTCAGCAATCCATAAACCAGAGAAGCAAGAAAGACCAAGAAGGAAACATAAAGACCTTCCTCCAATGAGGCAACTGAAATTGCAGTATGTTTTTCTCAGCTTTCAGAGTAATCTGTAGAGCAAGGAGGCAGAAAACAAGATGGAGTGTGAATAAAAAGAACAAAAATTTCCTTCTGGTGGCAGATGATATAAAAGTATACCATTAGGTATACACCCAAAATGTGCGCTGCCATTCAGTGGACCTTCATAGGCTGGAGAGATGAGTGGAGAGAAACATGACGAGGTTCCACAAGGGCAAGTGTAGGGTCCTGCATGTGGGGAGGAATAACCCCAAGTACCAGTAGAGGCTGGGGGGTGACCTGCTGGAGAGCAGCTCTGCAGAGAAGGACCCGGGAGTCTTGGTGGATGACAAGTTAACCATGAGTCCCCAGTGTGTCCTTGCAGCCAGAAGGGCCAGTGAGACCCTGGGGTGCATCAGGAAGAGTGTGGCCAGCAGGTCAAGGGAGGTGATCCTGCCCCTCTACTCAGCCCTGGTGAGGCCACATCTGGAGTGCTGTGTCCGGTTCTGGGCTCCTCAGTACAAGAAAGAGAAGGAGCTACTGGAAAGGGTTCAGTGGAGGTCGTAAAAATGATTTGGGGTCTGGAGCATCTCTCTCATGAGGAGAACCTGAGGGAGCTGGGCCCGTTTAGTCTCGAGAAGAGTGAGAGGGGCCCTCATCAATACATACAAACATCTCAAAGGGGTGTGTATCAGGAGGAGGTGCCAGACTCTTTTCAGTGGTGCTCTGTGACAGGATGAGGAGCAGTGGCCATAAACTAAAACACAAGAAGTTCCACCTCAACATGAGGAAGAACTTTTTTACATTGAGAGTGGCAGAGCCCTGGAACAGGCTGCCCAGGGATGTCATGGATCTCCCTCCCTGGAGATACTCCAAATCTACCTGGATGTGTTCCAGTGTAGCCTGCTCTAGGTGATCCTGCCTTGGCAGGGACGTTTGATTGGATGATCTCCAGAGGTTCATTCCAACCCTAATGATTCCATGATTCTGTGATCAGGTCTTGAGGCATGGTTGACCCAGTTGTGTGACCCAGCACTGTGACGGTTGTGTAGTGTTGTCAGTAAAGCCTCATCCAACTGAAGTATGAAGTCATACTTTTGACCAAGCAGTAATCTCTTATCTTGTATTCTGCTTCTTCGTGATCTCTTCCCTTGAGCTCTGGTTGATTTTCAAGGAAGAGGTGTTTTCTTCATGCCCTTCCACATCTGTCTTTTGTTCCCCCTTCTCCTCATTTATGACTCTGTTGTGGGTGCTCAAATGTTGGTGCAGTGGGTCCTATGGCTGTGCTGGCCTGCTACTGTGCAGTATGCCAACCTTTGGAGTCAGGGCATCTTCCCCAGTCTCTCTTCTGCTGTCATGGAGAATGAAAAGCTTGTGCCCCTACAACTGCATATTAAAGTGATATCATTTTAGGAGCAGTCAGTAGTTCAGAGTTTCATGTCCAAAGCATGAGACTTGATGGATTTGTCTACATTCAGGAGCTTCCTGTCATCCCCAGTTTCATCCTGTTTGATACAGATCTCCTGCTGAGTGACAAGTGGTGTGAGCTTACTGCAGCAACAGAAGGTGAGGGGAGTAGTTATTTTTAATGCCCTAGGGGCATCCTTTGTCCAGATTACTCCTTTGTCCTCATTCCATATCACTGTCCTTTAAGGTTCAAAAGTTGCCATGTGTCCTCAGCATGGCTGCAGGAGGGGAAAGACAAATGAGTTTTTTTCTCTCCCCCAGCTGTACCGAAGCCAAACAAACTTTGCACCTTTTTGCAGATAGCATTTAGTATTTTCCTCCTGGTAGTCTGCCAAGCAGAAATCTCTACAGAAAAAAACATGGTGATAAAAAAAAGCCAGAGCAGGGGCTGTCTCTGTCTCCCAGGTCAGGGAAAGGTCAATGCACATTAAATGAATATTGCTGGTGCTTCTGTTACAACAAGGCCCAAGCAGTTCAAAGCCAGACTGCATCATCTGTGGCTGAAAATAATTTGCAGTGCTGCTTCCTGAGCAGCAGATTGGCTTCCCATTACACAGGCTAATGAGAAAGTGTCACAAGTGGTCTCAGTAATAATCTGCAGCAGACACCCTCCCGCCCCTTCTCAGCACACTTACAGAGGTTTTGATAGGAGAAAGAAAGAAAGAAAGAAAGAAAGAAAGAAAGAAAGAAAGAAAGAAAGAAAGAAAGAAAGAAAGGAAAAGAAATATTCTCACAGTGTGTTCTTTTGTGTGCTGAGACTGAATCTGCAATTCAAACCAATGGGATCAAGAGAACTGGAAGTGAGAGGTGCCTGTGCTTGCATCACCACCCAACTGCTATTCCACTAAAGCTGTCAGCAAAGCAGAGCTCTTGGCTCCTAAGGGCAGTGTATTGCAGATCCCTGGCATCACCTGATTGCTCAGTGGCATTTTAGGATTTCCCAGGTAAAGGTATCTATTTTTGAGACTTGTCTTTTTGCAACACCTCCACTCCACCTCTCCCTGGACAGTCTTGCACCGAGCTGCCAACAATAGAGCCAATGGCCTCTGATCCCTGCAGTGTCATTCCAGTTTGGAGCAAAGGCTCAGAATCTGGGTTAGGGCAGAAATGAAAAGATGCTGACCATGAATCAGTGCTCACCACTGAGCCTCCCAGTTAAGATACAGTGAGGGGAGGCGCCTGACCTTCTGAATGCAACAGCATGAGGATTCTTACTGCGCTGGTGTGCTAACAACAGCACTAAGTTGTTACATTACAAACTCTTCTTGGCCATGCAACATATCTCTTTTTGCATTTAGATAGCTGAGGAGGCAGTGCAGTGCCCTCTGCCCCTTAATCCACTTTTGTTTCCAGTGCAGCTCCAGGGAGGAGCAGCAACAGCCTTTGTAATATACTGCCAGGATACTGACAGGTCAAAATACACCATAATAATAAACCGCTTCTTTCCAAGCTAAGGCCAAATTTTGTAAAATTCGATTTTCCTGCTTTGCATGCTTCCAGGAGCCTTCACTAATTGCACTCTGCTACTCATAGACCATAGCATTAACTCTGGCTTTCTCAAGGGCCCCACCAGAAACACTGCAGACATAAAACCTGCAGAGTATACCACTACCTTGGGACATAAGTATTCCTTCTCTAATTTATTTGTGGCCCAATATTGTGTGTTGTGCATCATGTTGCAGAGGTTATGAGGGTAAGAAGGTCCTCACTGCTGCCTTCTGGGTCAAGCCAAAACTTTGGGGGAGGAGGTGAAAGGAGGATGATTGCTTTTTCCCTAAGAAAAGGTGAGCGTGGTACAGCTTTCCCAAATTAAGGGTGGGATGGGCAATGGGCAAAAGGGGCAACAAGCAAGGAACAGACTGAGAAGCATGTGAGAGAAAAGGAAGGCCTGACAGGGAAGCAGGCTTACTGCCAAGCCTTAGTGGGTATTTTTAGCTCAGGAAGGCACTGAAAGTTGAACAAGGACTGGAGGAATGTGCTCACCTTTCCATGACCCAGTGGATAGAAGCAAGGTTGTTTACCAGCCTTTCTAGTTCAACTTTTTCAGTCACTCTACCTAAATTTTCCCCATTGAAATAACTTACCTATCTTTAAGTTATTAGTGATATGTTTTATTAAGACCTGATTCTATGAGAGTCTGGGATACTCTTGTGTCTTCTGTGTGATGGATCCAGCTGGAAGAGAGGAGATCAGGTCTCCCTCAAGTCTCTAGTCTGTTTTGGGCACACACAACCTGGAAAGTGTGGTGTGTTCAGCAGGGGAGGTGTTTGCTCTTATCAGCATCACTTGAATAAAGAGAATATCCATAGGCATGGTGCCCTACATATGCTCACAGGGTTTCAGGGCTGCTTGTAAACTTAGGTCCCCAGTCCCTTGAATATCTTTCTGGACCACCACTGTAGTGCCATCTAAATGTCTCACCTGGGGACCTTTTCTGTGGTGTCACAGCTCAGTAACTGACTGGTTCTTGGGCAGGTCTCACCCTGGTGAGGAGCCAGAAGCTTCCAGCCAAGACTGAAGGAAGCTCTGGACCTTCACACCAATATTTCTGCAACCATAAAACAAGTCACAGATTCTGAGCCCAGAAAGCTAAACTAGAAAATTCTGTGACCAGAAGTCACAGAATATCCAATACAATCCATGATAAATTACAGACTTCAGATGAAAGACCAAAAAGGTGCATTCTTATCACTGTGCACCTGCCTTTTTCAGCATATGCCTGATTTGGACTCACAACTCAGTATTCTTCTAAAAAGTAGCTTTTAACCTAAGATATGGCATGGGTCAGGCTTTGTTCTCCAGAGCAAGTGATTACTATCATAAACTTGAACAATTACTAAAAAGGTAAGCATGAAGAATTTCTGTGAAAATTTTCTTGGCCATTGGTAAAAGGTTTGTTTTAATTGACTGTGAATGCTGCTTCAGAAAAAGGCCAGGCCAACAATATAAGGCTAACTACCATCACCTCTCCTTTCTGCAACAGATACTTGTACAGCAGCACTGTGAGAATTTAAAAAGGAGGGGAAAGGGGCAGAGAGGTAACAAGAGAGATATTCAAAAAGACAACAGAGTGAAGTGAGTGACACTAGTGACCAATATGGTCACCTGAGTTCAGAGTGGTTTGAGATTTTGAAGATATTAATACATAGGAGTTCTATGCATTAATACTTATTTTACATTTAATTCTAATTAGAGAGGTATGTTTTCTCCTTTCTATTAGATTGTAAGAAGACATAACCAGATTGTGAGTGCTGTGCCTGACTTTTCATGGGGTTTTGTAAGGCTGGGTTAACCAGGAGACCCATGAAATTGGGACCTAACCTTTGGGAGGCAGCTCCTCAACTAATCTGTGCTACTGTGTCACTTAACCTCGAATCTAGAAGAGACATTGAAACCCCTAATAAAGCCCGAGGACTGACAGTCAGGACATGTTACAGACATGTTACACTGTGGTCTACACTGTCAAAATACTAAACTAAGAATAATAAGAAGGGATGGTTGAAGGGAGGAAAGGTGGTAACTTTCAGGGCATAACACTTACAGGTTAATCCGTCTCTGCAGGTTAATCCGTCTCTGTGGTCTCCTTGTCATTTAAAGCTCTCCTGCCTTTGCCACAGCATAAGAATGGGGAGCCATAACTGCTCAGAAATAGGAAATATTTCAGCCTCTGGGGTTCTGCCTGATCTGTGTCATTGCCGTTAAATGCAAACTGTCCTTAAAGAGGGATCTTCAAGAGAAAACTACTGAGTGGGAGAGAGGGAGCTGAGACCTCTGTGGCTTGCCTTCTGGTGCTTTCTCTCTTTCAACATTGCAGATGTTACTTTCCAGTCGGGTTTAAGAGAGAATCCCTACTGTTGAGAAGATTAAGGGATTAAACAGAAAGGACTCCATTGCAAGAATTTCTCTTCCAGCTGGTGCTCAGTTGGGGTAGAAAGTTTTCTGAGATAGGGAGATACAGATATGTTGTGCACACAGATATATTTGGCTCCTCTGATTAATTCAATGTTAATACAGTGGTACATTTTCCCTATGGAGAAAATTAGAGTAAGATAGTGCCACATGCTGTCAGTCTTTAGAGGAGATCTGTAGGGACAACTGAAGTCCTGAAATTATTTTTTTTCAGGCTTTCAGTTTAGACTCATGACCCTCCTCCCTTCCCCATGTAATTTGAACATTTTTTTCTTTTGGTTTTATCACAAGTGTCAAAATTACAAATCCGTGACTGGATAGAGTAGGTGAGCTGTGAATTTTTCTCTCTTTTTCTGGGTTAAGCCCCACCTTTCAAGCTATTTTACACATAAAGATATTCAGCTGCCTCTGATCTTCATGAGCTTTCTCTTGGTTTCTTTAGAATACAAAAGTGGAGGGCTCAAGCAATCCAAAGCCCATTGAAGTGAATGGTCTGTAAAGATCAGAATGCCTCTTTCTTACCATGTCTTTTTTGGGGGCAGAGAGTGTGGCACAGAAGACTGGGTGTATTGGGGAGGAAGAACTGTACCCAGCCTTTCCTTTTTGTCAGGTGTTACAGGATTGCTAATGCACTTTAAAGGTGGTTTGAACTTAAAAAACTCACCTAAAATACAGAAACATATCTCATTTTGTATTACACTGAACAGGCACCCTGTGCAGTTAAGAAGGGTGAAAGAACAAACCACAAGCTGGATTGACTGATCCGTGACATGTGGGAAAACGTGCAGCTCATTGCTGGCTTTTTTTGTGCAATATTTTCTTCCCATATTCCTTGCTTTACATTATTTCTACCATGCTCCTTCTTTGGATTGACTTTTTCCTCTTCCTTCCACTTTCTTTCTAGAGGGTCTGATCAAGGAGACCTGTTAAGGACATTGCCATGTTCCAGTTCCATTTTAAACATGATTATTACTGTGGGCATGCCAATAACTTAATCAGCCTTCTTCCTCCATCAGACTCACTTTCCCCCCATGGTTGTTTTACCTCATAAATCTGATTTTCTGGGATAGGAAATTTCAGAATTGTAAAGTTTGGCTGCAATTGGAACAGAATGAATTCCCATCCTTTCTAAGTGCCTTGAAGGAGAATTATAAAGGCTGGTGCAGTCTCTTCTCAATTACTTATGTGATTACAGGGGCGGTAGTCAGGACAAGGAGAAAAGATATCACATATTCTCTGTAAAAGTCACTCATATTTTATAGTAATTTATCCTTTATTTCACAATTGAAAAAGAAATCACTGGCACAGTAATTTTTTCCTGTTTTCCTGGTAACCACAACACAGCCCTTACACATTCAAGGTACATGGGTTCAAATAACTTCAACTGTGCATGATTTAAACCAAGAAAAGGAGGGAAATTCTCAGTTCTCCACTGGACCTTTTTCAGCTAAGGTTTTGCCTTTAGTTTTGTTTGTTTGATTGATAGATTTTGGGGTTTTAAATGAAAATTAGCAGAACTGCAATGCCATTAATACTCGTATGCTTGTTTATACCATCCATGCTCTGGTGGACAGCAGCAGTTTGAGTTTTTCAGGAATTCATAGATTCATTCTTCCCCAACCCCACGCATTACAGCTGTCAAGCAGTAAATGAACTGGTTCTTCATGTTAGTTTAGCGTTGGCTTGTGACCTGTATTTTCCCAGATGCTTTATCTGCCTCCTTACCAGCACTGTGAGTCGCCCAGCCCTGCTCCTGTGGCTCCCTGGCCAGCTGGAGGGTCTCAGCTGGTGTGCTGCCACCACAGCCCGGCTGGGCTGGTGCTCTGCCCCTGAGCACAGGGCTTGTCACTCAGGGGGACAGACACCAGCTATTAGTCATGATGGACGCACACTTGACTAGTTCTAATAGTGGTATTTTCTCTCAGGCTGTGACATTATTGGAACAGATCACCTTTGTTTAGCGCTCACCATGCTCTCATTTGTCAAACAGTTGACTTGAAACAATGTGACTGTACAAAGTTCCCAAAAAAGTCTCTGTTTGAAGCAAGTTCTCTGTTTTTCAGTCCTTCAGGTGCCACTGTCAGGAGTCTAAACACCTTTGTGAAAATACAGCTTGGAAATAATTAATTCCCTGCTTGAGTACTCAAGAGTATTTTTCTTATTGCTCCTAACTGCTGGGACCATATTCAGGGCAGCTCAGTCAGAGCTCTGACTGTTCCCTACCTTTTATGACAGCTACTTTGGTTAAATGAAGTTTCTGGAGGCAACGTAGCAACACAGGTTAGAGAGGATCAACTGGGCAGACCCCTGTGTAGGGTATGTTCTTGGTCAGTGGAAAATTGTCCACATTTTCCTCATTCTGAAACCCTGATGGGCAAGAAATCAAGCTTCAGAACCATGTTGCAGCAACTGCCAGGGTAGGCAAGTTGGAACGATGTAGAAGTGCAGTCTTGTATATGTAGAATCATAGAATCATCAAGGCTGGAAGAAACCTTTGGGATCATCTGGTCCAACCATCCACCCAGCACTTTCAGTGTAACCCCTAAACCACATCACCCAGTGCCAGATCCAGATGCCTCTTGAACCCTCCCAGGATGGCAACTCCTCCACCTCCTTGGGCAACCTATTCTAATGCCTGACCACCCTAACAATGAAAAATTCTTTTCTAATATCTAATCTGAACATCCCCAGTCTCAGTTCAAGGCCATTTTCTCTAGTCCTGCCACTGCAGGCATGGCAGAAGAGACTGGCCCCAAAATCTCCTTTCAGGGAGTGGTAGAGAGCAATGAGGTCCCCCTGACCCTCTTCTACTTGTAACTAAACAACCCCAGCTCCCTCAGCTGTTCCTCAAAAGACATGCTTTCTAGACCTCTCACGAGCCTTGCTCCCCTTTGCTGGACAGGTCCTGATGTAGAGCTCAGCAGCCATCAGTGCTCATCTGTGCAGTGCTGAAATGCAGCTCTGCCAACAGTAAGATGGAAGATGGAAGCAGTCAGAGAATTGCCTGCCAGTGAGTAAAATATGTATGTTGTGGTGCCACAGTTCAGGAAAGAAACAGCTAACAACCCTTTCAGTAGCACAAAAACAAGATAACATTTTGTTACAGTACGTGGTGTATATCAGCAATCACAAACTCAAAGGAGTATTGTGGATACACAGAATGGAAACCAGCTAAAGGTATCACAACACATTTTCATACTCAGGCAGGCAATTATCTTCTCAATTTTTAGAGAAATAATGCTTTTGAATGCATCAGTAAGCTGAAAATGAAATGTGTTTTCAATATTAGAGGGGACAAATTCCTGGTCAAATTGGAAATGTTTGTGTAATTTTAAAATCTTAAGCTCCTCCCACCCCTCTCCCCAAATACTCTCCATTCATTTCAAGTCCAGTAGGAATTTTTTTTCCTGTTACCTGCTGCTGGGGGCTACCTACAGCGACTCAAAGCAGGACTGTCACCAGAAATAAATTAGATCATCTGTGGCTTTTTTTTTTTTTAGGTGAGTTTCGAGATGATTTGTGGCTTTGCTATTAACTACCAGATGTCTCTGTAGTATGCTGGGGATGGATTCCCACAGAGGTGGGCTCACTTCTTACAAATACAGAAAATATCTCATTCTAGTGGGTTTTACTATGCCTGCTCAGTATGGCTCAGTATAATGTTAACAGTATGTGTGCACACATCAGCAGAGATGATGAACTGTCCATTAAGATATCTCACCAGATTTTAAAGCTGCTGGACACTAAGAATATTTGTATTTGTGGTTTCACACCACAACTGAGAGCAGTGCTCTACAGACTTATCAAAGAACCTGATTAGTGTAATGAATTTTGGTTCTGTCCAGAAGTTGTAACAAATCAGTTTCCTGAGCCAGTATCACCTGAGGAGTAAAGAGGCCCATAGTAACTCCTGGAGAAATTAGAGGAGGAAGAAAACTGTCATTGCAGAAAAATAAACTTGCATGCTGAAATGTACACTGCACATAGAAACTGAGCTTTGTTATTTTACTCAGCAGGACCATGCGGTGATAAAGTGGGATTGCTCTGGCATTTCAGAATTGCTGTTCTGTGTCATGATATGGTCCTCAAAATATCAGAGCCTTGAGGAAGTGATGGACTGGTTTCTTAGCAGGAGCAAATCCCCAGAACTACCCTGGGTGTGCTGATTTGCACCATGTAGAGATTCTGTTACAATTTTAGACCACAAAGAAAATAATTAGGAGAACTAAGTTTATTAAATTTTAATAAAACCTTTGCTTTTGTAAAACTTGCAGATTTCCTTATCTCTACTTATAAAAGGGTGCATTTGTGTAGAGAAAGATTGGACTTTGCTAACCCCCTTTGCACAAAACAGCACAAGCCCCTACACGGCTGTGTGTGATTATTATATTAACACATCTCTATGGTTACACCACAGAAACCTTTAAGTGTGAATGCATTTTTTCTTTTAAGTACCAAGATGTTCCTAATGGAAAAAAAAATGACCTCTTCTTGGCTCCTGAGATAGAGTCAGGGATGTGATTAATGCTGACTGTTTTCCACTGTTTTTCCCTGAAGACTAGCTATTAATATTTTCCAGTGATGTATGTCCTTTCACTTAACCACAAATTGGTGGTCAGCAAGGTATCTAAGCCTATATTTTGTCTTAAAAAATCACTTTCACTGTACCATCACACATATGGCTTTGACTTAACATCCATGGATTGATCCCTTCCAGGAATGCATGAATGGACACCTCATCCCATCTTATTTTTTTCCCCAGTTATCTCCTGTTTAAAGCAGATCCAACAGCCTGCAAAATGGTGGGTATTTCCAGGTTTGGTGTATTACTGGGTTAACTCATAGTGGCAAGTTGCTGAAAACCTTCACTCCTCAGTTACTACGTGCTCGATGATGTTCAGCCTTGCAAAGTCAGTTTCATTTGGGTTTATTTTTGGTTCTATCAGTTGTATCATTGGGTTGGCCCAACAAAATAGCTGACACATTCAGAAGGACCAACCTCTCATTTTCTTTTAAGCAAGCATATTAATAGAGAAAAAACGCATCCAAATTGAAAGCTGTGCTTTATTACACAGATGTGCAGATTATTTTACAAATAAATAAAACAACCCCCTGGAACAAGCTGAACCACAACAAGAAAAGAGCAGCAGAACAAACCAAGATACTGATGGGTGAGACAAATTTTTAAAAAGGCTTGAAAGCAAAATTGGTTGATAGAAGATCCCTCATTCTTCACTGTGTCCAGCAACTTTCAGTTTTTTTCTCAAGATCTGTGAATTCCTTATGGTCCTCTCTAGATTCTTAGGAAAGTCTCCTTTCTTCTACAACCCCAAACCTTTGCTTCCTGCTACAGGCAGTTCTTGTCCACCCAGATATTTCTACATCTGCCTGTGGTGCTGCCCACTCTGTGCTCATGGTCTCTGCCACGCTGCATTGCTGCTGAAAAGGAAAAAAGTTTCATTCCTGTTGCTTCTTCAGGGGTTTCACCTCACCTGACATCCAGGACAAGACTCTCTTTGCTGCTGTCCACTATCACAGCCTCCTCAGCAGAATATCCTTGTCGCTGTTTTCCCTGCTCCCAAGCAGGGGAGACAAGACGAAACACACAGAACGCAGATCAGGCTCCAACTACTTTATTTCAAACTTACACATCTTTTATAACCCCTGTGTACAGGTGTCATGCTATTGGTTAGAAAGATGAACACACTATACAACTATTGGTTAACTAATAATAGTTTTATCACACCAGCTGCAAGACCATGTTTTCATAGTTTCAGAAACCGTTTCATAAACAATACTAGCGAAACCGTGAGAAAACTTTCTCTCTTGCTCTAAACATGCCTGAGTTCTTTACTCAGGCTGTTTCTAGCATCCACAATTCCCCCCTTTTTTTTAAGACCAAAAAGGCAGTGTTTGCAATCCTCTGCGGGGCCCCTTGCAGAAGGAAAACAAATGCAATCCAAAGAGTCTGTTTGGTAGTGGCCAGTTACCAAGCAGAGTCTAAGTCGGACGCTGATTAAACATGGGCAGAGAGACTCTCTTGCAGTG
>WEKY01022368.1:0-12969 GCA_013390045.1 Picathartes gymnocephalus
AACCTCATCTCTGCCTAACCCTCCTTCTGCATTGAGGAGGAGCCCTGGGCACCAAACTGGGCCCTGGGGATTGTCTTAAGCCTTGTTTGACTGTGAGTTAGATGTTGTGAAGCTCAGTGTCACTGTGCAGAAACCTTTCTGAGAATTCTCTTCCAGAAGCTCATGAGTGCTTTTGAAAATACTTTTTTTTTTTTCTAAGCCTATTTTTCAAAGGTGATACAGGACCCTCTACTGAAAAGGGACTAGAGTTTCATGATCTGCAGACAATCAGCACTATCCAAAAATAATTCTCGGGTTGTGCTCCATTGTAACCATTCTCAGTATTACTATGTTATATTCTGTCTTGATATGACCTCTGCAAGTAGTCTTTATTCTCATAGTCCCATTTCATAAATTGTACTGGTGCCTTTCAGAAAAATTCAGATAAATCAGTAGAAAAATCTGTATTCTGACTAAAGGAAACATAATTTAAATTTTTCAGAAAACTAAATACTCAGAACATTCCCTTGAAAAACAAGTTTCAGGACAACCCTGTTTTTAGTAGACTTGCATAAAGTTGGGTGATATTTATTTACTCTCCCTGATTGAAAACCTCATTTCTATCTCTAGATGCATAATGTAGCCCAGTTGATATAAGGTCATTGACTACAGTCTATTTTCCTCTGTCATTTAAGTAGAGCTGAGATGGATGCAAACTAAGAGTTTACAGGTACTTTTATCAGTGAAAAGGGATAAAAGTGAAAAACTGAAAAAGTAGTAAAATGAGTGCTTTATGAAGTATACTAGAATCCAGAAAGTGGCATTTAGTTTTTTCTTTATCTGCTGTTCAGTAAATGCTTCTCTCCCTTTATGAAGACTAACCCCTGCCGTTTTCCCCTTACAGACCCCCCTAAGGTTCCAGTACAGAATGCAGTTCTGTTTGCCTCTTCTGGTTCTTTTATGGTGCATAGAAACTTGAAATGGGAGATGATTTTTCCATTCTGGGAATGCTCACAGATTAGTATATGGTTGTTATTCTAGCTTGTGTTTGTTTATTTTATCACATCATACAAAAGACCCCGACCAGAAAAGATTAAAAGCTTCCAATTCACTTATATGGAGAAATAACTCGAGAAAGCTCCATTTTTAGCTTGTGCAGCATAATTAAACCCACTAATGAGTTAAAACACTAATATATAAACAATACAGAAGGCTTCAGTATTCTCAGTATTGAAGTGTCCATCATTCTGTACACTCATATCCCTCTACTTTGTTAGACTGCCTTGAGTTCCAAGCGTGATTCGAAATTGCCCTTCAAAGTCTGTAGCTTGCCATCCTTCTTCCTAATGAAACTACAGGCATGTGCACAAGTTAGTTCATCCAGAAGTTGCCCTTTCTGGAGTTAAAACAGGAAGGCAGGTAATGCAGAGCTTGCCAATTTTTCTTTTAATCTTTTTTAAGAGTATAGAAGTATGGCTCTTGGTCCATAAATTAGAACAACTGTGGGAAACATTCCAATAAATGACCAAATGTAAATGCTCATCTGTGAATGAAACCAGTGGTAGTGTGGACCCATTTAGGAGTCTACAGGGCTTCCTGGGGGCAACTGCAGAAATGTATTAATTCTCTTTGTCCTTCCAGTGCATGGAGAACATTCTGCCATTAGTGGGTTCCGTAGCACTTTGTGAACTGCACACCAATCTGATCTTTTCTTCTTTTTGAAGAGCAAATTGTTTTAGCTATCTTCTCGAGCATTTAGGGGTTTTGCTTTTCAGAATGTTCATCAATTGCGGCTACTTTAGTTAGACACAGGCAGTACAAACACAAAACTCCTGGTCTTGCTTGGCTGAGCCAGCACAGCAGTATGAACTGCTTGCATTGGGAACCTGCTGGGATAAAGAAAGTAGCAGTGACCAAGCACTGAAATGTCTGGGATTCTGCAGAGGCAATGGCACTAAAATTGAAAGCATTAAACACAATCTTGCTTAAATATGAAATAGCTCCACACTAACCCCTTCTACTTCCTGGCAAGAATAATAATGCTGCTCTAATTCAGAATGAAATTAAAATCAAACAAAACAAATTCTCTGTAACCAAAAGCAAGTCTGTGGCAGGGATGAGTCAGGACTGAAGTTTTGAAATTATGAAGTAGATTTTATGCAGGAGCCTCTCTCCCTTCCCCTGTTGCCAGGGAGGGTTCAGAGGCAACAGACTTAATGGGTTAGGCAGACAACTGTTGCTGACTAAGTCACGAACAGGTGACACCTCTTCTGCATTTTGGATGGCTTGCATGCTCTTTGGATGTGTTAGACCAGTGGCACGCTTTGAACTCTTTTCCTAAAAGGAATTTTTTCCATAGCTTTTTACAGATTTGGGGTAAATCGCTTGCTTATTTGAGTAATTAATTCATTTTGTTCTTTCTGCTTTCTTATAGATAAAGCAAACTATTCTGTTAGCTACAGTATTAGTTCCCCTCAGTAGCAGGGAGACCTTGGGTCAGATTCATCTAGAGGGATAACAGGTGTTTTCAGGTATTGCATACTAATGAATAGCTGGCTCTTACTCATTATTTATCTACACCAGAAATTTAATGAATACCTTGAAAGCTATTTATTTCATTCTGTGTTTGTGGACAACAGTGCTTCACAGAGTGCAGATCACTGGATACCAAGGACAAGTTTCTGTATGTATGCAGCTAAATATAAAAATTAGTTTCTTTCAAACATGCATGTCTTTGTTCATTCTTGTATTTGCCTTAATGGCTTTCTGCCACCATTTAAGCACTTTAGAAAGTGGACACAGTGTGAATTTAAGACAATCACAAACCAAGGAGCATCTGGATAAAAGCTTAAATATATGCTATTACTACTTTGTAGTGTCATACATGTGGGGAAGAATGAGGATTCTGAGAGAACTGACAGGTATGATGGTAAAACGCTTTCTGATATGACTGGCTTCTCTCAGGAGACTGCTACAGCTGCTGGGCTTTGGCAGTTCTGAGGTGGCTCCCAAAATTCTCCAGCTGTAGGTCGCCTCCTGCTTTTTGAAACCCTGAGCATGGAGATTTGAAGAGCTGGAGCTATTCCCGTTGTGAGTTTGTGGCTCTGGTGACTGGGCAGCTCTTCTAAACCAGGGTGTTTTTTAACAGCAGGAACAGAGCAAAGCAAAAGGGACAGGGCAGAGGGGGAAAGGCAGTGAGTGTGGTGGCAGAGCTGTGATGAACATCCCCGGGTTTGCCAGCCTTCCTCAGAGGCTCAAGCAGGTTGTTGCATCTGTGTCACTCTGCCTGACAAGAGCAGAGGGATATTGTTTAACTATTTGTGGTTATTTTGATGTCTTGCTTCCTGGTGCTGGCAAAACAAGTACTGTAACTTGGCTTAGGCTTTCCTGGAGCTAATTCTGAAAGCATGAAATCATTCCACATATGTTTTCAGCAAAGGGGCTCGTTTTGAACCTGTGTGTTGTTTCTGGACCATCAGCAAAGCAGAAGAAACCAAAGCACCAAGTACATGCAGTGAGCAGTTTGATTACACAGTGTATGGAAATTTATTTCAGGGTGAACACAGTGATCATAGAGAGGCTTGTTGTTGTCATGACTTCTTCTAACTCTCCTCTTGATAGGTCCATAGATGCTGTCAAGGGAACAGAATTAATAACCCGTGACCACTCAAAAGAGACAGCTTAGTTTTCCAACAGTAAAATAGTTTATTGTAATTCTGTGACCACTGGTACCACTCAGTTTCTTGAGCTTGAATCAAAACTTCAAAAAGAGGGGAGATTTAAGAAGAAAAAAACTGACAGACCTTATATTTTAGGGGTTCTTTTTCTTTTTTTTCCTCAGGGGGAAGCTTTACTAATTTAAAAATATTGTGGTTTAATAGTCCGTTTTCAAATCCAGAATATTCAAGACCCTATTCCTGGTATTTATGAGGTCTGAGTTCAGCAAAGCACTTAGTGTCATGTAAAGCATTTTATTAGTTTTACTCGTCATTAGTTATATGCTTTCCCAAGTCTTACTTCTCCAAGCCCCCAATCTTTTCATGTATAAATATGTGTAAATCCATTGACACTGAGCTTTTGCTTTCCGGATGTTCTGCTTGCCCATGAAGTATACATTCTATTAATTGTGTGTAGCCAAAAGGGGCACATTAACTCTAATTACTTGATACAGAAGGTCTTGACCACATGTGTGGTTGTCCTGTGTCTGTGTGTGCAGTCCAGAGTGTGCACAAATCTGTTTATAAAAGAGTTCTATGCAAGCATGGTCATTTAAACAACTATTCCATCTTTGAGTATTGAAAACAATTATGGGCTTTTAAAAAATATTGCTGGAAAGTTTTTATGATAGTTTCAGAACTATTCACCTCCCCTATCCCTTCCTCTCTCAGGGGAAGGCATTTGGAGAGTTGGACTCTTAAAAATCTCACATCCCCAGACTGAAGTTCTGCAGAAAAACCACTGTGGTAATCAGTACATTCATCTGGGGAAAAAACAGAGCTGAGCTATTTATTTATCGTTAATTATAAGTGGTTAAACAAGGAGATTAGACTTACAGTTCCTACTGAACTTAAAAAGATTCTGATTTGTGCCAACTAAAAATTAATTAGTAAGGAATTTTTAATTTCAGCATCCTAGGCCAAGAATCTATTCCTTGATAAAGACGTCCCCATGGAATAGAGTTATGAGATGAGCTTAGAAGGAATGTAAACTTTATATCACATGAAGCTTCTACTCCAAGCACCGATGCAAAGGGCACTCTTAAATTTTTTTTTTTTTTTTTCTTGTGTTGGAACATAAGCTGAGAGCTGACCAGATGGGGGCCCAGCATGCCAGATGAAAGGACACAAGATCCCATAATGTAGCTGGAAGATTTTGAGGTGGAAAACTATTAAAGGCTTTTTAATCTGAAGTAAGAAATTGCTCTCCTGGATTTGTGAACCTGAAATGATAGAATAGCTAATATCATTCATTTTAGAAAAACGTCATATGCTGCTGCTTGCCTCATGTCTGCTTGATGTAGAGGGGCATAAAGCACTTGTGTTAAAAGTCCTATCAGTTGTTTCTTATTCCTTAAATCTCTTTCTCCTGGTTTTGTTAGATTCTGGCATTTTTTGAGGTGTGGATAGAAAGTAGAGAAAGCTTAAAATTCCCACTGGAAAACTGGTGATCACTAGATAAAAAATATTTCAGGTTGGCTTTTGTTTTTTGTGAGAAATAGAAATCCTTTGGCTTTCAAAGTCTAAACCAATTGATTTCAAACAATTTCTCCTCAGATCAGTTTTACAACATTAGGGGAAAAAAAGAGAGTTTAAAGATAATATTTGTTAGTAGTTCAGTTTTACATTTAGAATTATAAATTCTAAAGTAGAGCTACTATGTTGTTCTTGCCTGTTTGCATTGATTTATGAAAAGCCACAAACATTAGTAATGAACTTTTAAAGTG
This sequence comes from Picathartes gymnocephalus, assembly GCA_013390045.1. Lineage (NCBI taxonomy): Eukaryota > Metazoa > Chordata > Aves > Passeriformes > Picathartidae > Picathartes > Picathartes gymnocephalus. The sequence goes on from WEKY01022368.1 coordinate 5,423, forward strand.
AACCACTTGTTGTTCCTTTGAAAATTGTTCTCTGATCTCTTGGTTCCTTTTGGTAATCAAAAATCACAATAAAGAACTTGTAAAGCTGTGAGTCTCAGTGGAGTGGAGGTAGTGTTCACTGGTCCATGCACCAGGAAAATATCAGTGCATTATAAAGTTACAGAAAACTTAAAGAAAAATTGTATTAGTGCAAAGCTAGTGCTGTAAATATTTAATTATTTCTGTCTCTACTTGAGTTGTGGGCAAATGATTGCCATGATGCTAAGGTGAGAAAAAGTACACTGTGAAATCTGTGTTGATTACTTTGCGTGAGTAGTGGCAGGCCTGGAGGGATGAAACATGGAGGAAACTGCAAAAAGAATCTGGGAAAAGTCCTGTGGACTTAATACGTCCATAGGGTAACACTGTCATGAAGCATGTGGGGAAAAAAAAATATATTCTCTTTTCTGTGAGCAAGATGATTTTCATGTTAGTTATTCACCATCTAGGATTTTACTTTCATTTATTTTTATTATTTTTTTTTTTCAGTCTTTGGTAGTTTTGCCTGAGTTTTTGCTTTATATCATTTTCACGTGGTAGTCAAATCTCTACAATAGCAACAAGAATTGCCATGAGGAATTATGAAAGAATCCTACATATTATGGAAGGTAGTAAAGAGAGAAAGAAGAGTAACACAGAATTTACTGTAAGTGACAAGCTGAAAGGGAAGTGTATTCTAACAGTCTATGGATTCAGCAGGTTCTACTTTTACTTTAAACTTCAAAATAACTGTGTGGGTTATCATGAAGTCTCCCAGTCACAAGATTCAAACCTCAACTACTAAAACAAACTTTGTGTAGGAAAGAGCTTTCTATTTTTACATGAAACCTGTAAGGCAATTTTTTTCTAAATGAGAGCATATAGTGTGTGCAAATAGATTTGTGAAGATATTTTACATAGCCTGTTTTTGCTTTTAGGTAATGGCTTTCTTTTAAAGAAAAATGATGAATCTTTCAAAAAGAAAGATAGGAGAGATGCATTAGCAGTCTCAGTTAGGGCTGCATTCATATACTTGGAGAGATTCAGAAATAGAGAGCTGGAATTCTTCATTGCCAGGCTGACTTAGGCTGAAATTTGATTTGAGGATCGTTGAGGCTCCTAGTTTGAGATACTGAGAGTCTCTCTCTTGGCTATTCTTGAGCAACCTGTGTGCACTTGTGTACCTGAGAACGTGTAAGAATCCCTGTGTTAACTGTAGGAAGGCAACCAGAGAGCTCTCCACAGCTGTACCCAAAATGCAGTGACTTTTTCGGCTTGAAAAATCCATGGTTGGATCAATTTAATGAACTCTAATTTCTGATTGACTTATTCAACTGAAGAAGAAGAAATTGGAAAATATTTAACAACTTGATGTTCCTTTTTAAATGTGTTTCAGGAATTTGTTTTGGGTTTTATTGGTTTTGTTTGGGTTTTTTTTTTACAGAAAATATTGTTTTATTTTCAAACATATCTCAACATAATTTTTATGAGCACGTTAAAAAAATCAAGGCACAGTCTTTTAATTTCAGATCTAATTAAATATTTGGTTTGGTTATAAGGTATTTATTTTTCATCAGATGAAAAAAAGCTGAAAAAATTGCAAGGCTTACTTTGGGTTTTGGTGCTTTATAGAACATGAAGAGAACTCTTAACAACCAAATTTGTTTTTACAGTATTAGAACTGTCAGTTGTGAAAACTAAGAAGTTCTGCCCTCTTCCCTCTCATCTACAAACACAGAGAAAAACAGATCTCTTCTGTCTTACTATGCCTTTGTTCCATTAACATGCTGGAATATATTCACTATGAAATTCTTCTTCTAAGGATTCTTTTTTCAGCATAATACTTGAAGCTTCATATTAATCTTTCTAGTCTGTATAAAGTATATAAAATTTTGGATTTGCTGTTATAAAAGACACAGGCTGTTCTATTGTGGAGCTTGAAGCTCTCAAAGAGTTAAAGCAGGCAGCAGAATATATATTTCCTTTTATACAAGTTGACCTTTGCATGCAGTAGACAGCTTTCCATTTTCCTTGAAATAAAAATATTTTACTAGATACAGTGTTTAATAAATCAAATGAGGCTTCAAATTATGTAAAACCTGACTATTTTAAATAAAATTACTACTTTCTCTTCTGCATTTCTGGCATAATTCAGTTTTAATGCTCATGTAAGCTGTAATGTCGCTGCTGTGTATTTGGGCTGCTTGATTATACTGATGGGTTGTCTAATTTTTTTGTTACATGTACATTGAAGGTAATTTTTGTGTTTCTAAGCTAGAAGATCAAGTTCTGTGACCTGGAGAAAAAGAAGGCAAAGCAGAACGGGTACAGGTGCAGCTCCTTGCTGTTGCAATGGGAAACCTGGGAGAGCTTTCCAGCACCTGTCCAGAATGTTTGTGAGATGCCTGGGTTGGGACGCAGTGGGAAGGGGCAGATAGTTTGTACAATAACCTCCCCACCTCTTGGGAGGTGTGCCATTGGAAATGGTGAGGTTACTGGTGGGAACTGATTGGGCGAATGGCAGAGATGTACGAAGGCATGTACAAAATTATCATCTAGACGTGGACTAGCAATATTTTTTTTTATCAAGGACAAGCTACTTTTTCTCCTTGCTGTAACCTGCTTTTAACCTACTATCACTTTTAGAGAGGCACATTTTTTTTGCACAAGTGTGAGTTATCAGTCTGATATTACGGATGAATTCTACAATAAATGTGGTATTTGAGGAAACAGCTCTTGAGTAAAAACATAGTGAAGAAGGTAATACTGAAGCAAGAGTTAATTAGAAGTCAACCACCCCCACTTTGGACTGAAGTGATCCAAGGTTTCAGAAGTGGCATCTCACTTACTGATCTTCACTAAAAAATCTTCAATTTTCTTGAGAAGGAAAATGTATCTTTGGATCAGATTTTTCTCTTCCCTGTTTCCTTCAACTCTCCAGAGAATATGGGCAGGCTGAGTTGCTCCTCTAATTCAATTAGCTTACGTTTGTGGGAGGAAGAGGTTGTCTGCAAGTGTCTGGAAAATGAGAAAAGTCTTCATCTGGCTAAAGGAAAATAGTCAAAAATTTTTTTAACTATCTGCAAGAAAACAGCAGCAAAACTAGCTTGCTGAGAGAGGTGGATATCTCTGGGCCTTTTACCTTAATTCAATCACAGAAAGTCTTGAATTTTTAAGAACTGACCTGTACTACGCTTTATATCAGGAGATGCTGATCACGGACATTGTGCTGTACAGATAAGCACAAATGATTCTTTACTTTGTATGTTGTGTGCTTCTCCACTTTCTTTCAGAAACAGAAAATCTAGTAAGGAATGAATCCAAGTAGCAGGAGAGGAAAGTGGAAACAGAGGCTTAACAAACAATGAAGAGCAGCTCATAGTTTACACGATGAGTTTACAGCAGGAAGAAGGAGATTCCACTGAATCTGTGCTGTGGTGGTTAACAAATGCTCCTCAGTCTTTAAAACAAACAAAATTATGTCTCTGAGTGCAAATTCCAGCTGAACTGTTTAGTGAGTTTTCTACTTTGCTGTGGGAAAGGGTCCCCTGAAGCTGCATCCAGTCAAAGTACCTCCAGCACAGTTGTCTTATTTCTTTCCTATAATTTTTTATTTTCATCTAGGCTATGAGAGAATGCTGTTCAGGTAGTGTTTAATGTAATTACTGCCAAATATTCAGGTTCCATACCTGTAGTTTACCAGTCTGCCTGTTTTTGCTGAAGCTTAATGGGTTGCATAATTTTGAGAAAGTTGCTGTATGTGTTTCCAGTGGAAGCAGTTTCTTGCCCTGCTGTAAAATTTAATTAACCAAAGTTTTGTAAACCCATAAAAGATACACCACAGAATGTGGTTACAAAGAACAGATACATGTATTTTAAACTCTTTGAATATTGGTATATAAGCACGATGACATCAGAACTATACTGAAGACCTGGTCGGTGTCCTATGCCTTGCTTGACTCTCATACTTGCTCTTCTGAATGTCTTCAATCTGTGATTTTTTAAATTTCTTTTTTCCTGCAAAGACATCAAAACCACAGGGGTGTGTCCAATGGAAGTAAAGGTGCCTTACTCTTGGCAACTTGTTGTAGAGGAGGAACAGCTGTAACTCTGCCGTGTTACTCAAGCTTTGCCCTCATGGTTATTCATCTCTGCATCAATATGTTCTGTACAACTGCTGGACTGGAGCTAACAGAGCTTCCTAGAAGGCTTGGCAGTCCCCTTTGACATGTGTGTGGTGTGGCCAGGGGTAGCCCAGACCCCAGAACGTGGGCTGTTGTTTAAGAGTCTAGACAATGCTCTTAGTCATAGGCTTTAGTTTTAGTCCTGTTGTATGAGGAACAGGGAGTTGGACTGGGTGATCCTTATGGGTCCCTTCCAACTTGAGACATTCTGTGCTTCCGTGTAACTCCTGGGTCAGGGATGTACTTTGGCATTCTTTTTGGAGGGAGGTATTTCTACAGCTGGATTACTTATGTGTGTAGAAGACCCTTAGTGACTACCTCAGGTTCAAAGCTGGCTTGCACATCAGCAGGCGGTGAACGCTGACAGAATGGTGTGGTGCTGTTCTTGTGTGAACTGTGGTTTTGTTGCACATATTTGTGAGCTCTCTACCTCGTGCCTGTCCTGCCCAAGAGTTGCTTTCTGTGTGTCTGATGGCTGTGTGCATTAGAGCTCTTCTGCCACTTCCTCTGCCACTGAAAGTGTCCAGATGATCTTTATACCTCATCTATTCCAGAACCACGTAAGATTTATGTGGCTTTTAAAAGTAGGATTTTAAAAATTATTAATCGTTGTATCTACCTGAAATCTTGCTCCATTACTGATACTTCTGGTAGGATCTGTTGCAGGTAATATCTGCAGCAATTTCTAAAGCCCTCTTTCATCCAACTAAACGTTTATCCTCAAGTTTCTCAGCATACACAGGTATGCTGCTGCTTTGCTGCTAATGCCATCTCACTTGTTGAAACAAGTTTAGTGATCAAAGTTAACGAACCAACTTGATAGGGATTGGAAGCTAGACTGAAGAACGAGGAAGACTTTTCTATGCCCAGGAAGTGTCTTAGCAGAAATGGTTCACAGAGAGGGAGTTTTGGACAAAAGTCGTGATGGTTTTCATCCATTTTATAAATCTAAAGTGAACTGTCACCCTATTTCCTTTGCTTATGCTGCTTTCACTTTGTGGGCACCCTTTATTTTTGCTAGAGCAAAGCAGCTTTGTCTTTTTGCTTGTGTAGATGCTCCTAGATTGTGCCCTCTACAAACATGCTACAAATTTGTCCTGCTTTAGGTGGTTCTAACTGCTAGTGATTTATGAGAGAGATGTTGTAAAACAACATCAAATTAATTTTTCTTCTCCATTAATTCAGATGTTCTAAGCATTTGGGTTTACTCCTGTGATTTCCCCTCCCTCATAATTTACTTTGAAAACCAAAGCTCTACTGTGTTGTCCTATTGTAGCCTTGAGTGTTTCCTTCTCTGTTCTCTTCTAAGTAAATTGAAAACTGGTTTAGATTTAGAAAATAGGGAAGAAGATACACTAAATGGCAATTGTCTAACAAAGGTAGGTGTACTAAATATCAGCAGCCTTTAACAGATAGAAGGAGGAAAAACCCACTCTATACTCTCTGATAATTTGAAGTAGGTGCAATACTAAAATCAGTCCTGCAGAACACTCATGTGAATAATCCTTACTGTGTCAAGTAGTCCAATTGTTGCCAGCACTGGTGAAAGCCAGTGGTCTGGCAGCTTTGAGGAATAAAGTTTTTTTTTTATTAGCCGGGCAAGGTTCCCAACACACACTGCCTGGTCAGTACCAGCTTAAACCCCGATCTGAAGAGGGAGGGATAAGCTTTCTCTCAGGCTAACGGGCAGTTTGGTTTCCACAGATCGCATAATTCTTGCTTGTGTTTGGAGGCTGCCAATTGGCGAAAAGTAAAGGGAGAGACTTTGCAGGAAATTGCAGCTACAAGCCACCCAACTTGCATCAGAGAACGACCACCTTGCTGCCCTCTGCAGTTTCTGGAGAGACCATGCCCAAAGCCCGTGGCCCCTGCCTGTGCCACTGTGTGTTCTAGGGATGCTCACAGTGTCCACATTAGGCCTGGGGAGCAACCTGTGCTCCTGCTTCCCTTGTCCACTTTCACTTGCTCTCCTTCTCAGGCTGCTCTCTAGGAACAGCTTCCATCCAGCTTGAGACCCTTTTACTTGATGCTGGTGAAAAACCTGGTAGCCTTTTGTGTCCATACCCTGTGTGCTCCCAGGCCTTAAACCAGTGCTTAATCACAAGAAACAAGACCTGTTTTACTCAGTGTGCAAGGTCTGTAAGACCACCTCTGACCACCTCAAATTTATTCATTCACCTTCACACTGGAAGTGAAGGCAGAATAATTTTTAATGTTACTCTGTCTTCTGCAATTGCTGCCCATTCCTCTCAGATGGAAGCAGACAACAGGTAATCAGAAGTATTGTGGTGTTTGTTTTCCAGACACTGGTAATTGGAACTTCAGGACTTCCAAATCAACTGACCCAAGATTCTACCCTTCCACCAAAAGAACTATCAGCAGTGCAAGATGTAATCCCATTTGTGGACGGGCTCCAGAGACAAGTAGGACTCATGGCATGTTTCACAGCTGTTGGAGCAGACACCATTTGTGGGAAAGCAGTGCAACACTGGTGATTATACTGCAGAATGTGGAATTGTCCAAGATTTACCTAAAAGTTTCATCAGGTACCAGCACCAGCAGTGTTGAAAGCTGTAGCAGCAGTCCTGGTTGGCAGAAGGTGGCATATCAGCTGCTTGCACATGATCCAGTGCCATTTGGAAAAAGCTTGAACTGCTTTCAGTAAAAATATCGTGATTTGGTCTACTCGGGATATGCTTCTAGTCAGAGCAGTCAAAGCAGGCAGCTTTAGCCCCTTCTGTGCAGAAGGCAGTAGGGCTGCATGAAACATGGCCTCTGTTGTACAGGAGCGATGTGTTCTCCAGGGTGTGTTTGTGGCAGCTGTTACTGGATTTTAACATCAGCTACTGGACAAGGAATTGACCATTACTGAGACTGTGAACTGCACAAGGGTGCTTGCAGAAGTCAGACCAGATCTGGAGGTTTTCTGGCACCTTGCTAGTCACCTTTTGTTCTATGTCAAAGCGCACTTCATTGAAAGAGAGATACTGTCTGAAATGTTGCCTTCTCCAGCTTAGTGGCTGCTAAACATGTGGGTCTTGAGACGCTTAATACAGCTGGCATCTTCTGATGCGGCTTCAGCTGAAACAGTCATGGGGGAGGGAAGACAGCCCCGCGTCAAAGCTCTTCCCGCTGGTACCGGGGCTGCAGAGGGGAGCTCCTCGCGGGCCCGCTGGCCCTGTTGGCCGGGCCCCACCATCGCGCCGAGCCGTCGGTGCCGGCCCGGGCGCAGGTCGGGATGGCTCCCCGCCCGCCCTAGGCAATGGCAGCACCTTCTGCGGCCCCGGCCCAGCTCGGGGGCCGCAGGGGCCCCGCGGCCGCCGCCCCTCCCGGAACCGCGCGCTG
>WEKY01022368.1:13379-218861 GCA_013390045.1 Picathartes gymnocephalus
GTGGGATCGGGGGGTGGGTGGGAATAGGAAGAGGGGGGTAAGAGAGAAGGGGGAAATGCAGCAATTTAATCCCCTGGTTTATTGCTCGTGCTTGTTGAAGCCGCGCACGCAAACAACCCGGGCTTCTACCCCCAGCAAAACCTTGCAAACTTTTATAGCTTCTTTTAATTGCTGCAGGAGGAGGGACAAATGCAATGAAAATATTGAGCGGTATTTGGTGCTTTCCTGTCTCTCTCTCGTTTATTGCCTGTGGTATCCGGATGGGTACTGTGCCCCTGAAATTACATAATTTTATAAATATATAAAGCAACAGCGGGAGTATTGGGATTCAAGGGAACAAACTTTTAAAGCTGCAGTGTCCTTCCTCCCCCCCTTTTTTCTACCCCTCGTCTGTCTTCTTTTGACAGTTTCTCAACTGGTATACTGTGGCTTGTTGTGAATGGGGGATCTGTGATTAAACAGGAGATTTGCGGTTTGCGGGTGACTTATTCACTCTCTTGCGCGCTGTTTTCCCTTAATTCATTTAAGTGTATTTTAAAAAAATATTTCATCGCGGAGCGGATGATCTCGTGGCTGCTGTTGTTGAAGGTGCACAACTTCGCACAGGGTCTCTGTGCGCCCGGCGATTCTCTTATCGCTCCCCGCCGGCCACCGAATAAAACACTGCAAACAAACGAGCCCCCCCTTTTTTGCCGCCAGCTGTCAAAGCCCTCTCCAGCTTCAGGTTGCGTCTCGGAGTCGTGCGGGTCAGCTCTGAAGGTGCTCAGGGCGGTTGAAGTTTGGCGTCAGCGCGGTAGCGCCCGAGCCGCGCCGGCGGCGGGAGAGCTGCGCGCTGCCGGGCGGAGCGGTGCGGAGCCGTGCGGGGCGGGCTGCTCCCGCCGCCGCCACGGACAGGGGCCCGGCTTCAAACGCCGCCGGAGTTTGCCGAGACGTGCGAGAGGGAGTAGGCTGCGGCTTTAATTACTTGTAAATAATTTATGAAGCGTTGCTCCTACAAGAGGGGGAAGCGCGCTAGAGAGGCTTCGCTCGGTAAAATCCCTCGGTGATGGGTAAAAATGAATTAAATAACGCCATGTAATAATACACACGGCTGTTGAAAGAAATGACGGGCAGAGAAAAGTACGTGCCCGGCGGGAGCGCAGCCCCCTCGGCGGCCGCCGGCGGGGCTGGGGCAGCGATGCCCGGCCGCCGGCGGTGGGGAGACCGTCTTCTCCTCGGACGGAGGGGGTTTGGGTTGTAGGTTGGAATATGGCTGATCATGTGTTGGCTTGTGTTTTACAGTATTTTTCCCCTTTTGGCCACACCCCCCCTTCCCAGGAAGCTTCCCACTCAGGGAATCCGCGTACAGTAAAAGCCATCGAGATGACACACGCCGAAACATTTAATTAGAGGCGATTTGCGAGCAGGGAGCGCGCCGTTCGGCGGATGCCGAGGCGAGGAGGAGCGGGCTCGGCCGGAGGAGGCCGGGTGGCCACGGGCGTGTGCGCAGGGAGCGTTTGGCTGCGCGGGGTATATTTAGAGCTTGCGAGAGTGGATTTGGAATGCAAGCGCCTTATGTAACGAGGTTAATCAGAAACACTGGAGAAAATTTCCTTAATTTGTCGGGGAGTTTTCTGGATGTTTGCGGAGCCGGCCGTAGTTGGCGGGTGTTACACAACGCCCCCCCCTCCCGGCTCTCCGGCCCAGCGCTCCGGCGGCGCGGGCAGATGGTGCTACCGGGGAGCGGGGCCGGCGGGAGGGAGACGGCAGCCGGCTACGCCGCGTTTGGGGAGGGGGGTAACTTTGGGATCCCATAAATTATGTAACACTCGGCTGTCGCTTCTGTATGGATGCGAAAAGGAGAGGAGGGTGCTGGGAAGCCCGGGCGGCTCCGGCGGTGAGGGTGTTTTCTTGGCGGTCCCGAATTGTTTGGGCTCTGGTACTGCTAACCTGCTGACCCACATGTCCCTCCTCCCCCGGGCCTCGCTGGGGAAGGGGGAGGGGGCCAGGCACTCCAGGCACACTCTGCCACTCGCCCGGGCTCCCCGTCGCCGCACGCAGGCAGGCACTGCGTTATGTAACAGTCTGAGTGGGAAAGCGAAGGTCAGTGATGGAGGCATCCCCGGCAACACAATGGCCAAAGCCCTGCGCGCTGGGGCTTTGCAGGCTGTAAAGCGAAATAAAGCTCGCGGCAGTAATTGGCGTGTGGTTTGGAAGGGCTTGGGAAGGGAGAGGGGAGAAGGAAAAGCAGAGTGGCAGGGATTTGGAAAAAAAAAAAAGTGTTTGGGTTTTTTTGGATGATGTAATGGAGTTGGCAGAAAATACAAGTCTACTCCTAGAGTGCAAACAGTAAGAGAATTGGAGCTGGCATTCTGTGCTAATCTTGCATAAATTAGTGTATTGGAAATAAATTGACCTATACAATACACACCAGCTGATTGTGCCTTTCTAATAGTTAAAACCTGGAGATACAGAACCGCACAGGAAAACATGACAATGACAACATTTTGGCCTCCTTGAAGACAGAATTTGATGGATGGATTAGGTATTGGGGTCCCTATAGACTTGTAGGTGTTTTTTGGGGTTTTTTTAAAGCTTTTGAAATAGCACTTGATTTCTTGCCCTTTTTGTTTTTAATAGGGTCCTTTATGTCTTATGGCAACAATATGACCTTAATGTGTGACTAGTATAGGTGAAATTATTTTTAGAACTGTTACCTTACAAGCTCATATGTTCAACTGTATATTGAGTTCAAAAATTTACTTGTATGGGTCACAATTCTGCCATTTGTTGTAAGCAGGCAGCTCTGAATTCTCATGTGAGCTGTGTGGAGGATAGATACAAATACATAGATATTTAGGTATATGTACACATTTATACACCTCTCTAACTGTAAAAATCCTTATTTTTGAGTCAGCAAACACTGAAAATATTTGTTCCATATCCTTTATTTTCATTGCTGCACACGCTGCAAAGGTGCTTTGATACGTCAGGGTTTATAATAACCAGTGTACATAAGGAATGAAGAAAATTAAAGAGAGGACTGTTGATGCAGAAGTGGGGAAAGATTGCTGTGGAATAAACTCTTAAGTGAAGCTTTAGTTATTGTAATCCTATCATTTCAAAATACTTTATTACTTAATATGCAAACCTGTCTGTACTGCCAGATCCTTACGTAACTTGGTTTTTATTTTGCAGAGGTTATGCTGGTTTTGTTGCTGTGTAGAACACTTAACTTGAAAATTCTGAGTTACCAAAAGCACCTTTCAAATGGGGAGTTGTTACCTGATATATTTAGTGTATGGGGGCATGCATGGATACTTGAATGCTTCAAAAAATTCCCTGCAGTCTGATATTAAAACTGATTGTTAGGAAATTGTCACCACACTGGAAAAAGAAGGAAATGGATAAAAAGCCTCATTTTCTCCCACAGGGATGTTTTTACTGCTGACAGTAGTTGTTAAAATCTTCTGAAGACCAGTCACTGACCAGCAGGTTGAATTTCAGTCTGAGTGTGTCCGTGTGTGTGTTCTGCAACAAGGGTTTGTGGTTTGCCATGCTTGGTAGAAGGAATGCTTCCCTCACCAGCTCTGGCCCTAGACTGTGGCTTTTATTGACATTTATTTCACTTTGCAGGCTTTGATGTCCATGGAGTTCTACCCGTGCTGTAGTCTAAGGCTTAATATTCTGTTAGTCCCCCTAGAAATAGTTGTAATTGAATAAAATCTATTTTAGTAGAGAACTACTTGTCTCATTAAAAAGCAAAAGTATATAAAAAGCTTTAAAATCTGCTAAAAATGCTTAGTTTGTTTGGAACTGAGCTCTTGGTCTCAGAGGTAAGTCAGGAGGGGATGTCTTGCTGAAAAATATTTAAGACAGCTCTTACATTGTTGGATGATGCTGGGTGCAAAAATTTTTATGATGCTTAATATTTAATAATTGAAAACTGTAGCTATGTAGGTACTTGTTCTTCTTTTCTTATTCTTGAGGTTCTGAGTGTATTTGCTGTTTTCCAGAACCCTTGGCAATTTTTTATCATGTTGTCTATTCATCCTGATCCTGCCTCTACTGATAGATTGTGGCATGTTGCTTTTGTGCTTTTTTTTTAATTTTGGTGATGCTCCACAGGTAGGAATGTAATATCATTCATAGTGACAACCATGGGTTTGTGGTGTTCTTTTCTTCAGAAATACTTCTTTTTTCCTTAGATGTTATCAGTTTCTGGATTTAGACTATTCTACAGAACATAGCCACAATACAAAATTTTGCATATTGTTTTCAGGAGGACTCTTTGAATTTTGTAAATTTGGATGCTTTCTGTAGATTCTTTTGGTTGCCTTTGCCCTCATTGAAGACTATTCTGCACGCACTACTGATTTAGTCCTATTTTGGTAGATGATATGTGCTTTGAATCCTTTAAAGTACAGCATTGTTTTAAACGTTCGTAGCATAGGAGCAATAATTGCAGCAGTATGTTGTTCTCCTAGGAACAATGCAGTTCTGTTATTTCAATAAACCGTAACCTATTCTCTTATTCTATTTGCTTGAGAAATGTCTCAGGAGCTCATAAACCAGTATGTAAATACTGTTATCATTCAACCAAATGCTGTAATTTTACTAAATAAAGAACATATTTTGTAATGGAGATTAATGGGGCTGTGTGACAATTTCAGTTTTGGGTATAGCACTACATCTGAATGGAAAGGGCAATTTCAGCTTTGGGAGGTTGTCGGGTTTTTTTTCCTTCTGGTATTTGTTTTTCAGCTACAAAAATGTGTGGGGAAAATCTGAAATGACTCAGTCGATTTTGTTGGATTTAATCTGAGAGCTATCCCAGTGAAAAAGGGAAAGGGCAAAAAACCCAACCTCATTTTAAAATACTGTCGTATCTATATCACTCTTGAAATTAATTTTTGAATAGGTGATCCATTCTTTACTGAAATATTTTCGAGAGTGTGTTTTCAGTGACATGCAGTTGTAGAAACAGACAAAAAATGATAAAAATTAAAATTCGGAGCATATCTAAATGTGCTGGCAAGTGTGGGTGCTGTGTAGCCTCGGGATTGTTTACAGGCTCCTTGCCTTCTGCTGTCACACAGCTGTAGAAGGCAGGGGAAGGGAAAAGGGAATGCTGGGCCCAGGTATTTTATAGGAGCTGTGAAAATGCAACAATGCACTCGGCTCAGGGCCTTGCATTTCCGTGCTGCAAGGCGGTTGTCACCGCCTCAGCAGTCTGTCCATCGCAGACGTTTTGGCAAGAGGCTGCCTGTCACCCCGGGACCTTTGGGTGGGATGCTGGAGTGGGGAGCTGCGACTGCTTCCCAAGAGAAGCTGAGTTGTTTCTCACACTTCTGCCTGGACCTGAGCTTGCTGTGAAGGTTCGGTAGTTTGCAGTGCCTTTGGCAGAAGAGGAAGTTCTGATGGGTAGAGTGTTAAAGAAACTTCCTGAGTGTGTGGAAGCATCCACACTTCATATGGACATTTCTCCTGTCTTGTTTTCTTTGACTCTTTTTTCCAAGTATCTTGTCTTTCACCTATTGCTGTCTTTGTAGCCCTGATAATCACTTCTGGAAATGTACTTTACAGAGCTCTTGGTTTTATATGTACTCACAGCTGACAGACAGGTCACGCACACATTCTTACCTGCAGAGATTGCTCTGCAGGGCCCTCCTCTACGTATCTGTAAGAGAGTCTTAATCTCCTGCTGTCACTGGATCCATGTTAGACATTTGGTGTAAGAAACAGATGACACTTCATTTTTAGGGTTGTTACACAAATTTTTTTTGGCCCCAGTGTTCTGATAGGAGGCTCTTCTATAGCTTTGTTGTCTGATGATTAGAAATCTTCTTTTCACTTCTAACTATGTTCATGATCAGTTAGCTCACTTGCTTCTGTAAAACCTCCTTGGACTGAAAAAGAAGAGCCTGGTATTTTATTTTGTGATAGCTGAACTATCAGTGAGCTCTGTTCTATGACTCACAGTTTAGCACTTCAGCATATCTGTTGTAGATGGTCTGTGCTGATAGAAACATGAGAACAGCTTGGGCTGTGTGTCATGAGGAGTTAATTGTCTAATTTCTTGGATGTAAAGGTTGTGAATTATTCTTCATACCCTTATCTGAAGTCTCATCTAGGTATGTTTCATTCTTGGCAACAACTGAGCTCTTCAGAGACTAAGTGTATTGGGGTGTGTATTTTCATGAAGAAATCGTGGGGCTTATTTTACAGCAGTTTAATCTTACAGTTTAGCCTCATTGCACTGTTCATTTGGAAGGATCCCCAGGTGTTTTAAACACTATTGGGAACCATTTTGCTTATTACTGAAATCCAGCCACTTCTTGTGTGGAATCTGACAGCTGTTTAATGGTGCTCAGCCATGCTAAGCAGATCAGAACAGAAAGTGAAGAATACCATACCTGATTGAAACACTCAGAGGGATTTTGGATACAGATAATATAATTATCTGCATTGGAATTGGGTCAAACAGCTCTATTCCTGTAGAAAATTACTAGATATTTTCAATGGCAGTGTATGGTCAAGAAATTGGTTTGAAATACCTTCCTGAAAATGACACCCCCAGCAGTGAGATAATTGAAGATCCTGCTGCTTACCCTATTGTGATCACCAGTTGCAGAATGATCAATGTTTTCAGGTATTTCTGGATGTATTAATTGTTTGGTTCCATGCTGGTATGTGAAATCTTATAAACCAGGGGGGATGCTTGGGATGTTGCAGGTCTTGCTTTGTAAAGCAAATTTCTTTACTTGTGAATTCCTTAAATAATGAGTTGCTGTCTGTGAAATGTGCTCACACTCACAGAGGTTTTAAAAATGATTTTGGGGGATCTCTTGACACCAAGCCAGTAGGGAATGGGGGAGGTGGGTGTCAAGCCTTGTCTTGTGATATGGGTGACTGTGGGGAAAATACAGCTCTTTTCCAGTTGCTTCCATTTTACTTCCCATATAATCTAGCAAAACAGAGTATAAACAGAAGATCTGCAAAGAAACAGAAGTTGAAATTCATGATCAACTGAATGTACATAAATGTCCTAGTAATAATGACCAACTGCAGAGACTTTCATTTGTAATTTAATCTAATAATTTCCGTGCACTTCTAAAGGAACACACTATGAAGCTGGCAACTTCTGAGAAATTGCTGCACTGTTACAAACAGCATTTGAGCTGGGATTATAACAGCATGAAAGATAGCGAGATGGAGAACAAAGTTAGTGTGGAAACTGAGCTGAGAGAAATTGCCAGCAGAATGTGAGAAAGCAGAGTTGGATTATGATAACCTCCCTTGTAGAATCAAATTAAATCATTTTTACAGGCTTTGTTGATTTTTAGTTTGTAGTTGTAGTATGTATTTACTTCACATGGGTGCAGGAGATTAATGAGGCAGGTATAGTGGTCATGGGGAGAAAAACTGTGGTGCTGCTGTTCTCTTTAAATGTTTCATTTCATACAGACTGTGGGGTATTTACAGCATTAATTAACAATATGTCTGTGTGCTTTAGTTCAGCAACTGTTCAAATAAATTAAAAGTATTTAATATGCAGAGATGATGGAAATTATAACTCCTAGAAGGAGGTGGGACAGAGAACCCCCTCTCCCTTTTTTTTATTGCTCTTATAAATATCTGTAAAAATGGCATGCTTGTCCAAAGAGGTGGTTTGTGTGAAGAATGGGGAATATATGGCTAGGAGCTCTGCAGCTAGTTTTGACAATATGGCTGAAAGAAGACAGAAGGAAAAACAAAAGTCAAACCCCAGAGATAGTGCTGTTGAATGTGCATCCAATAGCATTGCCAGCTCCTGACCTGTGAGAGAGGAGTTTTTTCCGTAGTTATGTAGAAGTGTATGCCATGAATTTCTGAAATAAATATATATGCAAAACTGTAGACACCATGGGGAAGATTTAAATTATGTATTAGTAGAGCTTGGCCTGACTGTTTTGGCACTGAAGCAAGGTCTGTTAGATACAGTCAAGGATAAAACCAAGGCCAAGACTTGTGAAATAGTGATTATAGAGTTTATTTTATTCCTGTAGTGGAATTACAAGAATACTTTAAAGTAGGATTTCCCCTTATAGTTTCTCTTCAAATGTAGAGGTAGGAATGAATGCCTTTTTATGAACTAATAGATGACTTTGCTAAAGTCTGTACCAAATGTAAATCAGAGGCCTCTACTGCATTACATCTTTTAACTAAGGGCAGAAAGGTAAGGTTTAAACTATTTCTTTGTAAGAAGTCTTGAAATTTGATAAGGCAGGCTAAAATACAGCTTTTGCTAATACTTTACTTAAAGTAAAAAACCTGTCAGCATAAAGCATCTCCTAGATCCTGTGTATATTAAAAAAAAAAATAAAATGAAACCAATCTCAAAGGAAACTAGGGCATATCAAAAACCTTCCTCTGTGTCCTGCTTCATTTGTATGATCTTCAGGAGTTTTGTTAGTCATTTGTGTTGTCATTATAGAAGTTAGGAAAAAAAGGGTCCTTTACTGCCTGGGTTGTTTGGCCTTTAAAAAATTCTAATGAAGTATACTCTGAACTGTTGACATCTTGTGTGGAGTCAGAGTGCTACTGAGATAATACATGAAAGTCAGTTAGAAAGAACACAAAAGCAGCTCTTTCCAGGACTGATGCTTGGAGGAATAATGGACAAAGCAATGTATAGTGGTGTTGTACTTTCAGTCCCTCAGCAATCTTCCCAATCCATCAACAGCCAGACAGGCTTTACACTTCAAGAGTCTTTAGAAAACCAAACCACTAAGTTGTTTCTGGAGATTTCATTTCGACTCACCACTCTTAATGTTTGTAACAGTATGTTACTTTCTGCTGGAATCAGGTGTGTTTTTAAGAAGTGAAACGATCTGATTTTCACGAGTGTGAATCTGCCAGAGATCAGATTAGGTCAGTCATATGTTGGCAGGATGAAAGCCACCCTTGACTATGGGAAGTGTTCTGCTCTGCTGGCAGAAGACTGGATCCTGTGACAGTTTGTGTGTGCTTAATACTGAGCACGGTGAATGATTCTGTTGATGTCGGTGATAGTACTTCAGTGTAGGGTAAAATTAGGGGCACATACGTAGTAAAGCTCAAGAGACAGCTGATAGCAATCAAGAACTGTACTGGGAAATGGTTTAAGAAAAATAAGAGATTGACTTGACCTATGAAAATGACTGGATAAAAGATGAATTAACTGTAGTTTTCATGGTAGGTAAGGCTGGGTGAGTAATTGTAATTATTTTGGCAGACACATTGTTACCCCGCTATAATTTTGCTTTCAGGCTCATACTGTGGCTTCCTTGCTGGAGAAGAATTTGTATCCCTACTTCAGAACAGCTGTTAGGAGATGAGCGAGAATTTCCTCCGGTACAGAACCTGAGTTGCCCTTGTCTGTTGCTGTATATGGAGTGTGTTTGCTAAGTTTACTACTAAAGGTTTTAATTTGTAGTCACTGGCATCTTAGCTCTATTGTTATAAGAATCAAAAAGACTTTTTGGTTTTGTGATGGAAAAAAATGAAGGGAAAGGTGAACTGATTGTAGAGATTTAGCTTCAGAAAATCTAATAAGCTGACTGTTGAGGTGGCCTACCTTATTGGCATTTCTCTCTCTCTCTGCCTCCAATGGTTTGATCATAACTGAATTACTTTCCTGTTTTGCTTTGTTTTCTGAGTAAATCACACTATACCACTTAGCCTCCTTTTAGAGGTTCACAGTTCTAGTTCATGAGAAATAGCAGTTGTTAATTTTTTGGATCATAATACCCCACTGAAATTACCAGGCCTGGTCAGCAGTGTCCCAGAGATGCTTTAGTGTGACATGTAGTGTAGTATCTAAGGCTGTGCAAAAGAACAAGGGAAGATTTATTTTTTTTTTTAATGGAAGCAAAATCCTTCCAAAATTCTAGCTAGTCATTAACTTTCTACAGCAGTGCTCAAGGCAGCCTGTCACTAAAATCTTTGGTTTCTGTTCTCTGAAGAACACTCTCCCATACAACATTCATCTTAGAGAGAATAAGGACAAAAGCTTCTGGATGAAGCCAGGATTAGCAGAGCAGCTAGGTTTACAGATGACTACGGGCTTCCATTTAGCAAGCTGTATTTGGCCTCAGTGTTGGGTTTCCAGTGTTCCCAAGTCCACCTTCCTGTTGTTTTCAGCCCAGTGTAGAGACTGTAGGAATGGCTTGTCACAGATCTCTGCAATTGGCAAGTCTCCTCAGAATTTCTTCCAGGTATCCTTTGTTTTTTTGCCACAGCAGAGGTTCAAAGCAGAATGTCTTTAGGGATTTGAGAGCAAATGATCATAAGTGGGGAGGTGGGGACTCGTGCCAGTATACTGAAAATATTTTGTTGCATTGCTTTTCTCTGCACACAGCAGAACGCACACTGGAAGCAAACTTGGCTCTGGAAAGGCAGCAATAGAAAATGTAAAAACAAACCCAGAAAGGAAGTAAATGAAGCCAAAGGGGGGAGCAGGGTAGTTTTGGGTAATGAACAGTAAAAGAAAGATGTGGAACTTAAGGAAGGGCACAAAAGAAAGATGTCTGATTTGGCGAATGGCCTGGAAAAAAACCCCAAACATTTGGAAAAGAACTGGAGTAGTGGGGGAAGCTACAGTGTCTGCTGAGGGAAGGGGGATTTACTGCCTTATTTCCTCTGTACGATTAATATATTCTTATTCTGTGATCTTGTCTTTGCTATGGAATGTAATAAAATGTGTTTTAGTGCATGGTGTGGTCTCAAACAGTTGCCTCAGATTTGCTTCAGCACCCTATTGTTTCCAATGAGCTCTGACTAAACGCTTTTGCCATAGATGTTGTGCTAATGGGTTATAAGAATTATTTGTCTTATCTCAGTCCTGTGAAATTAGAAGCCCTTTCCCACAGTGTGTTAAGCAGATTAAAATGAAAGCTTGTTTTTATGGTCCAGCAACAGTGCAAATATTTGGAAAAAAAATAAAGGAAAGAAAAAGAGTTGTGAACTAACAGTGGGATGCTGTGAGCACTCCTTATGAAGCAAACACAACTTGCCACCTAAATGGTGAGATGATGAGTTCCAAGCTTCCCTTGAAAAGGTTTATACTGTTTTACCTGGTGCCTTAAATCAGGGGGAAGAGCTTGGGATTGACAGTTTCTACTAAGATACCTATTGTTGTTGTTGTCATTTGACGTTAACTTGTGAGGCATCTCTGAAGAAGTTCCGTCTTCAAACCCTTATCAGTGACTTGAGGGCTGCATTTACTTTGTGATAGGCAGTCCTGGGACAGAATTTGGGCTCTTTGGAAAAGCACTAAACATAATACTAGAGGCTACTACCAACTGCTTTTTGTTTGTAAGAGAAATTACTTTAAAAAGTAGTCAAGTGATGGTACACATGAAATTTAGGATCTTGAGTCTTGAATTCCTGTCTTGTGTCCCTTTTCCCTTAGGAGCAGAATATATTTTAGTTACAGCAGTATTTTATTTATACTGACTTACATAAATATTAGTTCATAACATTCCAAGATACTTTATAACTGCTTTCCTACCTGTGTTGTATTTGTCACAAAAAGTCTAAAGCTATAATGAAATTATTGTGGACATGATCTGCTTAAGACAAAAGGAGTATCTTCCTGTGTTTGGGCAATAACTTAATTAAGGCATCACATATTATTGCAATATATGTGAGGGGACAGAATAATGGTGGGATGTCAGAGTGAGCATTTTAGGTTTTCTGGACTCTGTTCCTGTTTCATTCATTCCTCTTATTTCCCTGCATGGAAATAAGAAATAGGATTGGATGTTACTGCATTAGGAACGTTGCTCCTTCAGGCCTATTCAGGTCACAATCAGGGATGAGTAGTCTACAGAGCTTTACGCTGAGATGTGCTGAGTTTCAAATTGTAGGGACACAAAAAGACAGAAGGTGTAAGAGAGGTGCCCCATTATTTCCTGGTCTGTGGACTAAGTTAGCAGGACCAGACCGCTGAAGTGCCCTAGAAGGTGCTTGAAAGTTTGATTTTATAGGTGTAAATTTCCCCCAGAAGGACAGGTATGAAGAAGTTTGGCATTTTTCTCTCTGTCCATGTTGGATGAGGAGGCTGCAGCTGTGCCTTAATGGTTTTTCTTCTTGCCCAGCATCTGCTCTAGGTGTCCTTTTGTCAGACCAACTCCATGCAAGTGTCCTGGGATACCTCTGGATTTTGTTGCCACAGGAATTGAAAAATCCACGCTCCCACTGACACTGCAGTCTCAGCTGCTGGTGTGGGTGCAGCAATCCCAGCAGAAGGGAGCATTTTTCAGTTTGTTGTGTGTCCAAGCGTAGCAAAACCAGAATAATTGTTTTGGTTTTTTTTTTCCTTAAAAATTGCCCGCTGTTGAGTTACAGCTTGATGTGCTGGAGGTATTGGGGGCTGGAGAGGACAGCAACTTTATTTGTCATTGCTGTGTTAGCAGAGGCTCTGCACTACAGGCAGTGCTTAACAACCCTCAGGAGATTGTGGGGATCTGTCTCTGCTTAGCCCTTACCAAGGTGCAGTTATACCACTGCTGGTCAGTGGAGTTACGTGGTTTAATTGCTATGAAAGACTTCAGATTCCCCAGCAAAATGGACACTACAGACCTGGGGTGTGAGACAAAGATTTTGCAGTATGTTATGTATTAAAACTTGATAAGAAATAGGTGAATGTCAGTGGTAGGGGGTAAGCAATATGCCTTCTTTTGGTGGAAATCCTTGTGTTGTAAGCATTTCTCAGCATACTTTGACCAGATCAGCACAGAGAAACTTGGTTTTAGTCTGTCTCAGGTGGTGTCTGATTTTTGCAACCACATTTACATGTAAGCAGTTGAAGTTTCTGTGTAATCCTGACATCTCTACGTGATATTTTTGCATAAAAGTAAATATTTCTACATTTCTGTTTTCCAGTGTAATGTTTTAGATGTAAATACATTGCTTTTGTTTTGCAAATTTTTTTTCCATATTTTTCCAGTGTGTTTTAAGCAGAGAGACTTACAACTGCTGGACCTTACTGAGGGAAAAGTTTTATAGACATAAACCGAGAACATATAGTGGATAATTAAGCTATATTAAAATTAAAGCATTAGAGATTTTTAATACTTTTAAGGTAATGTAAATTTAAAACATAATTTAGATTTAAATCATATGAAGCTGTTCTGCATGATTTCCACCAGCCTTTATTAAGAACTAAGCACTCTACTTGCCAACTTTTAGAGATTACACTTTTATTTGTAATTTGACTTCTAATGTGCAGTTAATAGCAATATGGCAATCATTCAGTTTTGCAAAATCAGGTAGGCTTCTAATCTGTAGAGATGTTCCTAATACATGTAAAAACATTTTTTTCAAGGCATTGCCATAATAATTAGCCTCTTCACATTTTCCTTAAGGACAATTTGGAGGAAAAAATCCTTCCAATGACACGGATGTGGTTATTAATTTGTTTCCTGTTGCTGTTGGAATGTTCTCATCAATATTCCAAATGGGAGGGTATCCATTCCTTCACATTTGTTTCAGACCTCACATGGTGAGACTGGAAGGATGTAGTGCAGATGTGATGTGCTTGTCTGACTTATCCCATTTCTTCACCTGGATCCAGGTGTCCAGAGTTGCTGTGCTCAGTATGGTGGGACAGGGCTCTGAAACGTCCATACTTTATATTCTTTCGTGCTGCAAGAGGTTAATTCAGTTTGTTGTTCTGGTAAGAGTCCTTACTGTGGCCATTGAGTTACCAAGAAGGGAAGGTCTTGCAGGAGAGCATGAAAGCAAGAACCACAACCTCTGAATTCCTTGCCAGCAGTGTCTCCCGTGGTTCTGTCTACCTGGTCAAATGCATGCTTAGAAACTGAGAGGGATGATTGGGCTTTAAAACCTCCTTTTCTCTGGAACTGCCTTCCCTGTTGGACACAGCTGTGTCTCTTCCACACCCCGCTTGTGTGCAGTGTGTGTCAGGTGACCACAGCAGTGCTCGGGGACCAAAGGGTGTTCAGAAGCCTCTGGTTTGGTGGCCACGTCTGACACTACTGCAGGTTCTGAGCTTAAAATGTGAGCGTTGGCTCCACATAAGTTGGTACCATTAACCATCAAAGATGGTTTAACGTGAACCAGAGTTTCCGATCTGACATGTGAAAAGAACTGAAATACAGTGTGTTATGTAACTTTAAGTTGCTAATACGTGGTTGTGTTACAGAGAAGGACTAAGGGCAAATTTTATCAGAAGGCACTTTCAGGAACTAGAGATATCCAAAATACTATCAGTTGTCCTTTCAGCTTTTTATTAGCAGTATCTTGCTGAGACAGGTAATTGTTAAAATGGGAAAGGAAGTCTGGTTAGTAGTTCCAGTCCGCAGCTGTATTTAAGTGAACTTTTTCCAGCAAAGTGGGGATAGATCGCTGCTGTGGGCTTTAGCCGGAGAAACAAACCTGAGATCTGCTTTTTAGTTCATGTGTTCAGCACTGGAGAAATGTGTGTTTAATAGACTTTGGAGTAAAAAGGAGGTTTGTGTACCCTCCAGAAGCTGGAGAAGAGATGGGATCTTGGATGTCAGTGGGAATGGACTCTTCTCGTATCAACCCCCAAAGCCACAGTTACCATAACTGAATATTGCACTGTGCATGGTGCATCTCATATTTCAAACACAGATCAAATTCAGCAATAGGTTTGAAATGGAGCTGAGCTTCCAGAAACCAGCCCAAATATCAACAAAATCCCTCCAATCTTAGTAGGAGGAGCTTGAATTGAGGCATCATGCAAATCCTGTTAATCATGTAATGAGTCTCCATTAATTCTCACCGCTGTTATGTCAGTTGATTTTCAGCTACTTGATCCATCATCATTTTGTCAGTTCTACTGAAGACTCTTGGTGTATCTGGATGTTAAAAAGTGGTTTAGATTTCTGTTGATATTCTAATTTTTGCATCTTTCCTGAGATCACTGATGTCTGAATTAAAATTCCCATTTTGGGAGTAGAAATACTTGTTGAAATTCTTTTTCCTTACTTCCTCAATACCTACATGTTGTCGTTTTGAAGTAGATTGTACTGCATCCCAAGAGATTAGGTGAACTTCCAGTCTCCTTGCTGTTTGAGTCTTGCTAATGCGTGACCAAGATACTATGTGTTAAATATGCAGCAAAACAACACTGATTTCTTTCATTCTTTTCTGTATGGTGGAAGGAAGCAGAAACAGCTTTACTCTTAGCATTTATCACACCCAAGTGGGCATGGGAGTAATTTTTCTAACACAAGAATTATTTCTAAAAATATGCTTATATTTATTCAAACAGTTTGTTTCAGCTTTCGTTTCTGGGCTGAGCAGGTTTCTAAAGAGCTCTTTTTTCAACATGAATATGGTGGGAGCTGGTGGATATTAAAATTTAAGTAAAATATTTACAGACCTGGAGGAAAGGTGGATCATCAAGAAAAGAAAACAAACATTGCTTAATTGATAATGATGCGTGTGCTATATTTGCTTTCGTGGAACAGCATCTTCTCTGATGTGTCTGTGTCAATTTGAAACTCTGAGCCATTTTTATAAATGGGATCTGTAAGCTTTTCTGTATTTTAAATTGAATGCTAGTTTGGAAGATGGAAGTGCCAGGGTAGGTACTTCCTTCCCCTTAAGGGTGAGTCACAGTAGAATTCAGAAACTGGAGGGATCCAAAGTGTTGTTAGACATCCTTTCAGCTTTTTATTATCTCAGTAGAATTAACCAGCTACATTAAGCTGTGAAGGTTCCATTCAAAGCATTTAACAAGAATCTTTATCAAATAATTCTAAAAGAGCAAAAGAAGGTTTCAGGTAAGAGCAAATGCAGTGGTATCCCATTAGTAGAGATCATCTTCCAGGCTGATTTTTTTAATTGATAAAATTATAACAAATGATGAACTGTTGGTATCAAAATTTAGTGACCAATTAATGGAGACAAGAAGATGTTTTTGTTTCAGAAGATGGATGTGGTGAACAACTGGAGCAGGTGCAGGCTTGCTCATAAATTGCTAAATGGATGCATTGGAGTACTGCTTCTGAAAGATAAACAGCCGGGAAAGAGTTAGAGGAAGTGTTGATTTTTGTCTTAGTAAGATAAGTACTGACAATCAAACTAATAAAAATAATGTTCCAGTGGGTCATTATTTTAATGACTGGCATGCTTTTTTGTGTTGAAAGTTGGAATTGAGGTCTCCCTCCACTGAGAATTAATAAGCTGTGTTATACTTCCCTTGTGTTGGAGTAACTTTGTTTAACTATTTTGCTTTTTCTTCTCTGTGCTGCTTATGCTCCAGCCGTCTCAGTCTCTTGCCTGTAGGTATTTCTCACCTATTTATTTCTTATGTGTCTTATTCCTCATTTATAGCCAAGTGTTTCTCGTGGTGGGTAAATTTCATGATAGCTTAATGAACTTTAGCTTTGCTCATCTCTGTCCTAACAACCTTCCTTCTGGCTAGACAAAATTAAGCTCCAGTCTCTTTGAAGACATTTTTGTGTACAGGTTTTTTTCAAGTAACTTTAACTGATCACTGAAAACATCTAAGATTATGGGCTGGCAATAGTCACTGCCAATTCTGAATATTAAAGAGGCACACTCTAGTGTTTCCTAGGAAAAGTCCCTGTTAAATACTCTGGTAAAGGGAGCTGCTAGCCCAGCCATGCTTTGAGGTACTAGCACAAGAGGGGTTTTTATTTTGCCACGAGGCTGGTTACCAGTGCTTTTGCTTTGCTTGTATTCTAAGACTCAGCCTGAGGTAAAGGATTGTTTTTCATGGAATCCTCTGAAACTTAATTGCTTAGGCTGGATGAGAGCAGACCACAGAGCCCCACAGGTGCAGTCTGTGCCAATGGCCTCTGCTCACTGAAGTGCCTATAAACATATGCAGGGGTTTCAGTGGCTCTTAGAATGTTTCCTTCACAACCCTTTACTTTTAAATCAGTTTGTGTAGAGTTTGCAAAAAGCAAAAATAGTGCTGGGTTTTTGTTTGTTTTTGCCTTGGTGATGCTGGATATGTGATCAGTATTGTGTGTTATGCAATAGCCATGCAATGTAAATAACACAAAATAATAAGTCTTATCAAACAAGCAGAATAAAATTTGTGGGCTCCTACAGGAAAACAGAAAGTATTCATAAAATCAGTTGCTGAAGGAATGGCATTGCTGCTATTGTCATTGATATACTACACAGTCAAACCCGTGGCATTGCACTGTACATAAGGACTTTTTGAAGTGGGAATACTTTGGTCATTACTTTTTCTCTTGCTTTAAATGATACAGTAATAGCTATAACTAAAAAACCAACATAGGCTCTGTTTCTTCCCCAGTTAGACTGACGTGTGGAATTTGCACCTTCTGTGGCAGGTAGGGCTGCCAGTGTCTAGCCTGAAGTATAAAGAGTTATTTTCTCCAAGAGTGATTAGTACTCTTCAGCTTAGATTTGACAAGTAAGAGAGGATATATTCTGCTGCCTACATCAGATTTCCCCATGATCCTTACATGGAGGCTCAGTGTATGCCAATGACCGTAAAGATTTCTGGCAGAAATGAGGAAAAATCCTAGTGTGGTATCTTGAGTGGGGCTTGTCTGTAGAAGCATAAATCCTGAAGAGCATGTGGAAGCTGCTGTTTGGGCTGAGGAAAGAAGTATGAAAATATTGTTTGTGTCATAGCTGATTAATGGGCAAATGAAAAAACCTGCATAATACAGAATGGGAAAGAGCAGAAGATGAGAGAAACCTGTTCTGAGAGGCTTCTGATGGCTGGAAACCAAGTGAGTGAGTAATGTTTTGAAATTGCCTCAAGTACTTAGTGTTGATAATGGTAACTTTAAGCCATGGTGGAATGCCCCGTGTGCTGACTCTCAGCTGCATTGTTGCCTGTCGCAAGTCCCAGCAGCACAGAGCGCCCTGCTGGAAGATGTTTACCCACCTTCCTCACAAAATCAAACTTTACAGCTCTTCTGCTCCTGGGTTATTCTGCTGTAGTGGTCTTGAAGCTCCAGCCATTTTCTTTGCAAATGGCAAGTGAAGTCTGCATTATCTGTTTTGATCGTTTCCCTTTCTTTGTTGTTTAAAAAGCATTGGAAGGAGAGGAGCAAGTCTCCATTATGGTGTCTCACTTTCCACAGGGAATAGCTGTGGTAGGGTGTTCAAATACTACTCTCCAGGTATGCAATATTGATACCTCTTACTCACCCAAACTGCAGCACATGGAATACTCATCCCATGTAGGATTCTTCTAACAGTCCTTGATGTTTGCACAGTAGATATGTATATCTAAGCTCTTCAAAATGCCCTGTATTGTCTAACATCCAGAAGCTGGCACCTGTAGGGGATAATCAAGAGGGTAACTCTTCTGAAGGTTGATGTCTGAATTAAGTCACGGAATCATCCTGAGCATACCTGTTTCTCTCCTGTAAACCATAAAAATTTAAGCAAGCCTACTGTATTAGAGTACTTCAAATTCACAAATTGACACCATGGGTGCTTCAGATCCAGAGCAGGAGGGGAATTTGTTTCACCATCATGAATTACAGGAAGGAATTAGAGATGGATTAGTTCATTTAGGGTGCACTTCCCCCACTTGTGCTTCTAGGACAAAAATAATCAAGACCAAGTGATCTCTTTCTACTTTTTCCTTCTAGCCAAAATTTAAAAAATATTTGTTGAGGGGTTGATTACTGGATCTTTGTGTTTTTAAAGGGCATAATATTCAAATTGCTGAGCGTCATTGTTAACCCAGAAAAGCTGAATGTGATTTCACTTAGCGATGCAGCCCTGTGTTCTTGTTCATGCAGGAGTCCTTCCTTTCTTGTGACTGTTGCATTCTTTACAGACTTAATGCAGCAATCAGAAAAACTCATACTTGTAATCCATCGTGAACAAAAAAGAAATAGTCAAAACTGTATGTTGAGAATAGGTGGCCCACTGCAGTTAGTTCATGTCAGATCTAATGCAATTATTGTTATAAACTGAGACCTTTTCAGATTCCTTGTATTTAAGCCCTATGTAAGATTTTTCATTTTCAAGTAATTTATGTCTGATACCAATTGGGAAATATTTCAGATAGAATGACACTTCCAGCTCTATATATGCAATATCATATAAATTTTTATGGCTGACTCTAGGGCCATTGCATAACTGAGTGTAGAATTTGGCCCTTTATATACCACTATGTTGTTAAAAAACCCCACCACAGCGAACAAACAAAAAACAAAACAAAAAAACCCAAATCAAACCCAAACCCAGGAATCCTCATGAAATTGTCATAATACATACTACATTTTAATGCCTGAAAATCTTTCATTAAAGCAATTCAAAATTTCACCATTTATTTATACAGGTCCTCCAGACATTCTCATTTTAGCTGCTTCTTTCTGACTCTCTAAAGAATCAATGATTTTACTCCAGGAACATTCATGGATCAATAGACTTTGAAGATTAGTGGGTCATGGCCAGGTACAAAATGCATGTTGTAAACGCCAGGCTCTTATATTTGCTTGAATCCTTCCTCAAAAAAGTGAGAAAGGGGTAGCTTTGAACAACAGACCTCTTTGAATGGATTAATTCCTCGTGTATTTCAAAGGGTTGAGAATATACCAGAGAAACTACAAATGTGGAATTAGTTTTCAGTGGCTTGAGAATTCAGTTAACTGACAAATAGTTTTCTTAGATAAGCCAGGATGCTGTGGATGAAAGTAAGACAGTGAAAAAAGAGTGCTGTATGTGGAGTTAAGTTTTTGTTTTTGCTGTTTTCCCACCCTGTATTGTAAATGGAGTTGCACAGAAGTAGCTGCCTTTATTACTTTGCCTTTTTAGTCACATCTTCCTAATTTTAGAGTTTTGTTTTCTGTGCAAGACTGAATACTAACATCTCTAACCTCAAATAAAGATAAATAGGGTTAAGTTGCATCTGCTAAGAGTTCTAAATTAATCTGTAGCTCTCCAGCACCCAGCTACAGCTCCTGCAATGGCCTGTCTAGACTTTGGAGAGAAGCTGAACCAGATCCAAGTAGCTTTTGAAGCTCTCTAATAATTGTAGTCCAGTGCTATGTTGCTTCATCTGCTTCCATATGAAAAAATAGAGGGGTTTAAACAAAGGTGGAAGGTTTGAAGTGGCAGATTCGTTAAGAGAATGAACACAGATTTCCAAGTTCTGTTTGTTTCTTGTCAATAAACTAATCGTATGGTATTTTCATTCATTTTCCTTTCTTACTCTTCCTACCCGCAAGGTTGTCATCTTCATATTTCCTTTCATTCTCATTCTTTCATGGGGATTTCAATTTTAGATATGTTTGTCCTCCCACTGTTCTTCTTCAATCCATCAGTTTTGGTCATGTTTGACAGAAGGACAGATGTTTCAAAGATAATGACATATCCACAAATTTTCTGAGAACAGGCATACAGAAGAGGCTTAATTGCAAGCAATTAAATGAAAGTACTTATTATTAGACACTAGAGAGTCCATACAGAGGAGTGAGTTCAAAAATTATTCCTCTGCAGAAAAAAAAGGCAGTGGAGTTTGTAATTGATAATGAGCATCAGATCCCTGTGAAATCTTATTTTAGCAGTGCCAAGCTGTGTGCTGCGTGTACAGCAAGCTGCATTTACCAAGGAGGCTCAGTAACATGAGTTGCATTAGTGATAAATCTGGTTCTTCATCCACTGGCTTACTAATGTGAAGGAGTTAATTTGTTTTTTTCTGCAGCTGGAAAGGCTGTGGCCCTGCAACAACTGAGAGTCCTGTCTGTGCACTCCAATTAGTAAATTCCCTGACCAGGCCTGATCCACAGTACTGCTGGGAAATGAAGGAAAATCTTCCCCTGGGCAATATTATCTGCTTTTCTCCTCTCTTCTGGGATATTGCTGCTTTTTTGTTTTAATGCTATGCTATAAGATGGAAACCTGTATTTCGAGCAGCATATCCATAGAAATTGATATTTTGGGGGCTGGCTGTATGGATTTCATCTGTCGTGAAAATGTTTTTATTCTACTGTGTAGTTATCAAGGAGACTTTGTGGGCTTTCCCTAACCCTTGTCTTTAGGGAAAAGAGACTTAGCTCAGTAGTTGCAAAGTGGACATAGAATTTTAGGGCCATTGACAGTTTAATTCAGGAATGATTTAATTAGGGGTCCAGAGAACTGGATTCACCATATCCTTAAGTATTGACTGTCCTGAGAGATGCTCTGGCAGATGGTTAGTTCAAAGTGAGTTTACCTTGTGCTCAGTTTCTTTAGACTGACAGCTTTTTTTACTCAATTAAATGAGACAACTGTCAAAAGCACAGACTCTGAGTTGATGCAAATAACTCTGCTGCACAGATAAAGCTTAAATGTGTTCCTTGAGTCAGCTGAAACTGTCAGGTGCTTTGAGTAACTAGTTCAGCCAGCCAGAAAGGCACACTGGCAAGTAGAAGAAAAGGTTGGGAGGTGCCTAAAAATAAAACAACTCCCAGGGTTTTATTATCTTCATTGATTTTTACCTTTTGTTGTATACTGGTATGACATGTTGGGAACTAGTCTGTGCTTTCACTCTTGTATTCGTTTAAGGAAAGAATTCTCATTATGTTTTAATTATCCTCAGAAGTTTATTTGTTGTTAATGTGCCCAAAGTCCTTAGGCTATGAAAGCATGAAAATAATGAGCTGTTATGATGGAGCTGTCAGGCAGTCTCTAAACTAACTGTCCTTTGCTCTGAGGTTTCAATTGTTTGTAAATAAATTAATACGGTTTTGGTGTTTTTCTGACAATCTAGATATCCATATGTGATGTTTGTAGTTAAAATCTAGAGTGTGTTTTTCACCCTCTCTTGCCCACCAAGAAGAACTAAAGTAGCTCTTCCTGGTGCTGATCTCACTGAGAAGGCAAGACCGTGCCTTTCTGTTACCTTTAATCAATCCTGCAGCTTCCATTTTATCATGAATTACTGGGTTTCACGAACTTTGTGGAGTAAGGAGGAGCTCCTGCTGATGATACGCAGCCATTTGAATGGTGTCTTCTATGCACCAGGCTTTGTCCAAGGTAAATTGAAAATGAAACTGGTTTAAGTAGGCAGCATGTGCTCATGGGTGAAACAGAAGCCACTTGTCTGCTGCCAACCTCAAAATGAGTTGTGGGCATCTTAAAATCCTGAATGTAACTGTGAAATAAGAATAGCAGACATAGGAGGAAAAAAAGCCAAAACATGGAGTACCTGTGGAGAAGGCTGTGATATATGGGTTTGCTTAGAAATACATAATGCTTGAATGAAAATTTGCTAAGACTTTAATACTTTCTTAATTGAGACAAGGGGGGAAATATTTACCTTGCCATTACACTAAATTTCCTTTTCTAGAAGAGGAGTGGGACGGCATGGGAGCAGCAGTGTTCATCTAGTGCCAAAGCATATGAACTCCTCTTACCAAACCACACAGCTCTTTATGACATTTTTTGTATGCCCTCAAACATGGACTCATGGAAGACTCATAATTTCCATAGTCTAAAATTATTAGAAATATTAACAAACCATTGTGATTTAAAATTTTTAAGATGTGAGCAAAAAGGCCCTTGGCAGGATGAGGTTTGGATCGAATACGAAGACAGGAGCCTCTGTCAGTATGTTACAATAACAGTGTTCCAGACACATTTTGTTATACATTGGTAGCCCTTGATTTGCAGCTTCCGATGGATGGCTGAGTGCTTCCATTTCTGTTCCTCAAATGTATTGGAAACGTGAAATTTTCAAGTCTTACCTATGAATCTTCTGTGTTGTTACTTAGGTGTAAACCTGGGAATCAAAAAGTTAATGTTCTACTTTGGACACTTCTTCCTTGCCAGCTTTGTTGTCAGCTTCTTGAGCAACTGCTTCCAGTTTTCCCTCCTTATAATTATATATTACCCTGTTTCTTCTACTGTCATCAGAGTGTAAGTCATAGAGGAGTGTACAGTACCAGACTCCCATAAAATAAATGTAACGAGTTTAGCTGTAAGGAGGTATATATTTAAAATTTCTTCTCTCTCATTAGGATGGGCATTTTTAGAATTCATGTTATTTTCTTGGCATTTCAGTTTGATTCTGAAAGGAACGTTGTCAGCTCAAGTGGAAAAAAAAGTCCAGTCCAATGAGTTGCATAGGGTTTTTGCATTTAAAAAACATATATATGTCACTTGATACATTTAATTGACTTACTTGAAAGTCTTTTTAAACTAGGAGCATTAAGCTCTAATTTCAGTCTCAATGAAAATGCTGACTATATGGTAGTTAAACAGAAGTGATGAGAACATCAAAGGCCTTGTTATGTCTGTTAGGAAACAAGATACAGAACTGTCTACAAGCCTAGAGGGAAAAGGAATGATGAAGCCAGGAGTAATTGGAAAGATGGGTGTGGCTTGAGGGTGGAATCAACAGACACGGAATGTACGAGGAGAGTCTGGGTTGATACACTCTGGTTGGTGGGCAGGGCTTCTGGTGCTGAGTTTGTACACAGAGGCTGGCAGCCAGCTCCTCTCATTTTCTCTTTCCGGTTAAGAGATCATTTTTTTAGTTCACTTCTTAATGCAAAAACTGTTGAGTAATACTACAAATTGGGAATAAGTATTTAAAAGCAGTGCATTTATCTGGCATAGCTACATTAAAGTGGTGCTGCAAAGGAATGGTTGTGATACTTAAAGTATACAATTCTTCTGGTAGATATTGGTGGAAGAGGTTCACATGTATCTTGATGTGAACATAACTTAGGGATTGAACTGAAGATTACTTGGTCAAACATGGTTCTAAGCTCTCCTTTATTGTCATCACTGAAGATTCACATTTTCTTTGTAGATAAATATTTTTGAAGGGGGAAGCAGTGAAAGTGAAAATAAAGAGAGCATTATGGCAGTCACTGTCAATTTTAACCTTTGAATTTCCTTAGCACTCTGTGGTATTCCATAGGCAGGTCTGTGTCAGGTTCTGAACCTGTAGGATTGGTTTGGCACAAGCTGTGCCATCCACATCCACTATCTGCTGAAAAGCACTTTGGCCAACAGCTTTTATCTCTAGGGAAGAGGTCTGTGGATCCAGAACGCTGTAGCACTTAGATCTCTAGCCACACATCAGTCTGGTCATTATGGGAGTTCATTACATTTTATTTATAGAAGCTGTGCATTTGGGCAATTGATGGGGCTCTCAGATTTCTTTCGGGAGTCTCCTTAAAGGGAAGATGGAGAAAAAAAGATAATGTTTGTTGTAGGGTGGATAAGCAGTGAAACCATTGGTGTGGAAGTGGTTGGACTTGGCCAGGTGTGCACAGGGGACCTGTGCGTGTTCAGTTGGATCCCTTTGGGTGTTGGGCTGTCTAGCAGTGCAGTCAGAGCTACTTCCTTGACTGTTGTGCAGAACATCTAGAAATCCCTGTTAAGTTCTGTAAATCCTGCTTTTCCGCCTCAACAAGATTTGCAATTGAAAGAAAATGAACACGTATTTTTCATAACACAAATGGCAGATGACTGTTTATAAATTTATAATGTATTATTTATTATTTCTTAAATAATATTTAGTATTTAAGAAATAATAAATATTATTTCTTTGTATAAATAATACTATTTCTTAAATTTTGTGAAGCTCTTGCTTTTTCTTCACCGTTCGCTCCTTCTGTTTCTGTTCCCATCCTATTGCACTATGTTGTACTTTGCTTATGAAAAGAATTATTTTGATGAGTTTCAAGAGACAGTCAATTGTCCTTGTCTTTTAAATATGTTGAAACAGATGTTGCTTCAGTTCATGCTTTTGTCACATCACAGGCAGCTTCTTAGCTTTCAGGGTTTCAGTATATTTCTTTGGAATGCAGGAATCCAAGAAAAGCTTTGTCACTGTCTATTCCAAACCTGTGAACTGGAGGATAAGTTGTCAACAGCAGGTGATCCAGTGGAAGTCACTACAATCTTCTTTCCTTCTGCAATGTCCTCATTCATTTAAGTCTGAAAACAAGTTTCTTTTTAGAGAAATGAAAACTATTCTATCAATGAAGAAGTTGGTTTTTACTCTCAAATACATGCAAGCATTTCCCAGCAAAACCTGAAGCCTTGGCCTGATCAGGAGGTGGTACAGCTATGCTGGTAGAACAGGGGAGGAATATCTGCTGGTAGAAGGATCTCTTCACCTAAAAGAAGCTCTTCAGCTGTGTAAAATGCAAAAATGGAAAAAAAAATGCCCCAAACCAATAACCTTGTGGTATTTCAAATTTATTAGACTGTTGCATAAAAAGACGCTAAAATAAGTCTATAGTCAGTTTCAGGGAGGCTTTTCTAGAAATATTTCAGTTCGGACTTATTCACATATTTACTGCTACTACTTTTGGTGTTTATTTTCTGATGTTGGTTGAGCAATGTTATCATTCCCTGGCACTGTTCCAATGTCAGTGCTTATTCACCAGTTTCAGCTAAAGGTAGTTTAGTGACTACTTGCCTCTTGATAAATAATAAAAGAAGGAAAACAGGTTAATAGATTAATATTAACTGATAGTCGTAAGGAAGCATTAATTGCAAGTGCTAAAACAGTTTCATAACAGTGCTAATAATACACTCTATTCTCATTACAAGGCTCCCTGTTATGATTTCATCACGGTACAGGCACATGCACTTTGGCTCCTCACTGCATGAAACCCTGGAATTGTCTGTGTTGTTGGTGCCTGCACGTGGAGAAGGGAGCCAGCTGCCTCAGCAAGCAGCTCTGCCTTCCCCAGGATTTGGTGCTCTTGAGCTCCCTATTGCAGTGGCTGTCACCACCAGCTTTCTGTGATGGGCAGACTGGGGCCTTGATGCAGGACTGACCCACCCTGTTATATCTGTGCAAGAAGGAAGCAAAAAAAAGCCCTGTGTCTTTAAATTTCTCTTAGTTCACATGGCCTGCCTGGCGATAGACCTCTGTCCTAAACCTGCAGAGTTAAATTTACCCAGAATGACAACTGTATACTCAGGGTTTAGTTACATAACAGCAGTTGCTGCGTTTCACATTGCACTAATCCAAACACAGCGATAAAGCAGGCCATGGAAAAGCTGGCTGGTTTTGGTATGTTACATAGGCAGGAGCACAGAGCTTTTAAATTTCCTTTTCTGTGTTTGTGATAGTATTCTATGACTTGGATGTTTGACCACCCAGTGGCTTATTCGGTGCTTCAAGTGATGCGATAGCAGGGAATGTTGTTGCACAGCTCTGTGTTATGAATGGGTGAGAAGATGGTTGTATGTGACATGCATGTGACACTGTGTGCTTTTAGATAATAGCATTACAGTTGGTGTGGTGTAAGGTGCTGCAGAGGTTAAACACTGCTCAGCTTTCATGGACTGTTCCAAAACTGCTCTTACCCTGGCTCCCCACAGCTCTTTCCAGCTGTACTCAGAGGAGGATCTGTGTGCTGGGGTAAAGCAATTACCTCTGCATGCTCACTAGTGCACAGAGGACAGATCATCTATCATGGATTCTATCGTTAGTGTGCTGTGGCTCAGATTGGGAGCCCTGCTGAGAGCAGGCCCACATGCACTGGTGAGCTCCCTTTCCGAGTGCAGGCATTCAGGTCTCCAAGGGAGTGTTTGCAGGGCCTTGTTAAATAATGAAGACATTTCTCCAGCTTCTCATGTGTTTAATCAAAATAGGATCTCTCTCACGAAGTGAGTAAAGGTACTAGGGAGGAAGGTGAAGGATGCTGAAGATTTGTG
Organism: Picathartes gymnocephalus; assembly: GCA_013390045.1. NCBI lineage: Eukaryota > Metazoa > Chordata > Aves > Passeriformes > Picathartidae > Picathartes > Picathartes gymnocephalus. The sequence goes on from WEKY01022368.1 coordinate 40,017, forward strand.
TTCCTTCAAGGGCTAGGAGTTGGGAGACAGGCCGTGCATTTCCTTTAAACTTCTTCTGCATTGTTGCTGAGCCCCTAGGCTTCTCCCTCATCCATCTTTTCTTTTTTATTTTTCTTTTTTTAAGAAAACTCTGAAGCAGCAATGGCCTTTGTGTATTTTTTGCTAGCACTATGTTTGCCCCATGGTAAATACCACTGAATAACCCCTGTGCCACAGGAAGAGCCCCGAGGTTGGATGTTTGTACCCCGTATGATCCCTGCAGGGGTTTGTGTCTTCTTGCTGGCAAAATGCTCGTGGTCTGCAGTGGAGCCTGGCAAGGAGCCATGGAAGTCTCTTCTGCTCTGCTGCGCAGTGCAGCGGTGGGTGAACCTGGGGAGGGAAGGAGGCTGAGCGTGCCCGGGAGAGCTGAGCGCGCCGGCAGGCCCAGGGCAGCGGCCGCACGGCGGGAGAAGCGCCCTGGAACTGTGCTGCAATCCCCGGGGATGGCTTTCGGGCCTTGGGGAGAAGCCTTACGTCTCTTAAAGGAAGATGATAAAACCAAGTTGCTGGAAGAATAGGAGTTACCATAAGCCCTCACTGGGTGTTGCCAGTGGAGGAAGTTGACTTTTTAGTGTTCAGGCTTTTCAAACTCGTTTGTAGGGCTTTCAGAAACATTGTTGAATGTCAGCGATAGACAGGGACACCAATGTAAATTTACCCAGGACTCAAATGCATGGTCAGAACAGTATCTCACTCTTGGTAAATGCAATTTACATATGTTATTCTTAGCTGTGCAAATAATTTGGGTTTTCCTAACTGTAGACTTTCTACTAATTTCTATGCATAGAACTGTTAATATTAGTTAAATAGCTATATGCTGAAATTATTTGCATGGATACATTACCTGTGATCTCTCACACATCCATCTTTAAATTTAGAGCTTTCGCTACTTGCTCAAGAGTTCATAAAAATATAAAAATTATTTTCTTAAGCCAAAGCAGTGCTGCAGAATGCAGTATATATAAAAAAAAAATCAGTGCTTTAATAGGTGTCCAAAAGCAAAATGTTTTATTTCTTTCTGCCTCAAGCAAAGCTTACAGGAGCTAATAAGGAGCCATAATTAGAAGATATTTGAATGTTCAGGGGCTCACTTTTGCAACAGGATGATCTGAAAACCTCAGCATAATGGATGAAAATTTTTGGTTTGTGTTTTTCACTCTGGACAGACAGAGCTTCATTTGTGAGTGTTTCCTGATATTTGTCTTTTATTTGAGAGCTAATGGGCTTATTTTTTCTTTTCAGTGAACACATGTGCTGTTCATCCCAATTAGAATGAGGAGATATAAAACACTAGATTTTTTTTTTTTCTTTCCTATTCAGCTCTCTTGTGTTTTATAATTTGTGTTCCATTTCTTGGACACTGTTATATGAAGAGCCATTTTGGTTGCTACTTTCAGGATGAGAAGACTCAAGAGAGTGTTGCAGAGAAAAGTAATGACAAGGAAAAGCAATTGCTGTCAGTTGAACATACTGGAAAAATCGTTTTGTTTGTGGTATATAGCTGTGTGTCCTAGCTTCATTTCTGTATAGTTAAATCCAAATTCTTAAAAATGAAGGTGCTAATTTGAATCACTTCTTTTAAAAATGGAACCGGAGGTGATAGAGTTGTGGTTTTGGAGTCTGAACTAGAGATTTTAAAACATTAGTAACTGTAGAGTTGATGCATGACAGGGTTTTGCTTTCAAAAAAAGGCAATGGAAAGGGTCTGGTCTTGACCTCTGAGTGTGAAATGGTACTTTTAATAAAGACAGCACCCTTTTCAGACACATTTAGTGTCCATCTTTATATATTGGCTGCTCAAATCTATGATATATTCTCTTGAGCAGCACTGCCGTGTAGTTTAAATACTTTATGGAGATCTGCAAAATGGAAATGGTCAGTGCCTTTGATAAGCTAGCTCATCTTTGGCTTTTTGAAACCTTTTCCTTCCCCTATGTGTTTTTATTCGTCAGTAGGAATAGTCTTCCATGTGCCAGAAGTTCTGTTTTTGTTTTTTTTTTTGTGTACTTCCCTCAGTGGCCCAGGCAAGCAAAGCAGTGTAAGGTTTGGGGGTTTTTTGCTGCTGGTGTTGAATTTTTTTTTTATTTTTTTTTCCTTCAAACAAGGTAACTATTTTCTCCTCCTCCTTATGAAAAGACAAAACGTGAAGCTGCTTGTCTCTCAGCTGCAACCATGTTCAGAAGAGATTTTAATACAACAAACTCTGTCAATGATGTTCTGAAATTTTCCTGGAATTTCATGGGTGTCGGAATGCAAATTTATTATTCCCCCCCCCTCTTTTTTTTCCTGTTTGAAGGTGAGTTTTCTTAAGGGTATCGCTTCATTCCCGCCAATCTGATAAAGCTAACTTAATTAAAAATATTACCATTAGATCATACAGTTCTCTTTATTAGTTTAGTCCATGGGGCTCCTTTTCCACGGGGAAATTATTTACTTCAGAAGTTGCGAGAGTAGCCTTGGCTGCCTTTGTTTAATGCAGCTGCTTTAAAGCTTTCCATCAGATTAATGTTTTTCCAGGTCTTTTCTTGCAGGTATGCTGTTACTCAGAGATAACTGTGATTGCTGAGATCTGCAGCAGTTGCTGCAGAGCAGTGCTGGGATTGGAGGGCTTTATGGCAAAGCAGACACAAGGATTTGTTTTGAATGGTTGGTTATTTACCCCTTTTCTCTTCTTTTCTTTTCCCTACACCCCCCACCCATATTTTTCCTTCCAAGTGAAAAAGTCATGTGGTGCCCTGTGGACTCTTGGAAGTACTTGCCTTCTGCTCCAAGGATTTTTTGGCTTTACTTGGCAGAGAAAGGAAGAGGGGTATGCTAGAGAGACTCGCCTCTATTTCCCACGAGCATTTTTAAGCAGTAACAATGACAGCTCATTTAGGTGGAGGTCTGGTCTGCAGGCTTGTATTTACACTTCCTATTCCTTGTATTGTGGAGGAGCCATACTGGAGTGGATGTTGGAAGAAACCTTAATGTCATTTGTCACATGATCTCCAGACATAGGGCAGAGGAGTAGAGCAGTGTGTAAATTCCGTGCTCTAAAACAGTTGTGATTTGGCTTCAGGTAGGTGACTTTACCCCTGTTTCCATATTGCACTTTCCATCCTGTGTCTGAGGTTCCTTATGAGTATTCTCTTCCCACGTGTGCCCTTCCTGGGCAGCCTCACGGTCTGGGCTCACAGTGGACACCATGAACAAGCTGCAGGCCTGAAGGCATCACTGGGCACAACTGTGCTCAAGGCTCATTGCTGACCTGTTGAGGAATGATCTCTAGTTAGAGGCATTTGACATGGGACTGTTTATTCCAAGCATCCGTCTGTGACCTTATTGCCTACATGTCTGCACTACTCTGTACAAGACTTAATATTGCTTGTGCTCAAGCATTTCTTATGCTGATCTCTGAAAGCCGAATCCATTCTTGAGGCCAAGACCCCTTCTTCAAAGACTAGCAGTCCTACTGAAGCGAAAGGGAGTATGCTTTCTCCCCCTCATCTTGCCTGTGTTATTTTCATGGGAAGTGACTGCCGTAGCTTAGGCCATGCTTAATGCTAACATGCAGGCGGCGTTATTTTTCAAAATGCTCCCTCCCTCATAATTAAAATTCATGAACAGTTCCCCAGAGAGCCACCTGAGGTAACAGAGTCTTTTCAGTGTGCCATTAATATACAGGAACGCTGAATACAGGCATTTGGCTGTGTTCACTCTTCCTCACTCTTCCCTGGCTGGTCGCCTGTATGTGTTGTGGAACAACAAAACTGAAATCTGGACAATTTATATTTCAGTAGTGATGGGATATTCTCTCTTTCCCTGTCACTTCACATTAAGGACCTGCCACTAATAAAACTAATTAATAACTCTTGGCTCCGCACAGAACACTTGGACTCCCTAGTGCTGGCACCGTGCCACAGTAGCTTTTGAAAGAAGTGCTTCATCTTAGTCAGGGACAGGATGAATATTCCCCGCAGTTCTAATTGGACCAAGTGGCTCAGCATTTCAGAGGCAGCAGATGAGCAGACTGTAGATCTCTAGGTAGGATCTCCTTTCAGAAGCCTCTGAGACAGGGACTTGTGGCTTGTCTGGGTGCTGTGTCAGGAGCCAGAGGAGGCTGAGCACTGCCCAGGAGAGGTGGTTTGGAATGTGAGGCTTGTCCTGCACACAGAGGGCACTTAGGGGAGATGCATCCAACAGCTGTACAAACCAGGAGGTGTAGGCCTGGTGGTTCCTTGCTTGAGAGGACAGTGAAGCACTGTCAGATGGATCCCTTTGGCTGTTTTAAAACCATCTGATTAAATGATAGAAACTGTACTGACCAAATGACAGCCTTGCTGAAAAGTTTGTTCTCTCTTGGAGGCTTTGTTGGCGTTGTGATGCCACTTGTGGGCGTATTTTGGATTTTTTCTTCTCGCTACTGACATAACTGTGCCAGTGAAATTTTGTAGTATGAGCTGGTCTGTGTTGCATAAAGATACTGTTCTGCCTTCTACTCTCACTTCTCTTTTTCCTTTTAGAAATACTATTTGCACACTCTAGCATTGAGACCCTGTCTGCTGCTCTATTTCTCTTCAAGTAAAGAAGGCAGGCCTTGGTGGCCCTGGTGCTCTGGGATGCCATGGTATGTGTTTATTCATGACCAGATCATTATAAACAAGAATGTTCTGTCTGACACCTGTGCAGCACTTTCTACATGCATTTTCTCCTGCCAGGCAGCTGCAGTTCTTTCCTGGCCCTACCTTTCATACACATTTAATTCAGAAGGGAAATTGCTGCAAGGAATGTGGTTGAATATGAAGTTGGCTAGAGAATTTTTCTTTAAAAAAGAATTAATTAAAACCATTAATGTGAATGTAAAGGAAGCAAACTGCAAACAGCAAGCTTTTATATATTTTTTGACCTGACAAGAAAGTATCTGACCCCTTACCACCATTCTCCTCACCTTTCTCAATGTGCCTCCTTATAATCGGAGCTTATTTTTTAGGCTAAGGTGTTTTTCAGTGCTTTAAGGAAGGAGAAGGTTTCAGCTTCTAAAAACAATTGACTAGGTTCATATCTGGAAATACCAAGCATTGATTTTAATATCCCACAATGTATCAAGCAAATTAGTATCTTTTCTTCATCACATCCACCAGTTTACTGTCAATATAAGACACTGCTCATTTATTACTATTAATTTGTTATGGCTGTGGATGTTGCTTTACTGTCGAAGGTGGATTCTCTGACAGAACTCGTGAGTTAAATGAAGCTGGGGGAGGTAGCAAATGCTGGATTGGAGGTGGAGAAAGGATGGCAGTGGTGAGAGCACTCTCAAGCCTGGGTGCCTCAGTGAGACTAAAGCTTCCATAACCTCGTGTGCGTGTGCACAGTGGGCTTGTCCTCAAGAACACATGGGACACATTTCTTCTCAGTTCCCAGTGCCTTGGCAGTCACAGCAGTGGAGCTGCAGCAATTAGTATGCACCAGGTGCTAGAAAAGGAAGGAGTGCTTCTGATTAACTATAATCTTCTGTTGGCAGAAGGAATAGATTGTCAAATATATATGAAGTTGCTGCTTTTTCAGATTCCCTGTCCTGTTCATTGCAGAGAGGGTAAAAGATGGGAAGTGAATCCAATTCTTTTATGGTGATGTAGTGCCACTGACTCCACTGCCTTGGAACCACACCAGTGAAACTATAGAGGAGAATTTGCCTCCTGGTCTTGATGCCAAGTAAACTTAAAAGTGTCAGTATTAAATTACTGGAGAGCAGCCCCTTGCTCTGCAGGTCCTGGAGAAGTATTAAAATCCATGTTGTACTGTCAGACACAAGGAAGAGTCCCCAGCTCCCAGCTGTATGCTTTTCCTAGTCTCATTCTTCCAACAGTTCTCCTTGACATAGCATTTTAGTCCTTTCCAGCAGAACAGCCAGTTGGCAGCCTCATGGTCTCAGAAAATATAGTAGGTGTCTCTTCCCCCCCCCAGCAGGAAAAAGGAGGAAGGTTGGCTGGAATTATAACTGGTAACTTCAGTTCCCTCATTACTGGAAAAAGCTCTCAACTACTGCCATCTCCTACAATTTTTGTCGGCACGTCAAGAATAAGAACGTGGCTAAGCAGAAGTATTTCTCTCTAGTTTGGTTGGACTGAGTTGTTTTAAGTTACTTATTTGTGAAGTCAGAGGTGATGTGCAAGCGTAGGATCTGCAAGACTCTCTGTTTTTCCTGGGATTTGCTGTTCCCTCTATATCTGCTGTGGCTGCCCCTCCACCCCCCTTGTGTTTGTGTCTCTCTTTGTGGATGATATTTGGTAATAAAAGGGCTGCATTTTTTTCTTTTGAACAACACTTGCCTTCACAGAAATAGTTAAGCTAATCTTTACCCTGATTCTTTGTAATCAACTCCAGGTTTTCTAGGCCAAAAAAGCAAATAGTTTATTTCTTAACCGAAAGACATGTTTTTTTAAAAGTGATGTGTTGTTTCTTTTTTTTTTAAGGGTATAATCCCCAAAAGGATGTTGTTAGAGGAAGGCAGATACTGATTTCTTAAGTTACGACTCTGCTGCAAGTCATGGTGTAGCTGAGGAAGGCAGGAGGATGCTGCCAGAGATCAGCAGTGTTGGAGAGCTGTCTTGGGGTGATTGTGCTTGAGGATTGGGAGAGATCATCAGAGGAACTGTGGGTAGTCCCTGTGACAGAGTGACTGGGCGTTAAAGCAGCACCGAAGGAAGCTTGGTTATGTAGATTATAGGAGTGAGAAATGAGATTTGGGTTTGGCACAGGTGCTGCTGAAAGCAAAGCTATTGTTGGATATGAGTTCTGCAGTGTTATTCTTGTAAATGCGAGGCATTTTTTTTCAGGGTATTGAACTATCATGTCAGCTGTTGTTGAGATACTTTGCTCCAAGGTTATTCCCTCTATAACCACATTTTGAGACAATTGTATCATTTAGAAGTGGGGTACTTTCAGTCCGAATTTAGAGTGTGAAGGGCTGCTTGCTTGGGCTCTTGTCTCCTTCCAAATATTTGCGTAAGTTCTTTTCAAGGAAAGTATGACATGAGTGCAGCTTCAAAAGTGCCTGCATTAAAAATGAACTCCAGATTTCATCATAGTTAAATTCCTGGATGTGTAGGAAACACAGTGCTAGGTGTTGTACTAATTTTTGGAGTCTAATATAAGGCAGTGAGAAGTCTGGAAACATTTGTACAGCTGATTCCTTAAACGGGACTGCTGAGAGATGAAAATGCAATACTGTTTGTGGTTAGTAGTCAGAAACAGCAGCCCTCGGTAAGGGAAGGTTCTCTGAAAATGTGATCTCTACCCAGAAATGCCTGGTGTGTGTCAGACCCAAACTTCGGCTGGAGCCCTGGTTGCTGCTCTGCAGGACAGATTCTGGCAGATCACCTCATCCTCCTGCTCCAGGCAGAGTGGCCTGGGCTGTTCAGGGAGCTTCCCTTGGGCAGTACCTTCCACAGGTTGCAGCCCCTCTGCTGGTAAAGGTGCTATGGGGAACAGGGAAAAGAGAATTGGTTTGTCTGTAGCAGCGCCGTGAATCCTTTTATACACAGAGTTGTTGAAAAGGAATGTAAAAATCGAGGAGGATGTTTCAGTGAGTCAGAAGCTGAAATGGAAAAGAAAATTGAAATACTACTTAGTGCTCCAATTTGGCATACAGGGGATATTCTAAAATACCTTGTTGGTTCTGTTATTGTTGTAGCTTTATTTTGGCAGTTAGGAAAAATAATAATTTAGAGCCTAGTCTCCTCTAAGTATGCCTGTTTAAAAGCTTACTTGTTCAAAGAGAGGATTTATTTGACTGGGTTTGGGTGGCTCTAGAGCATTGTGCAGTGCTGAGTTTATTTACCATTTAAACTTGTATTGAATTATACTGTTTGGAGGGTGAATACCATTTTGCATCTAACTCATATCTTTGGCTGTTTACTCTCTAATGAAATGGCAGCATAGGCTTTGATTCCTGTGTATTTATTATCTATAAGAATTCTCAGCTTTTGCTTCGTTGTAAGATTCATTCGTCAAAAAACAAGATAGTTCTTGGTTCTGTTACTTTTGATGATGATACAAATATACAGTGATCTCTATTGTTTAAGCAAGTTGTGCATGAAGAAAAAAAAGTTATAAATCAAGATCTGAGGTTTTTACAAAGCCATTACCTTGGGAATCTTCTCACTTGTGTTGGGTTCATGCCATACACTTTATAGAAAAAATACAGAATTTTTTGGTAACTGTGAATGAATATTGGATATAACTGGTTGAAAGTTTTGGTGTTTTGTACTTGCCTAAAAGTTCTTGAATTTCCTTTGAGTTTTCCATTGACAGCCTCAAGCACTGGAGATTTCCCCTGTATTTTATAATTTTGTCAATCTGTCAGTCTCTCTTTGATTTCTGGGTAATGTTCTACATGGCTAAACAGACACAAAAAGTGTGATTTATCTGATGGGGCTTGATAGTTGCAGCAGTGCTCTGCCTTTGGATTTGTCAGAGCCTTGGTAAGTGCTAGTGCAGTCTTTGTGTTTTCTTACTCAAGTTAATTAAATAGGGATTTACGACTTCTGATTTATTCCCAGAAGTGCTTCATATAAATGTAGTATGGGAATAATCTGTTGATAGCCTTTTTTGGTGGTGATGAAGGATTTAAGTAATGTATATTTGCAAACAGAACAAGTTCCAGCATGTTCATCTTTATGCTGAACGAGACAGGGATAAGGCTGGCAGGTATAGCTCAATTTGGAAACAGCAGTTTCAGAAGAGCAGGTCTGAAAAGCAGAACTCTGGTGGCTATGGAAAGCACAGTCAGGCCATTTGTGGCTACTCCAGTGTAGAATCTACCAGGTTATCATTAACGACAAGAAATACACAGAATTTTTTGTGGGTACACGAGTTCTTGCAACACTAAAAGTAGTGCAAAAATATCCTGGGCAATGTGTGATAATGTGGTGAACAACATAAAGCGTCCATGTAAAATCTGTGTAGTGATTTTTATCCTAAAGTGCTTTTCAAGTGTTCATAATAAATAAAACTTGAATCTAAAATTAGTGGCAGATATGTTACTTCCTTGACTGAAAACTGGTAGTCCAAGCATATTGCCTATCTAGGGAAGTCTCACACCCACTGACCAGATGCTGAGAGGGTGCTGGGAAAAGCAGAACTACATTTACACTCCTTTTCTTACGCCCTGTATAAATCTGTATAAATGCACTGGAAATCTTACAAAATGGCTTCTTACCATTCTCTTACATAGAGTTGTTTTTAGGAATCCTCTTCCCTCAAATGCTCTGGTTTTCCAAATACTTTATGGAAGAGCACAAGAATCTGCTGCTGCAGCAGCTAGAGAGTAACAAAATACCTTTCTGGTGTAATGGTTGCGACCGTTTTTGCCATCCTGTGATATGCCTATTGTTTAGATCATGCAGATACCCAGGAAAAGGATGTGTGTCTTAAAACTCAAGTGGTTAATACTCTGTTTCTCTGTCAGAAATTTGGACTAACTGTGTGATTCCTTTAATAGGCTTTTTTGCTCCTATCCTTCCCTTTTTTTTTTCTCTGGGGGAAAGAAAATATTCAAATGTCTGTAGTGTGTATTGTTCTTAAAAGATCCTACAGAGGCTAGCTAGTCTCTTTTGTAAAGCTTAAAATCCTGATTTCCAGTTTGCCACAATATGCTAATGTGTTCATGCTCCTTTCAGACAGGTTTAGATCTTAAAACCTCACAGCAGTGCTGTAATCATATTGTTGAGATTCAGGACATGTTAGGGAACTTCTGACTGCAGGAGGTTTATGTCAGAGGTCCTTGAATTCAGCCCCTGCCTTCCTCTATGAAAGGCCCTACACGCAGGTAAAGCTACTTCACAGAATTCCAGGTAGAAATCTATGATACTAGAAATGTTTTAGAAAACATGGGGCATCTTTAAAAATGCCACATATCCAGAAATGTTTTTGGCCAGTGCCTGTGTTATGTTTCTGGCTGATCTATATCTATATCTATATCATCTATATCTATATCTCTATATCTCTCTCCAAGGTTTTTTTTTTTACTTCCTTGTTTATGCAATCGTTTCAAGTAGAATTGGAATTTATTCAACAGTCTTGAATTCTGACACATTCAGTCTAGGAGTAAGGGCTTAAATTCATAAGGAAGAAGTTTCCTTGCATTTTAATCAGTATGGAGCTATTTTTTCAGGAGTATGGAATCAGTTCAGCTTTGTGTAGACTTTTAAAAGTTATTTCCTTGTGTAGAACTTTTTTTTTTCTTAATTCAAACTTTCAAGTACTTTGCGAGGGTGTTTTTATGCTTAGGTTTTTTAAGCATCTGGTATTTAGCACTTGCAGGACTGCTTCATTTTCCGTTTTGCAGGCAATTTTTAAAAATGCTTTTGCATGTGTTTGCTTTTGGCTGATTTGTTGTCTAGATTTTTAGAAATCTTTTCTTATGAAAACAGCATGCGAGTCTGTTTCCTTACCTTGAAGCTATCTCTGTAGGCAGATATGTTTCTGTTAAGGCTGAAGTCCATTCTATAACTCCTTCTTCCCTTCATCTATTATGTAAAAAGAATAAATAATGTAGTTGAGTTCTTGTGTCTGCCTTATACATCAGGACATACCAACCTGGTTGCCATTCTGCAGTATAGAATTGCATCAGGAAAACCCTTTCTGCTGTTGGGATATGCTCGTCCTGTCTGACAGGGATGTTTGGACATCACACCTATTTTCCATGAAAACTTTTTGTCTTTATGGGATGCAGACTGGGATGACCTCTTTACACCTTGCCAGTTTCCCACGGTGTGGAGGGCATGTCTGAAAGAGCAGCTTAAATGAAGTAAGAGATGCTTCAGCTGCCATTTGCTGAACAGACTATTTTGCAAGCTCAATATTATAACTGTGAAAAAGCAAAGGAAGGAGGCATTGCTGAAGTGTGGAGGGGAGATCGAGACTGGGGAAGAAGTGAAGGGCTTCTTGCTCACTATTCCAGCTCTAATTCCAATGGAAGAGATAGGGGGGTTCACCATTTTTCTGCGATTTCCCCCTGCCCCAAACACTCCCTGACAACAGATACTGTTGAAAGAATGCAAATGATTCCAGAGGTGCCGTGCCACTAAGGCCTGTGTGGATATCTGGGGTTTCATGTGAAGTAAAGAATGAAAAAAGAACCCTTCTGGGGCCATTACTAACACGTTACAGGTTGCTGTGTTTAGCTTGGCAGTAATTTTTTTCTCTTTTAGATAGAGGCTCTTTGAGTGCAATCCTAGACCCAGGTTTGCATTGTTTACGTGAGTGATAAAACTTGGCTGGAGCAGAGCTCTTCCACCTGCCGACTTGGTTTCTCTAGTATCTTTTACACCTCTTATCAATCCTTCCAAACCCATCTGTCTTCTAGAGTGCCTGTTTTACAGAAAATACTGCCTCCTCACCTATGTGAGCTGAAGCTCAAAAGATACCTGATCTTTATAAAATTCCATCTTGGAAAGCCTTCTTTTCCTGCAGTGCACTGAGGTATATGTGTAAACCAATACCGTGAATGCTGCATTATTGCATGAATGGGTGGCTTGATAATGGCCACCCATTGTAACTCCTGTTAAAGTCATTGAAAGGAACGGGCAGAGGTTCTGTCATTTGACACGGGCGGCTCAGCACTGGGGGCAGTGTCTGTGTACACGCCGTGGGTGCTGAGATTTCTGCAAGGCGCCGTGTGGGAGGCTGGCTCTGCGTGGCACGGCGGGCAGCCCCGGGCCCTGCAGCAGCGTGCGAGGCCGTGGCTGGGAGCGCAGCGCCCGTGCTGGCCCGGGAGCAGCCCCGGGCCTGGGCGCCGCTGCCCGCAGGAACAGCCTCCGGCCTGCTGGGGAGCCCTGAGCAGCTTCTCCCGGAACGCTTTCTTTTGGCCTTCTGGGGCCTCATGCTGGGTCTCTTTAGAAACAGTTCGCTCTTCCTGCAGAAGGCAACAGGATGCACGTTTCAAGTTGATATAACGTAAGTGGGATGGGAATTAACCTTGCTATGAAGCAAGTTAATTGTGAATTTAAGAGATGCTCCAGTGGTCCTTCCTTGGCCTGAGTTCTTTAAAGCTTCTTAACGTTCATTGAAGGAGATCATATGCATTTCAAGGAGATACAGAGATTCTGTCACATACTCACCAGCTTTAAACGTTTGCATTGAAATGTTTCATACTTAATATAGGATTATGAATATGAAAACATGGTATTTCAGAGTTTTGCGAAAAGTTTTAACCATGGGCTTCTACATGTTAGATTTCCCTCTGCATAGATGATGATTTGTTTTTTAAAATAAAAGCAACCCCCATGAACTCTAAACTTTATATAACATCTAAGAACACATTTGTCTTTTCCTGTGGTGTAAGTGAGAACATATATGCCTATATAAATATACACTGGCACATGTTTTTTGCTTTCAAAATGGCTTGTGGGCCATAAGTGAACAGACTGCTCAGTTACTATGCCTGGAAAGCTTATTTAATACTCCCAAATTTCAATATTTTTCTGTGTTGGTTTGTTGCAAAAAAGTGCAGTCAAAAATTGAACCTGGCAATAAATTTATTTTTCTAAAGGAGAATTACTCATTGGATGAAACATTCATTTCTCCAACAAATGGTTGTTTTCTCATATACTACAAATATTCTTTTTCAGTGCTTATAACTCAAGTAGGAGCACTAAGGACATTGAATGGGAAGTACCCTCATTGTAGTATCTTGGTATAAGAACATGCAATTGTGGTGTAGCAGAGCAGTTTGATTCTTCCCTGTGAGAGTGGTGAGGCCCTGGCACAGGTTGCCCAGAGATGCTGTGGATGCCCCTGGACCCCTGGAAGTCTCCAAGGCCAGGTTGGATGGGGCTTGGAGCAACCTGGTCTTGTGGAAGGTGTCCCTGTCCATGGCAGAGGGTTGGATCTAGGTGACCTTTAAAAGTCCCTCCCAACCCAAACCTTGTTATGAGTCTATTATTTGTTTTTTAAAATGTGAAAGTGCAAATTCATGTGCTTGTAAGTAATGTAATGAGGTGAGCTGGTTCACTCCATTGGGTATAATACATAGTCTCTTGCTCTTTCTCCAAGCTGGTACTGAAGTAATGTTTCATTAATGTAAATAAATAATATTCTTCAGTATTCCTGCACATCCCATAAGTTTTATAGGCAATATAGGTTCTTAATCTTACTTTCTCTTATAAGCTGCCATACATATATTAAGGCAGCCCTTCTGTCACAGGTCACCTCATTTGCTAATGACTCAGAATCCACATCAGGTATTTGCAATGGAATTAACATGTGGAAAGAGTATTTCTCAAGGTGTTTTTCTCCAGAAAAAAAAGGCAGAATTCAGACTAACATTTAGAAATTAAAAACACACTTACTCCCATGAGTTTGGGTGCTATAGGGAATATGGGGAAAGGGTGAAAAACAAATACAGTAGTAGTGTGCTTGGCGGTGGCCTGCAGTTAAGGCCTCAGAATTATTTGGGCGGTCTGTCTTTCCAAAGGCAAAAGGAGGGAAGAAACAATTTCTATCTCTCCACCTGCTGGAAGCAGGAAGGTCAGGGGGGGTGCGAGGAGTGTATGCATTGAGATAGAAGACATTAACAATGGCTAGGGGGGGAAAGGGTTATTTTTCTCGTGAGATTTACAGGGAATCCGTGTTTCAGGTGACCCAGGCCATTTAGCTGAGAGCCTGTGAGGAGAGAGAAGAAACATTCCTGGGATCAATTTGTTTCCTGACATCTGGATGATGCCTCTTCTCTCTCATGGTGTTCCTTTGTGCTGGTTTTTTTGGTGTCCCAGATTGATCAGCTCAAAGCTAATTTCAAAATACATCCCCAGCATTCACAGTGTGTTTATTCTTACGTGATGATTGCTGGTGCAGAAGCAAAGTGTGTGAATTTTGTTTCTTTCCAGCTGGAAGACTTCTCCAGATATTTCCAGACATTTGTAGGGAGCAGTGCAGATGCTATCATCTTCCCATCTCCTTCCCCCAGTACTTCAGCAAGGCAAAGCCCTGTTAGGTAAATTTTAAGCAAAGATGGGGTGAGATGATGTGGGAGAAGGGTTGCACCTTGAAAAGATGACTTCTTACTCCCTTGCAAGTGTTTTGTCTCTATCCTGGGCTGGTGTGTAATTTCAGTCTTGTTAGGACTGCCTGCACCTCAAGTATTCACCTGGGCCTAGGTATCATGCCATAGTCATCAGACAATAGCTCTTTTTTGGATGTACTTTTGTCTGCAAAGACTCCCAGGCCTACCTCTAGTAGCTACACTTCAGAGGAGAAGGAATGGCAGAATGTCAAGAATTCTTAGCACTTGTATTTGAAATAGCAGACAAGAGCTTTTGGAAGTGCTAGAGAAGAAAAAACATTTCAGAAAAAAGTAAGGACACAAGTTATTGTCTCCCTCCAAAATGAGATGCAAATTTGCTAAATTCTTTGTGCAGATTTATGTCATAGCCCTTGTGACTTTGGGAATAGGACTTCAGGTCACCTGTGCAGCTGCTCAGAATGTGAAGGAGAATGGTGACCCAGCAACAGGAGAGGAAACAAAGTGAACACTGAAACTGTTCATCACTGTGGTACTTGTTAATGATTCTTCTGGGTAGCAGCAATAATGAGCAGTTGAAAGAAGTACTTTATGTACCCTCAATAAATTGCTTCCAAACCTCGTAATTGCCACAATTCTGGCTTTCAGTAGACCTGGTAATGAATTTTTGAGTGGTGTCCACATGTTGTGCCTCTTACTGTACTTGACTTTCATCCTATTTTGAGTGATCTCATCAAGGGATGGATGATGTTATCTGAATAGAATATATTTGTCCTATATTGGGCACAGCGGTGATGATGAAATGGAAATAACTGTGCAACTGACTGCAAATGAGTTTTTAAATTTATTTTCCTGGGAGGCCACCTTTTCCTGATTCTGCTGTAGTGCTGATAGGTGTGTCATTTCAGATGGCACTGCCTGAAAAACCCAGTGTATTGATTGCAAGAATATAGGATCTAGTAGCCTCTTAAAGGGTACTGTTATACATGGGAGAAAATAGATGCCTTCTTGTCTTGGAAGTGTAGACACCACTGAGGTGTTTCAAATGGCAGAAAATGCCTTAGTTTCAGATGGGTGTGATGAAGCTTAAGTGTCCCTTAAAGGCTTGTGGCATGTGCCTGTGATCAGAATTTAACACAGTTCTTGCCTTCTACTGAAAAAAATAAAAAGGATGAGGAAGTGGTGGTTTGGGTTGGGTTTTTTTTTTAGAGAAAAGTAGAGAAATCTGGAGAGACTGCCTCACTTATATGAGCTCTTTCTATATGTATAATTTAACATGGCACCTTATATATAATTTAATGTGTGAAATAAACATAACACTTGAATTTCACAACTGGAGCTCTTCTACTTACAAAAGTGGAAATTTTTTTTCCATGTGTTTTTAATTTAAAAGCGCAGTTTCTGCAATGAAATGAACATGTGTAGGGGCTTAAAATACTGAATCCTGAAGATTGCATGACACCTTGCCCCCTTCCTAGGATAGTGTGCTTAACCACTGGACGAGGTATATGATTGCATTGATGCCAGTGCATGACTGATAAATCACTTTCATCCTGAAACAGAGCCTTATTTATAAATAGCTCTTTAGTAGAATGCCCTAAGTTTGCAAAGATGTTTTTCAAACCCCTGAGAATACTGGCTCTTGCCTCAAAGAGCTTGTAGTCTAAATGAAGTAGATAACCAGGTAGAAAGGATCAAAGAATAGAGGAGAAACACAAAGGAGAGAAGTGGTGGGTAGGGGGGAAGGGAGGTGGGCATAAACCTCCGGAGACCAGGTCTATCAGCTTCTTCTTTTTAAAAAGAATATTGTTCACTGCCATTATAATTGAAATTAGGTAATGTTTTGGAGCAAAGCTCACTGAACAGCCTCACTGGTGTTCAGTTTTGTGGAGGAACAGAAGGGTGCTGTTTTGTGTGTTAGAAGGGCTGTCTTAGGCATCAGGAGTAGCATGAATATGCTGCTTGCAAGGGGATTTTACTTAGGTGAACAAGTAGTGTCAATAAGCTTTGCTTCATTGATTTTCATTCATTCCAGCTGAGGATACAACCCAGTGGGAGCAGTTAGGAGAAAGTAATAGACCTAGAGGGGAAAGGAAGATTTTTGTACCTGTGTTGAGCCTTTTGCCTTGCAATCTGAATAGCACCTTTGCTCCTCAGTGAGCACTTTGGTGTGTCATGCACAACAGAAGCAGCTCACTGGGCTGGTCCTCAGTAAGGGTTAGAGGCAGAGTAAGGATTATTCATATTGTCTCTTCCCTGCCTTCTCACGTGTAGGGGTTTGACAGAGACTGCAAAAATGGGATGCTGCACTTATTTAAGGGTTCCTAACACAGAGGAAAAAATAACCCAAACCAACAAAACTGATTCAGTTTGGTGCACTTTTGATTAAATGGATGGCTGTGCTTCTTGTGTTTCGTAGGTTTCTTTTTTTCCTATTATGCAAAAAGTTTGCTTTTTATGTTGGTTGCTCATTAGAGTCTGAAATTTAAAAAAAAAAATCTGAGAGTCACTAGGTATTAATCTGTGACTTGCCTTTATATTTATTTGCCATAATCTTTCAGCATTCACTTGCTATCTGTATTTTATTTTGACTACAAGGCAGTCTTGGCCTTGGTATTTCGCTTCTAGAGCTGATAGTATTTTTACTTGTCATCATCCCAGAACAGCTCCAGGTGGAATACTAGCAGTGGTGCAGGAAAACAAATATGGTACCTTGAGGAAGAAAAGAACATTTAGAAACTGGAAGCTGAGCAGAAGTGATGGATCAGAAAGGGTTTAGGTGACCAAATACTTACAAATGTAATATGTTTGGATAGGACAAGTAAGGCCACTTGTAAAATTTCAAGTAGTACTTCTGGTCAATTTTTATGCCCACTTCAGCTAAGCAAAATACAGTAGGATTTTTTTCATTACTTGAGAGTGAAGATCCAAAGGGTTTGCAATAGTACTTATTTTTATTACATGGCTGTTTTGTTCTGAATAAAATTGGTCATACTCTGGAGCTTCACAGCTCAATTAAGAAGCTCCCACCCCACCCCACTGCTACATTTGTGTCTTTGGTGTCTAGTGGGCAAGGTGCTCTCAATTTGTTCAGAACATTCCGTGTGTCCTCTGCCAGTGACACCTGCGTCTCTTTAGGTTGGAGAGAATGAGAACAAAGTTGTTGGGAACTGAAATCTTGGCAATGAACCTGAGCATTAGAGACAGATGAGGGGAGTGTGATGGAATATGGGGGAAGTTTTTAACTTTTCAGATGGTCACCTGTGGAGGATGACAAGACGTTATCCTGTTGCTGCTGAGAGTGGATGTGAATTTAGGGCCTGAAAGTATGGTGGTGCTGACTTGTTCCCTCTTCATTGGAAATGGAAAGCAAATGGAAACATGGAGAATTGAAGATTTCTTGTTGGTGGCAATTATTTTTTAGAGCAGTAATGTCCTTGCCATTCAGTTGGTCTCATAAAACGTCAGAAGTCATCAATGGCCAACAGTCTGGTTACGGAAACTTTAAAGATACTGGAATTATGGACAACTTTCCTTTTCAGTCCATATGCCGTCAGTGGTGGTTGCAAAATATTTCCAGTGCACAGGAAAGTTTTCCAGTCCAAGAGAAGTTAACAAATACCAAATACAGAATGCTTGTAGGACTTTGAAGATATTCCAAACCAATAGACGATTAAGGAAACGTACTCTCTGCTTACACTTAAAACCAGTTCTAAAGCTTAAAAATGTGTCTTGTGGACGTGTGGCATTTGTATGCTGTGGCCAGAAGTGTAAAAAGTCTCAGTGTCTTCCTGAATGCAAGGAATGTCAATATGGAAGTGATGATCAAAATGCTTGATAGTGCACTTGCCTGTTATTAGCAAAGATGAATAAGGTAGTTTTAATTCCCGCCTTATAAGCAGGCGGTTCTAGGAGATTGGTGTTGTGTCCAGGCTGTGGATAGGGTTCATATAGGTAAAATATTAAAAAGAATGGATTTGGAAATACGAAATATTGCTATTGCCACTATACAGTGGCCAAGTTATTGACTCTGCCACAAGAAAACCATTCTACTTCTCATTTTCTCATTGTAATGTGCTGATTTTCTTTTATTGCACAGCCATACCTACATTCTTGTTTTTAACTTCAGCTTAGTGAAACATATTGCTGATACTTTTCCATTAACCTTGCTTGGATGAAGATAGCAGTGGTGTAGGATAATATTTTTTTATTGATTCTCTCCTTTCCGTTCCTGAATTGCTAAGCCAACACAGAGAGGAGTGAATAGCTATTTTTAAAATACCTGTTGTGATTAAAAACTGTAGATAAGAAACTGACAGTTTTTTTCTTATTCTGCTCTCTAGGTTGTCAGCTTTGGAGCAATTTAACCACCAGCTGAGAGGGTGGACAAGTAGTGCCCTCTTAGATGTCTTTGCAGCGCAGGCCATGAAAATATCTTTGTGGCTGGTTTTATGCAGTGCCTTGCATTAGCCTGTTTTCCAAAAGCAAATTGACCTTTGCTGTGTAATGTTTTATGTCAAGTAGGAGATCAGACCTGCTGTGCTTGTGCTGTAATTTCCTTTAAATGCAGGATTAGATGTTCTGGTGTAATGGTGATAGCAGTTATTATGTTTGTTGGTGTTTGCTCTGTTCCCCTTCCCACTTTTTTCAGTTCAACTTGGGCTCCCTTTAAATATATCTGTAGAAATCCTTACTGCCACTTGGGCAAGAAAGGGAAGCCCTGAACATCTTGGCCTACAAATACCCTGACTGTGGAGCTTGCCCTGAGCAGGTGTAGCCAGCAGCAACATCTCCTCTATCCAGTGGCAGCTCTTGGTGCTGGGCTTTTGGCTGCAGGCTGGAATAGCAGAGACAGGTGGGATGTGGGTCCCAGTCCCAGCCCTACAATCAGCAGTTTCTCCAGTGCCTTGAAACTGAACAAAAGAGTGGCTAAAATGTGTGCTGGCTTACAAGATTCGAAGTGATACATTTGTCTGCTGGGCCTTCTTCAAGCTGTAGAGGGAAAAATAGAACAAGCTTAGTTTTTCCATAATTTCCCCCCTGTAGCCCAAAGGAGACTACACGACAGAGATGTCTTCTCTAATCTTCTCTTCCACTCTGCATTATTTTCCTTCCCTCCTCCTTCCCTTCTGTCTCACAGCTCCCCTCCCCACTCGCACACACGCAGACTTTTGACAGCACACCAGTTTGATTCTCGAGCTCCCTTTTTAGCCCACATGGGTGTCTAGGCAGTGCCGCAGCCCTGGCTAATACACGAGAGTTGGAATAAATGTGTAACAGCAGGTAGCAAGTGACTGTTGACAGGGTGACATATTGACTTAATATCTTGTGTTATGTGATATGAAGGATGTGCCTTTTGGTGTGTATTTTCATTTTAATTTTTTTTTTGTGTTTCTTAGACAGACACTTGTAGGCAGTTTAGAGTAATTGTCTGAAATCATTAACATGTTTATTAAATAAGGGAGCAGAGTGCATTATCTAGCAAATCAATTATGTAAATGCACAAAAAGCATGAGAGATTAGTCCTTAACTGTTGCTGAACTGCATCCACTTTCCTAAATTATACATGAAAGTGGGTTTTTTGTCAGTGTGTATGAATAGTGTTAGGCTCCACTTTGCTCTTTTGGAGCTTTAAGTAACATCAATTAATTGGTGCTGTTGTGCAAGAAGAGGGGCACTCCTGATGTACACTAGTGAACACCAGTGTGCATACATCCTTTCTGTACAGAGAAACAGATGGTCTGGAGTGGAAAACAGAAGTAATCTCAATTGGAGGGTCTGGATGACAAGATAAACTGACTGTGAAGCCCTAGCAATTTATTCTCTCATCTAGACACTGGAAAAAAATCTCCAGGAAAATCTGTTAATCTCTAGCATTTTTAACAGTATGTTTTCTTTCTGGTGACTTATGATCAAATGAGACCATGCCTCTACAGTTTTACCAATCCTTAACTTCCAAAGGAGGCGAGAATAGAGCTCATCACTCACGGCATGCTTGGAAAATTCACCTCTTTCCCTTACAGCTGTATAAATGGTGTGTGTAGGGGATCATGTGGTAATAGCAGCACAAACTGCCCTGCTCCAGGTTCACCCACTGCATTTTCAGTTGTGCTCAGCTGGAAGGAGAACAGTGGTGGTTCTGTGGTTCACGCAACTGATTTATCCATTTCTCTGAAGCATATTGCACAAAAAAAGGCAAGTCTTACATCTTATGGAAATGGTGGGTACCAGTGCAGGAGCCAGAGAAAAGGTTATGGATTCATTTTAAAAGTGAGTGATGCTTATGGAAACATTATTATTCTTCATTATTAAATATATGTATGGTCTCAAGCTTCCATTAGTAGCTGGGGCCTTCCCAGAGCTTATCACTATTCATCAAAGGAGGAGACCACGTACCACACCAATTGTTTTTTTGCCATACTGTTATTTTCCTACCATATCACCTTCTGTGTATCTTCCACAGAGGTGTGCAGAGGTCAGGCCACTTCAGATGCCCAGAACACAGGATGCAGAATTTCCCTATAATGCTCATTTTGCAGATCATCCTAAATGCTCCAACTGTCTTACAGCACAGTTGTCCTGAGGACACGCTGTGGTTTCATCCCTATTGGAATGCCAGCACAAATAACTTAGCTCTTTATTTCCTTTGTTGTTATTTCTAACCCGACTTGAGTTTGTTTTGTTGAAGGGATGAACTTCTGCTGGCTTGACAGGTCATATCCTGTTACCAGAATCCAAAATTGCCTCTCAGGAATTGAGGCAAGGAGCTTTTCTCTCTTCCTTTTCTCTGGTACTCACTGTTGCCCCTAGTCCTGACAGGGAGGGTGGTGAAGAAAGGCTTTGCATTTGCAGCTTTACATCCCTTTTGACAGACCATGCACTACAGTGACAGTCATTGTACCAGATATTGCAGGAGTTAACTTATCATAAAGTCAGCAACTATGCTACAGAGGTGGATGTAAAGAATGCACACTGCTTTCCTGTGTTCTGACCAGGTGAGCTGTGGGCAGCTCCCTGAGTGCAGTTCAGTTCATCTGTGCAGTCACACATGTCAGGGCTGGCTCTTTGCTGTCATTGGAAGACTTTCTGGAGTGGGTATGACTGGAGATGGGGCAATTGAGCTGGAGACAGTAAATTATATTACTGTACCTGAAAGTAGGATTAATTTAGTTTCTGATGAAGTTTTCAGTTGTGAAAATCTTATTTAAAGACAGTGCCTTCTCAGGAATTCTCAGTGTTAAAATAACAGGACATTAAATCTGTCATGTTTATTAATTGTCAAAATTAGATCAATCATAACAGAGCTAACAGATATGCCTGGTTGAGCTGAAAGATGAAGATGGAAGAGCTAGCAGATATCACCAAGGAGCTGAGAGATGCCAGGAGAGATGACAGATGTGGCAGAATGAGCTGAAGGGGGATTGGAAAAATGCAGTCCCAGTCATTGCCTCAGGGAAGAAATAGTAAACCTCATAGACCTTGAAAAAATGTCTCAAGTGAGCAGGAATGGAGGAGTTTGTTCTGTGCCATTGTCTCTGACTCACTTACAGTGTCTGCTTCTTCCTCTTCTTGAGAAGTTCCCATAGGGGAATGAATACTGTGATAGCTTGGATTTGGAATTTTATTCATGTTTAGATTAAAAAGCAGACTGTAAAATACTATTTTGCTGGTGCTGATCCTTTTTGACCCTTGCAGTGTCCATGCTTTGACAGGGACATCTGAGTCTTTAGCCTGCAGTGTTAAAGAACTTTATCCTGCAATGACTCACTTGGCAACAGATTCCTGTACCTGGGCAGAGAATAGGAATAAATTCAACGTTGAAAGGTGAGGGATCCAAGTCCAGCTTTCTACTTTCCCAGAGACTTTGGGAAGGCAGATACATTGGTGTGATCTGTGGCATGGTTTCTGTTCTTTGTGAAGCAGAAGAATTCTACAGTAATGTGAGAAGGAGAATTGGGGTTTGTGAAGTGCTCAAGGGGTTCTGATAACATGGTCAGGGAGCTGTTAGATGTAGAATTGATAATTATTGATATGTTAATATTGATATATTAATAAGAAAACAATATCAATATATGAAATATGGCCTTTTGAATATATTATAATATAAACGGTATTCCATATATCTGGTATGTGCAGGTAGCTGTTGCACTGAGTTTTTAAGTGAAGACTGCAGTATACCCTTTTTTGTTATGTCCAGTAGCTTAAAAGCTCATTTGGCTATGCTAAAAAGAAAAATGACAATACATCCTACTGCATTTAGTGAAATATCCCATCCTTTTACAAATAACTTGTTTTTCAAAACCTAGAATGAGAGCTAAATTCCAGAGTGGTGTCTTTGTAAAAATAGAGCTCATGGGGCTTTTTCAAATGGTGAAGGATGTACTTCAGACAATAATATGCATAGGTATGGCATGTCTATAAAAGCTGGTTCAGAAAGTCTGCACAACACCCCCTCGTTGATGCTATAAATACATCTTTGTGATGAAGCTCAAAATGGGATGAAAATATTTTGATACTGTGTTTTTAACTTTTGATATATCTCTTGGCTTGAAAGATAAAAGGATTCACTCCTAGAATTTACACTCCTCTGATGTGATTAAAACCAGATAGGTGTACTGTAAATAGAATATACTCTGTATGATGATAGGTATGGCTTAGTGTTTTTGAGCAGGAGGTTTCTTACTGTGGAAAAACAGCTTTTCTTGATAAGTTGCTTGTCACTGTTTTCAGCAGCACCTCCTTTCATCTATTATTCATTTTGGAAGACTTAATAGTATGGTTTGGGTGTGGGCTGATACCAGACACCAGTAGAGTATAACCCCTGCAAAAATAAGAGATCCACAGAGCTATTGAGGTTAGAGAGGCAAACAGACAAATGGGTCTTTGCTTTTTGCAGAACATTTCCCCATCCAAAAAAGAGTCACACTGTTACGTGCTGCAAACTGTCTCCACTAGTCCCCTATTTAAATCCTGATTGAGCAGACGAAAAGGACGGGTGTCTGCACACCTTGTGCCTGTGTAAGGTATGGTGTAAAGCAAGACCCTCATTCCTCAGTGAAAGGAGTAGCTCTGCCCCCGCTGTCCTGTAGGGATCGTAATGTGGAGCAGGATCTGGGAAAGCTGCATCTAATATTTTTCTCCAGCCCATTAGCACACAATGGGGTGTTTGCAGAAGGCCTGCAGTTTGTTCCCCATGGTTTACTGAGGTCTGTAGGGCTGCAGTTTGGTGTGCATGTAATGACTGTGAAGTCCTGTGTGACCGTGGATTTGTTGCAGTCGCTATGTGCATATAGATGGATATATTTATAGAAGAATCACTGTGAATGTGAGAAATAAGCCTTTGAAGTGTCAAGCCAAATATTCTGGGGGGAAAAAAGATGATTTCTTGTCTACCTCAGAAGCTTGCATTTCATGTAGACTTGTCTCATTTTACCCAAAATATCTCCCCACAGGTTAGGAGAGCTGAAAGTAATAATAATAATAATAATGATAATTGGAAATGTGGGGGGAGAGAATGTGTGTATGAGAAAGGGAAGAGGGAAATAACAAACTTCTCTGAAATATTTTTGTTCCTCCTTAGTTATGATTTGTTTCTTTCCAGTAGCTTTTTCTCCTGCTTTATTTCCTGCTCTATCATGGACCTACCAGGGGAGACAGATGTGTTGCTTTCCCTTTGGTCAGGCCCCTGCAGGTGTCCTGCTTGCAGGGAACAAGGGTTGCAGAACAGCTTCCAGTGTTCTCCAAGTAGACTGGGCCCCCACAAAGCTCCGGGTCAGGGTTAGGAGAGGTCTGGGGTGGATGGTGCCCCTCAGCTCCCAGTGTGGAGGCCACCACGAAACTACCCCAGGCCTGACACGAATATTTCCTTTGTTCATTGCTTCCCTTTGGGAAAGAAAAGGCACACAGATACTCCAGAGTCACAAAAGAAGGGGTCTACTCATCTTTCGTTTAGCTACTACTGTGATATTAGAGTTGGCTGACTTTTGAATATGGATTAAAGCCAAGGAATGTTACTGAAAAGAGACTTTTTGCAAAGCAAAATAAAATACAGATGTTTTTCAAAATTAACCCTTCTGTGGATGGCAGTGGTTTTATGCATCATTTCCATTACAAAAATAGAAGAGAGTTGTTTTTATCAATAACTGTTTCAGGCTGCAGTTTCAGGCTGGTTGATGTCTGTGTACATGTATTGGGACAGCTCAAAACCTTCCCTTGGTGCCTTCAGTGAGAAATTCTGGCTCTCTCTTTACATGTTTGAGACATGACTCTCTGCTTTCATCTGCTGTATCTTTATGGTTTGGATACAATCTATCCTTCTCCCAATTGAACAGTCAAAGTTTTGCTCTAAAATATATAAATCATGAGAGGAATATGTACAGTGCCTGTAAAACCTTCAAAAACATACATTGCAAGTAGTTTGTAGTGTTAAGGATGAGAATTCTTATTTTCTTGCTTGTAGGTAAATACTTATGTAGTGCTTATTTTTTCTGTTATTATGTCTATTCCTTCTTCTTTTTAATATACTATGTAGTACTGAAGTTAGAGAAAACCAAGAAGATGAAGGTTGTTTTAGAAATGGAATTCAAGATACTCTGTTTTTAAAATAACATATACTTTGTAGCATTAAGTCCTTTTGTGCTACGATGAAAGGCCCTGGGCTAACAGCATCCTCTGTTAAGAGCTGGTTTGAGTCCAGGGCTAGTAAATCCTTTCAGTGTGGTTTTTAAACAGGGTTTGTGAAATTTATCCAAGCTATTTGTTGTGTTCTGTATTTCAAATCCATTATTTTGGTGTGATTGTTTTAGTCTTGTTCTTGGAGAGTGTTGGTAAAACACCAGTGGCATTAATAGATTCCTTTAGTGTCTGGGAGACGTTGGAAAGAAAGAATCTTCCAGTTAAAGTAGCAGTAAGTTGCAAAATGCTGGCTTTAGTGCTGTCCATTTTGAGTCAGGTCAGAGAGACCCAGATTAAGTGAGTGAGAATGGGGATTGAGGTGATGTTAAAATGTAGCTTCAAATGGTTGTAAGTATCAATAATTGCAAATACTTCATCTTTTCCTGGGAGTGCTCTGGACTGGGCTTGCACCTTGGCATTTGCGTTGCGTTGCGCTGCTGTAGGTAAATGTTAACATGCAGCAAACACTGCAGGCGGAAGCTCTGGCTGCCAAAAGAAGGGCATTTTTCAAATGTATTGCTGTAGTGTTGAATGGGAAGCTGAGAATATGCTTTCTCCAAGAGATGTAAAATATTAAAGAGGCCAGCAGCAATAAATGGAAGTGCACCCATTGGTTAACAGCATTTGGCTGTATATCAAGACCATTTCTGGAAGCAGATCTTGTAACATAAATTACTGAATACTGAATTATTGCAATGTGTTAAGGATTCCTTTTAATTACAGGATGTTAAGGCTTCAAAAATAAAATTCTTCAAAGTTAATCATAAAATAAAATAACTCCGTACTTAGCTGGGCTTCAACTTCATTAAAACTGTTCAAACGACTGATGGAGCCCTAATAAGTTTTGTTCAAAGATATGACATCTTTGAAAATTTTCTGCAAATCTAACTCTATTATCTTTGATACTCTCTAATTGGATATAGCAATCTCTGCTCATGTTGTCTAGTGGATTGCATCCATGATAAGGTGCTGTAAATGTATCCTGTTGTCCTGAACTTAGCAAATCCAGGGATTGTGAGGGCTATTTTCACAGCAGTCTTTAAGCCCTTCAGGCATGTACAAAATACATATTTTGCCTTATATAAATGTAAGACCAATTTGGGGAGTGAAAAATGGGGGGGTGGGGGAGGGAATGGAATAAGCAACATTCCAACAGTATCAAATCATTAATGAGGGCACTGGTTTCTAAATTATTTACAGTGTATTCCATGTGCTCAACTGTTTTAGAATTGTTAATATTGAATGTGTTGTTTTATACAAACATTTTTCTCTTTTACTTTTAGATATCCTTTTTGCAATATAATTTAATTGCTGATGCTGTTTACTCTCAGGAGCTGTAAAGATATTTTTTCTTCTGAAAAGTAAAATCAGTATTTTACAACAGAATACCCTCTTAGGAGAAGCTGTTGGTACTGTGTGGGTGATGGAGAAGCATAAGGATGTAGTATTTATTTTCACAAACTGAGGCAGGGCAGGATGGGGGCCGGATGCTGTGCCCCCTCTCCGAGAGCCAGCTCCTTTTTCTTCTTTGGCTTGCTTCTCCCTCCTTTCTCACTCCCTGCCTGGCCAGGGCAGTCGGGCGCTGTTCCAGTGCCCTCTCCTCTTTGGGAGCTGTTACTTTCAGGACCATCAGCTGTTCATCCTCTTTTGGGTGTCCTTTAAAGCAGCTTAAACAGCAGATAAAGAAGTAGCATTTTGCCCTCTGCTGGGAAGCAGGGTCTGACAAATCAGTGGTGTGAGCTGCTGTGCCAGCCATTCTGGGTAAGGAAACTGCGCAGCTCTGGGGAAACACTCAATAGGCTGTGGAATGCTTTTCTGTGCTTCATTCCCTCAGACACTACAGCAGCAGCATAAGTTTGTGTTTTCCTTCTGCTTAAGGATGATGTTTTTTCTCCTTTTTGATACTATTCCTTTTATGTCAGTGTTGTCACTAGAAATCATCTAGCTCTTAGGCTCCCGTGAAGTCCTTTGCCCCAATCCCTTCTAACAATCTGAGAGCACTGAGCTACTGTTTTTATGGAACTGATTTGCAGTGTGAAAAATCAAACACAAAAAAAGTGGAAATGGCCTGGTTTCTAGTTCTGATTTAGAAGTAGGCAAAATACTTTCTGCAGTTCCGGTGTAATTTCAACTACAGTTGTTGGAAGGATAATAAAGACTAGTTTGGGTTGGAAGTGGCATTTAAAGGTCCACACTTGCCCTTAGAGTCTTCAGCTCAGGTTTCTCAGAGCCCTGTCCAGCCTGGCCTTGAATATTTCCAGGGATGAGGCATCCACTGTTTCTCTGGGCGACGCATTTGTGTTTCATCACAATCATTGTAAAAGAATTCTTCTTATGTCTTATCTAAATCTGCTTTCTTTTGGGTTAAAACTGTAACCCCTTGTCCTATTCCTCTGCTGAAAGTTTGTCCCCATCTTTCTTTTAGTCCAGAAAGGAGCAGTTCAGTCTTCCTGGAGCCTTCTCTAGGGTGGAAGAAGCTTTATCCTATTCAGTAGCTGTTGCATACTGTGGGGGTCCTCATTGTTACTGTGTTCACATTTGATCCTCCACGAAACAAACTTCAGTCACTGTAACTGAACCAAATTAATTTTTGGTTTTTACAAGTTGTCACTTTATCTGCAGCTCTGCCCCAAAGTGGTGTTTATTTTGCTGTATTTTTTCTGAAGGAACTTCTTTGCTTTAAAAGAAATAGCCCAGGAACAGAAGACAAAATAAAGAATAGACTCGTGTTACTTCCTCGATGGCTTGTGAAAATGCCAAATGTATGGTTTGATTTTCTGCCCAGCTGAAAAATCGTGTAGCTGTAATAAGTTGAATTCCCCTATTATTCATATTTATAGTTTTAATTAATTTCATTTTATGAAGCTTGGTGATTTTTAAAAAAACCCAACCGCTTACAAAAGTTGATTCAAAATCTATATGAAGCCTCCTTTCCTTGAGAGCCTATGCTCTGTGTAATTCACAAGCTGCGTACTTGTGAAATCAAGTTGCTTCATCTTTATAAACACCCCCTCACCCATATATTCAGTCTATTTTTTTTGTTGTTGTTTATGTGTGGACATGTTTCCATGTGTATTATGAAATGAAAACTGGTTTTTTTAGTAGTTTAAGTGTTTTTGTCCCAGCTCAGCTGCATGCCTTTTGCCATTACTATTTTTTGAATCTTGAAGATAACGCTGATAACATTCTTGGTTATTATGGACTACTGCAGTGGGCCAATACAATGCATAATGTGGAGTCTCTTTATATCTTTTATCTTAACATCAGACAATCCCATGCCTTGTAACCTGTAGCATTTCTGTAGCATGCACTCTCTTCCACTTGTTTGATAATTTGGGTGCTGAAGACTTAATCCTTCTTTGTTGTCTTCCAAAGTAAACTGTCAAGTACTAGTGATACTAAATCTACTCAGTCATGAGATTCAGAGCTGGCTCTTTCTGCACAAAGCTGTATTGCAGGCATTGCTGAACACAGATTGGAGGCTGGAGAATCACAGTAGCTGTGAAACTAGCTCAGAGATTAGAATTTATTGCTGTTCGAAGACTAGCTTCCCTTTCTTTTTTCCTGAATGGATGTTCTATGTGTTTTATCTCAATACTGATTTCTCACTTCTTCAAGTGGAGAGTGTCAGCACAGCAGTGCCACACACAAATGTCTCCTCCTTGCTACATGACTCTTCCATGAATATAGGAAATATATGGAAACAATTAAGTAGGAGCTAAATATCATCTGCACATATGTAGGGCAGAGGAATCCGTTATGGTGAGCAGAGAAGCTGTTTGAGTACTGAGGGACAGGCACAAATGGAGGAGGTAGTCAGCCTCCCCAAGTACCTCCAGCAAATCAGTCAACAGCTGCTGTGATGAATGGCTCCTGCTGGCCTGTCCTGGTAACAGCCATGGTTAACCTGGCACAGATCAGGGGATAGCAGTGCAGGAAGAGTGTTTTTCACATTGTCCTTTTACATAAACAAGCTGGGGAAAGGCCTGTTCAGGTACCAATAAAAACAGGTCACTTGACTCCATCCAGGAGACTGCAGTTCTTTAGAGTGTGAGCAGGAGATTGACTTTACAAAAGTACAGGTAATGTATGAGAGAAGTGATTGGTGAAAATAGAAATGGAGAGGAAATAAATGATGGGAATAGAGAACAAGGGAAGGTTAGGAAAAATATGAAGTGGAACCAAGATAAACTGGCTTTTAGAGTTAAAGATGACAGAAATTACAGTAGGTATTCATCTCTCTAGCTTGGCTGAATGCAGAGGAGTGTAAAAGTTAAGGTCCTGTTAAAGGGCAGGTCAGCAGTGTGACTTCATCATTCTGTGCTCCTACTGCAGTACAAGGGCTTGAAAAAGGGAACAAGATGAACTAAAGGTACATGGGAACATAAAATCCTCCTTTTTCTCTGTAGAAAGACATTATGATGATTCAGCATGAAATACAGGCAGTAATGCGCACTGCTTTGAACTGGATTTGTTTTATGTGTTTAAAACACTTGCTGCATTAAAGGTGGATATCCCCAAAATTTAGACTGTCTCCATCCAGGTGAAAATTATGTAATTGAATCAGGCCTCTGTCCTATTTAGTGTCTCTTTTATCTGCCAATGCCCTGTGTTGGCTGCTGTGAAGGAAAGTGTAAGAAAACCTACAACACCCAATTAGGGAGTCATGTGGCTGTATGTGGTATTTTTTCCATCTCAGCTAAAGACTGGCTTCTGCCACAAAGCATTTGGATTTCTGTCCCTTCCACATTGGCTGAATTCTGTGCAATATAATACACGATATTCTCGTTAGCTCTGAGACTCTCAAACCTTTTAAAGTGCTGCAACACCAATTATCTTGTACATCTGGATCTCTGGTCTTTGTCTGTCTTATCATATTCAGTCATGTTGTGATAGTTGTCTTGAGTTGGTACCTAGCACACTGTACTAAACATGATAAAATATAAGAATTAGAGAAAATTATTAGATTAAAACAAAAAAGAGCAAAGAACTTTTTTAATGTACAAAGGTTCTAGCGTATGTTATCTTGCAGACTTCTGGCAAGTTAGACTGAAATATTGTAATAGTTTGTTCCTATTAAAATATGACAATTCTGTTAATTCCAGCATTTTAAGTTCAGTGAAATAACAACACACCAACCCTTGCTTTAAGCATCTGGTTTTAGACCAGGTGCTTTTGCAGCATCTTGGATAAATGGAATTATCTCCCAAATACATTCAAGTCCTCACAGCATCTTTCTAACCAACCTAGACACACAGAATGTGGCAGCTTCCAGCTCTGCTGAAAAGTTGGGGGCTTGCAAGTGAAAATCTTTCCATTTGGCTGTTGGAAAACAGACTCTGATGGCCTGAGGTAGGTAGTTAGAAGCCAGTGTTCATGCATTCACCTGGGCTGAGACAGCCCTCCATGAGTGCCCAGTGGAGTCCTGGTTCTTGTGTGGGATTTCTCAGTCACACAAATACTGAGAGGATGCTTTGGATTGTTCTTGGTACTTGCAAAAATCTCAATATTTTTGTCAGTGATTTCAAGCATTAAAAATTGTGTATCTGCACTATCACTTGGATATTTGCAATTGATACATTCCAAGGAAATGAACTCTCTTTGTTGCCAAAGAATATCTCCCTACTTGATGCTGATAATCCATACTAGTTGTATTCTTTTTTAGTTTTGTCCTCCAGTTGCTCCTTACTGTAATGCCCAAAGAGATGAGAGATCAGTTCTTAGCCGCAGACACCACTGCAGTTTGTCTGATAGCTGTCATTGAACTACAGGCAGTTTTAGTGTCACATTTTTCTGTTAAGGAAAGTTGTTTTTCCTGGCAAACTGTTTTAGGTGCCCTTTTTCTCTATCATGCTGAGCTGAAACTGAAGTTCACATATACCCCAAACATTTGCCTGAGAATTAAAATGAGGGAGGAGCATATAGTCCTCTGTGGAGTAGGAGTTCAGAAGGAAAATAGGAGAAACGATAGTCACTGACTTCCTGTGATTTACAAATGGAGAGGTATTTTCTCTGAAATATTTAAGAGTAAAAATAAATGGGCTGAGCTTTTATCCAGGTTTCCAGCTGTCTGGCTTACTAAATAAAATAGAACTGACAAAGTACAGAATGGTTCTCCAAATATAAGAAGCCCTCAGTGTGCCTCAAAATAGCAGTAGGAAAGTAAAAAGAGGTTAAAAATTTGGTGAGAATCATTAATGGAAATTGAGCAAACAGCTCTGCTGTCAAGAGGGAAAAATTGTTTCATATATGAGTGATGATGTGTATCCTAATAAAAGACATATTTTCACACCCACCAGGAATAAGACATATTCTGTACTTTTATATCCCATCTTGTTTTGAGTAGGAAGAATAATCTTTTTTAAGAAGAAAAATCTTTCGTTAGGAAAATGAAGAGGAAAGAGGTTTTCCCACATGCTGGAGAAATTAATGAATCATTTCCATCAGAGTATGTGCAAAAGCAGAGGAGATGCCATTAAGAGAAGGAGCAGCTGATTTTTCCAATTGACCTTTGGCACAGAGATGATCTGGTCATGCTCTAACTAATTTTGACAAAGGTTTTTTTTAATGAGGGGGAAAAATAAAAACTAGGGGCCCTTCATCAGCTGAAATGCTAAATATGTTGAAATATTTTCTGCTGAGTTTTAAAAAAGAGGAGTTAAACCTGCAATCAGACAACAGATCCAAGAGAGGTGACAAACAGGTGCCACATCACACTACCTTTACCCTGTAGTCTCGAGTGGGAGGAATATTTTTGCTAGATGGAAGGTGTGTGTTCAGGTGAGGAAGTTCAACCAAGAGAGGCACAGCCTGAGACTCTGAGTCACACAGGCAAAGTCCCATTTTGAAGTGCAGGTGAGATGTGTGACATGAAAGGGGAAGATATCGGAGTATAGGGTTGTTCTGGGAGGAACCTGGAGGATGCAAAGTGTTTTAAGAGGGTGTTGGAAGTGGATGGCAATCACTCCTTCATCTCCTGTCATTTCTGGCATGCTTTGTTCCTTCCCTGGCCCTGTCCTAGAACCCATTTGTCCACCCCATAAGGCCCCAGCTTCCTCTGAGCCACCTGCTTTCACTTCCCACTACCTGTTGGGCAGCTGCAAAACAGGAGAGACAAGGCACCACCTTATACCAGAAAGAAACACTGAATGGAGCCTGGATGGGGAGCAGGGAGGTAGCTCCGTGAGGAAAGTAATCATCTGTGGTTGTCCAGGGGCTCTGGGAACCCCAGGCTGTTCACTTAGATCCAAGCAGGAGAGGAGCTGTGGTGGCTGCAGTCCTTGCTGGCAGCTGTCTGCTCGGGACCTTGAGGCAGCTCTGGGCACAGGTACCCGAACACAGCTTTGGAGCTCTTCCTGTGCTGCCAAGCTTTGGGTGGCATGAAGCTGCTGAGGACAGAACGTAGGTACCCACACCTTGGAGGTGGACAAGAACACCATCTCTCTTGAAATACAGCAGTGTTTTGTAGGAAACTGGGTTCTAGTTTTCCAGCTGCAAGCTGCTGGCTAATTGGTTTAAGAACTTCTTGCTTTCTAATTGACTATTACGCAAGTGCTTTATTTCTTCTAATAATTTCTTTCACCAAGTGATATTCATCACTGTTACTGTCCCTGACTTCAGAGTAGACTGATTGTATGCAAGGGAGTATCCAAGAGCAGGGGAAATGGAGGGATGAGTATGCACTTGTACCAGGCCAAAGAGTTAAAAAGAATTATTTTTACAGAATTTGGAACAGAAGGGCACACAACTTGAGGGATGTAGAGGAAGAGTTGTGGGTGAAGTACAGCACCTCTCCCAGGTGACTAAAACAAGAGGCACCTAATTGTCCTACAGGTGGAGATGCATTGGCATTATTATCTAACCTCTGCACTGCCAGAAATATGAAACCCAGAGAAGGGAGTCTCCATCTGCAGCAAATGCTTCAATGGGAACTGTTTCTGTAAGGCAAGAAGGCGTGAGAGTAGGCTGCTTGGAGTTATCACCAGCTAGAGACTCGTTTTGTGAGCTCATCAATAAGATGAGGGATTTCTCTAGGTAAATGAAGGCTCAGTCAACAGTTACTGTGATCTGGAATCTCTGAGGTAAGCAGAAGCCTGGGAACAAAGTGATGCACTGCTCGTTTCCTTTCTTTGCAAACTGCTTGTCAGCTGAGTGTGAGAGGCAGCCAGGGATGGCTGAAGGAAGGGAAAAATCTGTGCTTTGTTCCAACCCCTTGGCTCACTCTGTCTGGAACTTGCCCAGGTACCAACTCAGCTTGGTGCCTTAAAAGAGGCTTCTTTTTTGAGGCCTTTCTGAGGTTAGCTGGTTCTGTCATCCAAACCCAAATACATACAGATGAACCTCGTAATTCCAGCAGGAACTTTCATGCAGGATTTTCCCTTGGTTTGACATGTTCACGTGAAGGTTTTGGGGGGGGGGGGGTGGGTTTTTGTTTTAATGAATTACAAGGCTTTTAAGAAGCGATACTTACTCCATATTTCATTATAAGGAGCAGGTTTACTTAGTCCTTTAACAAATGGTACAGTAAACTGTCTTTTTCATTTTAATGGTGTCCCAAGGAATGCATTAATCTTTGAAGCTGAAACACTTTGACATCAGACTGGGTGATGAGTTTCTATGGTTTCAACGGCAGTGTTAGTGCTAGAAAAAGACCACATCCCTGAAACGTGCACACGCAGTCCCAGGCTCCTATATATTTCATGACCAGAACATAGAAAGTTGCCTTCCACATCAGTGCCCTCATCACGGGGCATAAGGAGAAATGGTCAAAGATGTGCAACTGGATTGCTGATGGTTAATAGCTCTTCCATCCAATTTGAGTAGAACGCTGTGGCTGTGGCAGTTTTCAGCACTTTGATGGAAAGATGGAAAGCTTGGGCCTTGTGCAAACTCCGTGCATTTGCAGGAGGCATTTCCAAGGCAGGCAGAAATCAGAGAGCGAGGGAGAGGTTTCTCATTTTCATGTGGAATAGACTCAATGCAAGCCACATGTTTTATTTCTTGAAATACTTTTTTCAAGCTGCAAAAGGTGGCATGTTTTTATCAGGTACTGATCACAACGTTAAAGTATTTGTGTATATGTGCTTTCTCTGAAGAAGAAACAATACAGCAGGACTTTTTAAAAACATAAAATAATTTTTAGTAAGTGAAAAAATAGGTATATTAGAACCTTGCTTTACTTATCACTTAAGCATCTTTAAATAAAAGTAGAACCCTAATCAGTTTCCCCTTGAGTCCTTCAGCTTGCAGGTAGGAAATAGATAACACTTAGATGTTTAAAACAATACAGTGTTTCACATTATTTCTCAGTGCATCGTAGGAATGTGAATTCCTCTGAGCTATATTTAATGCAGATAGTTCTAGAAAATATATAGTAGCTTCACTGTGGATATTGAAGTGCATCTTTGAAAGAAAGAATGTTTTCCCTAAGTCTTAATGAGTGCCTCACTGATTTGTAATGAACAGACCCTCTCTTGTACAGCCTCTCTTTCTGGTGAAACAGGTAGTTACTGTGATTGGTGCTGTTACGTTCTCCTCCAGGATTTCAGTTCCTTTCTCAGTATAGCCCAGGATGCTTTAGAACACCTGCTAACATTTGGAGCTGTGCTTCACTTCTCACTGTGCCACACAAACCTTTCCCTCTTCTCCCAGGCAAAACGACATAGCCACTCATTAAGTCCTTTGCAGGCCTCAGAAATGGGTCCCAGCTTGGTGCCCCGTCACCCCTGGGCCTGGGAATTCTTTTCCATGCTGGGCTCTTCTCTAGAAGTTGAGGGGTTATAAAGGCTTGGTGGGTTCACAGAAACACAGTGAGGGGTCCCATGGTCCTCTTATTTCCCCTTGATTTTTTTGAAGGGTCTTGATCCGTCTTCCTTCACCTCTGTTTTTCAGTCTAACTTGTAACATATGACTTTTCACAAAAAAAGTACCCTGTAATTTTGGAAGTAATGATTTGATCCTTAATGAGTTTACTGATGTGTAATCATCCAGCAGGATGGAGGGAAACCACTTGCAAATGAGCAGTGTTCATTTAGAAATTCAGCCTTCTCACCAAAGTGTTCAAGGGAGGAAACGGTGCCAGAGGAGTTCCCAGGACTTTGAATTCAGGGATTTCAAACTCAGAACAGCTGTATGTACACTGAGGCTTTTCTGTTCATTTGTCATCTATCTAACAAGCTCATGGCACATATGTATATTTGCTTGTGAATTACAAGGAAATGTTTTGGAAGTCTGTAGGGAATCCAGTTAATCAATTTGATTCATTGCAGTACTTACTAGCCATGATGGCTGAGCCTCTGAAGGTTTGCCATTTTCTGTCAGTAAAGTTCAGTGTAGTCTAAGCCAAAGTTGTTGAAATGAATATCTTAACTTTTATTACCCAAAGAAACTATCAGACCCTTCTAATGATTTCAGATGGAGTTACACCACCCTTTTTTAATTTTTTTTTTTTTAATTTAATTTTGTCCAGCTGAAATCCATAGTGCAGGTGTATACAGATTGTGGAAAGGGGGAAATATTAGTTAAGGTCTAGGTCCTGCCCAAATCTTGCTGTGGCCATTTAGGTAATTTTTAGGTTTTTTTTTCTCTTCACCAACTTCTACTTAACAGCTTGTAAAAATCTTTTGAAACTCTATTACTTTGTGCATTAGAGATTTGCCTGCTTCCACTCTCCCCCTTTTGGGATTCTGTGAGGCTTTTTTCTTGTATGCTCTGCCAACAGCAGATTTTGCCTGAGTATTCGTTTTCTCATTAACATCAATTGAAGTGAGACATCAGAAATCCAGGACCATTTGCAATGACAGGACAGTGCCAATGTTCTTCCTTTCATAACCCATAGGAATAAAACTATGCAAAGCATCATTTCATTATTCGCATTAGAATAGCCTGCATAAATTACAAATCATAAGCTAGGGGGAAGAAAAATCATATACTTTGTTAAACATCCCAAGTTTAAAGTTTGAGAGGGAATATGAGAAAGAATAATAAAAAAAAATCAGTATCTCCAGTGGATTGTGACATGTCTGTTTTTCTTTGTTAATAATTTTGTTACAAGGCATTACCCTGCTTTGGCAAGTGTGGGTAAATGCCAGGCCATGTATTTCTTTGCTGCTTCACAGCCGGTGTGCATACTGAAAATCACACTCTTGTTTTGGTTTGCTTTTTGCCTCATAATGGTGAAATATTGAAGGCACGGAGTTGCAATTGTGTCCTTTATACAGCCCTCACTTGGTACCAGATGAGGTGAAGTTCCCCAGCATCTCGTGCCCCTCAGCCCTACTGAACTGAGCAAAATGCCCCGCACGCACGCTGCAGTGCCAGGACCTTTGTGCGTGTCATAAAAAAGGCATTCTTCCTTCTTCAACTGAACTATGTACAGTGACTTCTAAAAATCTAATTCTTTATAGGGAAATAATTCAGCACCTGTCTGTTGTTTAATTTTAAAGCTCACTGAATTTTTAGGTTTATTTCACTGCATTTAGTTTTTATGTGAAGATCTCCGAAGAGAGAAAATACAAGGCTACAGTGATTAGTGTGAGCATTGGTCTTGTTTTCACTAAATAAAACATTTTGGGTTGGTTAATGAGGCAAAATCCTGTTTAATTCAGTGGAGACAAAGATATATTGTAGTTATACGTAGCGTACCCATGCCCTTTTTTATTGGATTTTGGCCCCCAGGAGCAGAATAAAGCCTTTTTCCTCGTGGGGACCAGGCAGAGGAGCCTCTGTCAGAGCTCTAAGCCACTCAGTTTTTGTGCACTTTGGTGTTTGAAGTGGTGGCTGCCGTTTGGATGCAGCAATAGCCGAGGGGTGTGACAGCAGGCTGTGCTCTGCCATGTACCCGGGCTGCAAGAGAGTGCTGATTATGCAGGTGATAAATACATTTCCTGGCTTAATGCCTTAAGTCTTGCCACCTTTTCAAGTTACAGAAATGGTGAGGGGTTTTTTTTGTGTGTGTGTGTGGGGGGGGTGTTTTGTGGGTTTTTCTGTTTTGTTTTTTGTCGTTGGGGGGGGTTTGTTTTGTTTTTGTTTTCATTTTTATTTTGTTTTTGGGTTTTGTTTTTTTGTCGTTTGTTTTTTTGTTGTTTGTTGGCTTTTTTGAGAAAATTAGTAAGAAAAGAAAGAAGAGCTGTTGATCTTTAGGTATCCCCTTGGATCAGGGTCATCGTCTCTGTAATTAAGCACTGTTGTTTAGGGAGAGCTTTTGGAAGTGAAGGGCAACACCTTCATTATAAAATAATAGCAAAATTAAAGACATTAAAGTAAGAGCTGAAGTTCAACACTTGCAAGAATTTATGTTTGAAAGAAATTGATGGAACTTACTGACTTGGAGACTTAGTAAAAACCCAAACCCACAAAAAAGCCAAACCTGTGTGATTTTGTTAATTTTCTTAGTTGCCTGAATAAGAGATCTATAGAGAATAACAGTCTTTAATCTGACTGGAGAACAAGAGGCTTCTTTTTCTTTTTTTTTTTGGTTTTTTTTTTTCCTTTCTTTGTGGGTCATGAGAAGCAAGTGTGGGTTTTGAAATAAGAGATAGGGCCGATAGAAAGCCTGAGATGCATTCATTCAAAGGTGTGATTTAATAAGCACATGATTCGTTACTATTCCTAAGAAGAAATTAACTTTAATAAAAAGAAAAAGGTCAGCATATTTTTGAGGGAAGAACCCAGAAAAATAACCCTTTCTATCAAATTTAAGATGTAAAGGAGATTGATGTTGCATCTTTTCTAGATTCATGAAACATACCACATTTGCAAAGTGGCATTTTAGGGTGGTTGCAAGGCAAATGCAGCATGTTTAAGGGAAAGGGGTTTCATCCCTTCCTGCATGCAAATGACGCGGGCTTGCACCGCTCATAGATCCCTTTCTTTGTGTGCCAGCTTTCTGGGACACAGGTTTCCAATGCGGCTGGAGCCAAGAGTCAATGAATGTGATAGGAATTGGAATGTCCTACTTAATATCCAGTACCTCTTAGTTTGTGTTTGTGCAGAATCATTCACGGGAGTCTTCAGGAAGTATGCAAGTTGTTTATAGCAACAGCAGCAAATCTCTTCAAAATGGAGGAAAATAAAGGACATTTAACAGTCACTTCACATAGTTCTTCTTAGATTGAAGTAAAGTTCAGTATTAAAGATTTAAACAAAGCCAAAACATAACCAAAGGCAGTGTTACTGTAACTCTAAATGTCATACATCCCTTACAGAAAGTATCTCTCAGATTAATTATGGAACCCCGGATTCCAAGAAATCGGTTATAGAGGCAGGAGGGATGGCCCTCCAGGGGGAAATATAAAGATGCTTCATGCCAGCAATAAAAAAATTGTTAGGGGAAAAAAATTGCTTAGGAGAGGCTTTTAAAAAATAAAATAAAATACAGGGAAGTTATCAGCTTGAAGTAAGAACAGAAAATGAGAAGATGATTTGAATGCTATTTAAAGAATTAGTAGAAGAATAGAGAGGGCTTAGTAGAGTTGTGTCTGAAATGGATGGCCAGTTTCAAAGATTTTGCTCAGCTGTCCTCTGGAGATACCTCTAAGTCCTTCAGAGGTCTGGGGCTCTTCCCCCTGTAACATAGCAGGAGTAGCTTGTTACTTTGGTCTCACCTGTAAACAATACCAGGGCTGCATTCCATTTTGCTCACCTTGGTTTTTTTGCTGTCCAGCTCGAGCAGCCCAGCTGGCCTTTACCATTTCAGGTACCACAGTTGTTGGGGCCCTTGGAATATAAAACAGTTGTCAGACTGTGGTGAGGTACAGTCACCATGGAAGCTATGTCTCTGAGATATATTCTGATATATAAGTTAAATTTGCAGAATGCAGTGCATTATATTTAAAAATGCTAGAATAGATGGACCTCTGTCCTTTCCCTTCCTTTTAAAGTATTGTTTCTTATTTTCATGATCAAAATATTTAAATACTTTGATCTTATTCTGTTCCTTTAAAATCCAGCATTTTCAAGCATGTACAGCACGTGGCAGAAGAGCTTTTGCAGCTTTGTGCTGACTTAGGCTTAAGGCCCTGGCAGGGTTCAGGTCTGTGCTAGGGCAGGCTGCTGCCCCGGGTACGAGGAACTGCAGCAGCCTTCGCTGCCTGGCCCAGCAGTGGCAGGAGGAGGAAATACAGCGAGGTACCTTTTGCTACTAGAAGCATTACTTTACCAGGTTTGCTGAAAATTGCAGTTGTTATCTTGTTAGATGCAAGAGGAGTGTTCTTTTCTAGTTTGTGTGCTGCCACCTTGGACCATTTCTGGAGTCAGGACATCCCTCCAGCCTTGGCCTGTTTCTTGAGCCTCTCTTTTTTGCCTCCTACACTCAGATAACAGCGGGGCTTCCTTCTGCTCCTCCAGGGTACAAGGGTACATGCTGTGAGAGGGCAAGAAGTGTCACCTCCTTGTTCTCACTTCTGCTGTGCCAGTGTGCTGCAGTACGTTTAAGGGCAGATGGGAGGAGGTGGCAATTTTTTCTTTAGTTTTGGGATGGGGCTGTGTCAGGTTCTGGAGACTGGACCTATTCAGTGGTAGGCGTGAGGCTAGAATTGTAAAGGTCCATAAAGTGTGAGCTTCACTTCTGTTTTTGCGGTGCTTAAATTTTGGTCAATTTGTGTGAAGTTTCATCACTCTCTGGGAGCAGGTTTTCTGTACTTTTTTCCCCAGGGTTGTCCTTAACACACTTTTTTTTTTTTTTTTTCCCATCAGCAGAGATCTGAGCAGCTGAAATGGAATCACAGTTTGAGCTGTAAATATAGCTGCCTGCTTGGTCTGTAACTCACACCTGATTCCATTTCTTTTACCTTTGGCAGCATGTCAGGCCATCTTCTGTTCTATAGCTTGTATTGCCACTCCCTTTTATTTGCCTTCACCTGTTTCTTTTGGTTGGTTGTTTTTCTTTTTTTCCTTTCAATGCTATCTACCTTCTGGAAGAGCTGCATCCATGTGTTTTACCAGCATATGGGGAGGAGTATAACTGTGATAAGGCAGAAAGAAAAAGAAAACCAGAGTATTTCTACAGGAGATCTTGGTGTTTATTGCACAGGAATGATGGTTGTCAAGATAAAGGGTAAATGATACCAAGAAAAATAGAGGAAGTGATCTGGGGAGCCAGGGCTGTGTAATGGCATTGGTGCTACAGAAGGGTGCAATACCCAGTGCACAGCCTGAGGCAGGACTGACTCTTCTTTTTGATGAGGAAGAGGAGTTCTCTGTGAGATGTGCAGAACAGGAGATCTCAGATTTTCTACTATTTATAAGGGATAGCTGTGGGTTCCTGCACTTTCCTAGTTAGCCAGGGTTCAGGAGAGTGCTCCATCCCAGATGAAAGGCTGTGGAAGAGCTCTGAAGACCTTGCCAGAAGTTGTTACAGGAATTGACTCCAAGACTTTTTCTGAGCTGGTAATGGGCAGGTTGTTCAGCCTGAGGTGCAAGTCTTTGTCTTCCTGGGACCTTTGGGACAATAGTGAGCTTCATCAAAAATAATTTGCCAGGAATCCAAGATACTTGGATTTTACAGGTTTGCTTTTTTTTTATTGTGCCAGATTGCATGCTAAAGTAGGAATAAACGTTATATAAACAGGAAGGCTTGGCTACATACTTTGTACTTGTTGCAGGTTCCTATCTCACCCTCTTTGACCCAATCTATTTTACCTTGAAATTCAGTTTACCAGATATGAGAAAAAGCAGAAGTGTGGTGTTTGGGCTTAACTTCAGCATTTTTGATTCCTTCTCAGCTGACTGGTACACATCAGCCAGCTTGGTCAGCATGTTTGCCTAGGAGCAGCCTTTAATTTGCAAATTCATGGCTGTCAGCATGGCCTTCCTTCATTCCAGGATTGAATGTAGATGCAGTAGGCTGCCTTGGATCATCATCAAGAAGTTCTGGTTTGCGATGATGCTCAGACACATCAGTGTCGTAGGCCAGTGCGGTGCAGGAGCACCTGCTGCAGCTGGGGGAGCCTGAGCTCAGTCAGGCTTCGTGTATAAACTGGTCACCAAATGGTGGAGGTGGAACAAAGGTCAGAGACTCGCAGCCTGTTTCCCTGCTGCTCCAGGACAAAGCTTGGTGTGCCTGGCTGGCATGGAGCCCTAGAAACACTGGTTGTATTTCCCCCCGTCACCAAACGCTGCCTGCGGCTCTGGCCAGGATACAGAGCTTGTGGCACAGTGGTTTGATACAATCTGGCAAATTCTTGTACCTTCTGCTGCCTGCTGTGTTCAGTGGTCTGTGAGCACTGGCAGAACTGCCTTGCAGGAAAGGGAGGAGACTTAGAGAGTTCTAGATATTTAATTTTTCAAAGCATTGCGACGCAGAGGTGCAAGTGATGGTTTCCATCAGGGTTTTGCACATAACCTGGTTTATGGCTCTCAAATTGGTTTCTACAGGGCTTAGCATAAAAGGCCGGAAGAGCTTTTCAGCAAGTGTTCCTGAGCTTGATGTGCGGGGCTGACTGGAAAAAAGAACAGAATTTTGTGTTTGAAATGGTTGACAGAAAAAAATAAAGCCTTTGCAAACCTCTCTACTGCAAAGAGAAATACGGCATGTGGCGATTGACAGATTTACGTATCCAGATAAAATCTTCCACTTTTCCAAAAGCAGAACTTTCTCTTTATGCAGTGTTAGTTTCAAAGCTTCCAGCTCCTGCTGTGCCTAATGGCAGGTATGTTTCCAGCTACTTCCTTTTCATGCCTGAAAATGGGATCATTCTCAGGTCTCTTCATTGTCATCGGGTAGCTATTCCCTTTCACTAATTTCCCCAAATGAGTTGTGGCCCACTCCGAAGGCTACAGGATTCATTAGAGTGAAGAATAATAAGAATGTCCTTGGTGTTTGAACAGGAAGAAAAGATCCCAAAGGCTGCCAGAGATAAAGATCACCCACTGAAAGGATAAAAATGAACAATGCTTCTTGCAGGGAACCTAAAAATACAATACTTGACTCTCGCACAGGCTTTAGTTACTGAAATAAGAACTGGATTGTACAGTCTCGGGATTATTTTGGTCTCAAGAAAGTATTATGTCTTGCAAGTTTAAACAAAATGCATATCAGGGAAAACATGGCTTCAAGTCTAAACCATACCCAGTGTTCTGGGGTTAGCCCGGGTTTGTGTGTGTCAAGGTACAAGGCTGGAACTTAGAAGATCCTTTTTCAATACTTAACTCTTCAACAGACTTCCTGAGTAGGTTTGGATTGGGTGGTTAATGTTTTTATGCCTGTTTGCTATTGGCAGGTTTTTTGGAAGTCAAATGGAAGTGACCGTGAGTTTCTGCTTGAGAAAGTGGGCTATGGATGGGGTTGGCTGCTGTGTTTTTCTGAGTTCTCTGTTACCAATAAGACATACCAAACAAAGTTGAGTACACTGTGAAGTTTGTGACATTTGTCAGGCTGATTACTATTGCCTTTAAGCAGAGTATTTATTATGTGAACCTCTGCTTCAGTCCCTTGCTGAGTGGTAGTTCTGCATTAATAATTAAATTTTCCTTTCTCTACCGTAACATGAATATGTATGCACAGTATATGTACACGCATGTAGAGATGACATTTAGCAAATGGATCCTGCCTACTGCAGTCCAGTTGTTAAGACACTGTAAAGAGGCACAGCTCTGCATTTATTTTACTGTGTATAGAAACACAGTTTCCTGTTGTGCCAATGTTTGAGAGCTGGAGGAGAAAGAAGAAAAGGCAGCTTTTACAACTGCACTCACTGCAACTAATTGTTCCAACTAGGTAAGGATGCATCCCTTTTACTGGCTCTCTGATGATGGCTTTTTGTTTCTAGCTACAAGCAAATCTAATTTGCAAATGAAAAATTTCATTATAGCAGAAGTTGCCTGTGAGGGAATTAAAGGAGGAACATTCAAAAGAATTTGACAGATTGCAGAAATGCTTGTTAAAGAATGGATATACGACCCCAATTCACAATTAAAGCAGCAATTGCTTTTAAGTGGTACCTATTACTTACAAAAGGTTAGATATACTGATAATAGAACTTTAAGGGAATAAGGCAGCTGAAGTGAGCAAAACCTATGGTAGGTAATTGGCAAAGCTCACTTCATGTTTTTTGTTTGCTATCCAAGAGCTATTCACCATGCCACTGTAACAGTATGTTGTTGCTACAACAGAGCTGACAGTTTTCTGAGATGAAAAGGAAGAGAATGGAATTAATCACACAAACTTCATCATCCAGTCTGGCATAACTGAAAGTGAGTTCTGCTACACTTGAACCATTTTAAATAACTTCATGTTTTATTAATACAGGTTATTTTTCTGTTAACCTCTTCGGCACTTTCTGTCCAGAGTTCCTCTGCGACTTCTTGTCCTTTGCAAGGCTGTGCCCTGATCTCTGGCCAGCCTTGGCATGTCCTGGCTGTTGTGCACAGTAAAGAGGAGTGCTGGCAGTGCCACGTGTGTCCCTCAGGTCACACATCCAGGATGCCATGCCGGGGGTGGAAATGGGGGAGTGTCAGAGCTGGATGTTTCTGGCTGGGGTGGAGATGATCCTGCTGCCCCTTCTGGGGAACTCCCCTCCCTGGCATGGAGTATGCAGAATGACTGGCATTTTAGTAT
Source organism: Picathartes gymnocephalus (assembly GCA_013390045.1). Lineage (NCBI taxonomy): Eukaryota > Metazoa > Chordata > Aves > Passeriformes > Picathartidae > Picathartes > Picathartes gymnocephalus. The sequence goes on from WEKY01022368.1 coordinate 83,294, forward strand.
TTACTGCCTGCCAGGAGCTAGAATGTGTGCAGTTTTTTTCTTTTGCCCACAGAATGGTTAAGAGAAGAAGAAAACTGTAACTGCTTTGTGTTGTGGTGTCTATTTTAACCTTCATTCCAGACAAACTAAGATAGGTGCAGAAGAGCCAGATTATTGAGAAACATTTATCATCTTAAAAATACCGTATGTTTTAGGAATTTCTTAAATTTGAGATAAATGTGACTACATAAAAATAAGCTTGTTTGAAGACACTGGCAGCATCCTTGTTCTGAAGAGAGAAAATAATTTTCAATATATTTTTCTCCAAGCCTGCTAATATCCAAGTGTTCTGATACTGTCTGCTTTGTTTGATGTTGTGCAGGAAGTGCCTGGCAGACCTCATGAGTCCTGTGTCCCTTGAGGGGGAAGAAAAGAGAGAATACTAGGGATCAAAATTTTCTTGGATTTTGACTTGGGCATTCATTATGGTTTTACACTATTTTTTACCTCTTTGGTTACATACTTAGAAGCCGTGTTTTGTGTCTGTTATTGGCATAAGGCTTTCTCAGGTAAGGAATGGTGTCCTCTTTTTCTTTTTTAATTCAGTGAGTTATCTTTTGACCTGTAAATGCTACAGTTTGGCAAAATTTTTGATACGTTGGCCTCTTTGAGAATAAAAGCAAAGTGTTTGCAGAAAGATAGCATTAGTAGCTTCCAAGGAAATTGTCCAAGCTCAAATCTTTTACATATTTAATGTCAGGCCATGGATGTCTTTGTGCAGAGGACACAAAATGCTGGTCTTGCATTAGCTTGAAAATCGCAATTTCCTCAAAGGATCACTTTGATTCCTTTCACTGTCTTCCCATGGAAGTTGCAAATTGCATCCACTGTGATGTAACCTTGGTATATTGGAGATTTGCCCTGAACCTATTATGAATTTATATTTCCTTCTTGAGCTTGGGTTTGCATTACCAGACAGTGAAGGCTGCGTGCAGCAGTTTGGTCAGGGGGGAGTGGAGGCACCCTTGATACCTCCTTGATACCAAGGAGCTTTTCACAACTGCGTATTGTTGGTTTTTTAAGGTTTTGGCATTACTTCTGGGTCTCAGGAACACAAAATACATTCAGGAAGAGGAGGAAAGGGGTGTTTGAAGTATTCTATTGAGAAAATCAAATGTTCGGCTTATGCACTTCTTGCAAACAGATGCACATCTGTTCCTTTACCTGTGAGATAAAGTCTGTAATGAAGTGATGATTTAGTCTGATTACAATGTGCGAAATTGTATCATTGTTTTGAGAAATTTTTACCTTTAGTTCATCTTTTACAGGTTAAGAAAAGACTCATTTTAGAAAGGATTCAGACTTAGAGTAAGTTTTAGTTTGGTTAAAAATCCTATCCCAAAGTGTATTCTTTTAAAGAAGAAAACGTGGAGTTGTGATAAATTGCTCTAAGCTAGGAACTACTTTCATATACATTGCATATATGTATACAGATACAGAGCTTTCTGTAAAGACTGAGAGAAAAGTACTGGTGGTTGACAGTGTCCTAGAACAGTCAGTAGGAACAAATCTGGTCACTCCTCTTGAAAAATGCCAATTTTACAAGAGCTGTGTTCTAGGCTAATGTCGTATCTTATTTAATGTGAAATTGCAGTAGCAAAAGCTTAAGAGCCTGCAAGGAGAGTGCAGTTGAATTGCTTGCTCTTACAGTTACTGTGCTGGCACTGCATTCTAGGACCTGTTTTAATGAAAACAAGTATTCTTTATTCACAGATTATATTTCACAAACTGTGGCTTGGGTTTTGGCAATGAGATTTTATGGTCTGTGTGTGGTCTGAAGGACCTCACTTTTGAGAAACCAGGGAAGATATTTAACCTGACCTTATGTAAACTGGTGTCATGTGCCATAGACGTGACCATGTTCCGAGGTGGGACAACAAACATTTAGAATGAATATTTAGAAAAACCCAGCTGATTTCCAGACACTGAAATCTGCTGGATTTCAGCACTGGCACGTTCCTTTGCTGGAAAGCTGAACCTGACTTTCTCCTCTTCCCTTTGTGCTGCACTTCTCCAGTCACTGATTGTTCCTAGTGCCACTGTCGCTTTGGTTTTTCTTGATTGTCTTTTTGCTCATTTATCTTATTATAGTGCTTTAAGTATGACTAGTCAATTTGCTTCTTTATGCGATGTGGAAGTGTTTCATATCTGCTTTACAATCACTGACAGTGCTTTTTGGCACAGGGAGTGCCAGCTGGACTGTTCTTTTCAGACTCTTAGAGGCAGTGAAGTTTTGAAACAAAAGTTTTCTTTTTTCATAGGCTCTGAACTTTCAGATTACAAATCACTTTCTACATGCTAATAAGCTTAGATAAGCAGAGTACATGTTAACACTGTTGTACAGATGGGGGAACCGAGATACGGGAACATTAAGAAACTTGCTTGAGGAAGTCTGTGGGAGCTGACCTTATTCTGTGAGAGACCCACGCACCATCCTTTTTCTTGTCAGATTCTTTCTTTTTACTTGAGCCCCTCCCTCCAAGAAGTCGTTAGTACATAGAAAGCTCTTTTGGATTCTATGTGTCTATATTTACCTACAGCTATGATAATTTATTACACGGCATTCCAAGTGGGACTGCACTGCTCAGTCAATCGCAGAGCGTTTTCCAGTTTTAGAAAGCAAGGGCTGCTTTGCTGGTGATCTGGCAAGCTGCAGTTCGGAGGCAACTGCACCAGGAAGCGAGTTCTGCAAAAAGTACAGCGGGTGTGTGGTGTGGAGCTGACTTGCATAAAGAAAGTGTTCCTTCACCTCGAGTACCCTGCAGGTCGTGAGCTTGCCTGTGCCGAGCTGCACACTCTGTCCTCATCTTTAAATAAGAATATCCAGTGTTTGGTACAGAGGAGAAATGGGTGTTATTCCTCTCCTGCAGGAGTGGCTGTATGGAGTTAAACAGTATAGGGAACTAGACATTTACTATTACCATGGCAACTTCAGATGATGATTTATTAAGCCATATTTTTTTTCAACAGTGGAGTCTATGCATTTTTGTTGGTTTGAGCTCTCCAGAGACTGTCTTGCCACTCCCTAACATGTCCTTTTCTCCCATCCAATTCTTTGCTTCTCCTTGCTGAAATTAAATAATAATGGAAACGTGTTCGTAGCAGCCTTTTTGTCAGGTAGAAAAAGCTTGGTACAGTTTGTGGCATTATTAATAAATACACTACTGCTGGTTCCCACAATTCCAATGACTAGCATAGCAATTGGGAGCAAAGGCAGCACAAGGGAGAGGGCTTCTCAAGTGCTAACAGAGCACAAGACTCTGCAGAAAGAGTGGGGGAGGGCTTTTGGCCTCCCTGGGTTCTCTCTATTGATCTTTAACTCTCCCTGTTACTGTCATTCCTCTGTGACTGTCTCTTCCTGCTCTTGACCCTGCGGTGGTTGTTTCCACAGTCACCCCCAGCTGGCAGTTCTGTGCCATTATTCCTGCAATTGTGCCAGAACTCTTGGAGTTGTGGTACCTCTTTGGCCTCCGTGACCAGCCCTACTGGTGTGGCTCCGTGGAACTTAGCAAGTTTGACTACATCTGTCACTTCTGTAGTTGTAAGGTGTTTGCAGAGCAAGGGCCTCAATGACTTTTGTGCCCATGGTGGCATTTGCCAGCCCTGTGGTGTGTCAGTTCTGGAGCAGGGACGCTGTGGGCTCTGTGGCCTCTGTGCCCAGGACATTGTGGCTGTTCGGGGACTGCTCTGTAGCCAGGAGAGCCGGCTTCGTTCAGCCTTTGGGATGCCAGCTCCATATAGCCCTGAGTAAAGGCTCCAGATGCAAGTACAGGGGACTTGATAAATTATTCATTTTCGAGCTGCGTAGACATAGTTGGAAAATCTTGAGGATGATGGTAACCAGGTCCAAGCAAACAAAATGAATGGAGCCGTTTCCGAATATAGAATCATGCAATGAATCTTTGGAGCAGGAAAGCTCTCTCAAAAATCTGTCATCTTATCATGCATCTGTCTCTACAAGCAGATAGTGATTTTTATGGCTCTAACATCTAACAACGTTAATCCACATGTGATGATTGCTTTTTTCAAGTCCTTGTGTCAGTGGGTTTGATTTTTATTTGTTTTCATTCTTTGAAGTACAGAAATGTCCTCAGGATTCTTAAATAATATAGTTGTGATACATCTCGATGTGTAAACTAGTTGTCCCCTACCAGTTTCTGCTGGGTACTTGCCTTTTCCCGGTCAGATTTATTCATGTGGTGCAGTTTCATTATCATTTGGCCATATTAATGATATTCTTTTTTACTTGATTAAATCGTTCATTATGGACTTCCTAAAGTGATAATTATGTAATTATATGTTCGTGTATTTCAGTATTGATTGCATAAGTGTATAAATAACTAATGCATAGCTTTGTTCTTCAGTTAATACACCCAAGTTAACTCCACCAGAAGGAGAATACATACCTACACATCTGTGGTAGCATGGAACTTGTATTCTTTCTGTAATAACTGAAGCTCACAGCCCTTCTCTGGGGGAACATTCTGCCTAGTTTTGTCTTTTTCTCCTGGGAAATCTGGGCTGCACTCTTCTAAGGCAGGGGTATTTATAAAGCTTTTTCTAAAGCATATTAGAAAGTAATTGAACATAAATCATAAGAACATTAATGGTCAACATGCTCTAAGCATGTGGATCAAAGTCTTGCTAATATTCCTTAGTTTAGCAACATAAGGATATCTGTATGTGGAGGGTTTCTTGAAATTTACACATGTGATTACAACTCAACCAGCGGTTTTAGGTGTGAAGGAGTGTGTGAGGTACGATGCCACTTCAGTCGTGGTAACATCCCTTTGCATCCTACAAGTGTTTTTCCATGCTGGTATTTTTTATAAGTGAAGACTTAGGTATAGAGGAGGAAAATACCAGATTTTCAAAGTCTTAACCGTATAATAAAAAAAGGTTTCTAAACAACATCTATATTTCACCCTCACATCTCCCCCCAAAAAATCGTTCTGTCATGCTGGACAGAGTCTTTAGGAAACATTTTTCAGTTTTAGCTGAACTGTGCTCCTTGCTATTGTGTGTGCTTGCAGCTGTCACACAGTTCTATTGTTTGACCTGCTCCTAAAATAATTCATCGCTCTATGTTCATTGCCAAAAGACAGTCATATATCTCCTAGCAGTACCCATAAATTTGCCTGCCTTTTGGATTTTCACATAAAACACAAGTTAGAAAGTGTGTTTGTTAGCTCTTGCTGTTACCCCATACAAATGAGGTGAAGTAGAAGAGCTTAAATCTGATCACAGACCAAAGTTGAAAATTCCTGTTGTCGTTTTTGGAAAAGTCTGCACAGTATATTGCAGTGATGATAGAAAAACCCACTGCCCAACTCACCAGCTGCTGCAGGGACACTTTCTGTAATTCAGTGCCTATTGGGCACATCAGAGATTTGATTCTGGCTCCTATTATACATCAATATATATGCCGGATGAAAAAAAAAATCTGTGGTAAAAGCATCTAGGAAAATGGAGAAGCAGGAAAAGGGACAATTCATTGGCTGCCTTTGCATTTTAAAATCCTTTTGTGCTTGATAACCTGAGTGAACTCCCTAGGTAAAAAAAATCTTTAACAAGAACAAAGAGAAATTATATTTAAAAAATCTTTAATAATAAAAAGAAAAGATAAAGAAAAACCCAAACAAACCCAAATCCCCAGACCGCACAGGAGCTCCAGCGAATCACTGGCTGGGTAGCTGCAGTCTGGATGTTATTAGCATGTCAGAACAACCTCCTGGGAGTTGCTGCTGCACTGAGAGGTGTCTGGGGAGACTTCAGGTAGCCAGGAAGGAGGAGGGGGGGGAAAAAAGGGAAAAAACCAAAACAAACCCCAGTCCCATAAACAGATTTTTAAATCTAGTGGCAGGAAAAAACCCTGCAAACACAAAAGCCTGCGTTTGCCGCTCTGCTTTTATAATTATCTAATCTGACTTTGGTTTAACACCAGCCAGAAGCTTTCTTTCTGTAGATCCATAGATTTTTCTCTCCACCTTTGGGACTTCCATGTGATTTGGTAGTGTTGAAACTCTTGCTGTAAGCAACACCTTTGGCCACTGTGCTGCAGGTGCTGAACAGATAGTGGAAGTCTTAGAAAGATGGGTTGCTTTAGGAATATTTCCATGAAGCTGGAAAACCACTAAAAAGATGGAGTATAGTAGAAGAAGTTCACTGCAAAACTGGGAAGCCTGTGTCCTAGTGCAGAACTTGTAGGCATCTGGCTGCAGGAGCATCCTCAGTTTTCCTGCAAACAAGTCCAGTTCTCCACGTGTGGAACGAAATGTTTGCAGCAGGTAATAGAGACAGGTTAACTCTTGCAATACCTTTTGTGTTCCATGAGTGGCACAAGAGCCTCATGGCATAAAGCTCCCCATTTCAGTGAGGGTGAAAAGAATAATTCAGGGATGGAACAAATTTCGCTTTGCATTGGCAACATAATGTGGGATTAATGAACAAATATTGGGACTGTCCCAGTGCTGTTCTCCATGAAGGCATTCAGTGTATGTTTACTGGTTTGGAACGTGGCTTATCCGGCCACTAGGAGGAATTGCCCCCTTGGGGGTGCTGGGAATTGTCAAGACCTGGAGAGGGAGGCGTGTTCTGGAGTAAAGCAAGTCTTCAGTCATTTCCGGATGGAAGGCAGGAATATAAAGTGCTTTGGCAAGTACCTGTTAGTAATGGCCAGTTTCTCCAGTGTTGTGAGCCCGGTTGAATTAGTTACAGGAATGCTTTTGAATCCTGCAGATGAAATGATGAAATTCACCACAAACAGCAAGATATTTTCCAGTGTTTTGGAGGGGGACAAGAATTTTGCCCCAGAAGTTTGTTTTGTTTTTTTTCAAATGAGGACTTTTTTCAGGAAGTTAGCTCAAATTCTGTCTTATTAGCATGAGAGCAATTTATGCGAGGTAGGAAATGTTGATTATAACAAAAGAGAATTATTAATAGGAGCATAATTTACATCAAGGAGATAGTGGGAGTAAAGTGAATTTTGATGTTTTGAAGGTTGATTGGGTAGGTGGGTGTGTTGACAAAAACAAGACAATCATGTCTTCTTTAGCAACTTAACAGACTTCAAGGATTTAAAATAAAATCTATGAGCTCTGTGGAAAACACTCTTTTTTACAACAGTAGGAGCACAGGATAATTTTTTTGTAAAAGTCCAGAATATAACTTCAGTTATATGCTGACCTTTCAGATCATGCTGTCACCAAAGCATTTTCTTTTAAATAAAATTTTTCTCGTAACATTTCTAGGGCTAAATACTACGGTTCAATTTTATTCATCTCTATAACTTTTATATAGCTTCTGGAAACCTTCAGGATAATATTTTCAGTTTCCAGAAAATATTTTCCCTCTTGCAGAGGCATGTGGGACAATCTTTGGTGTGAGCGATGGTGTGTTTCAGTAACAGAAAAATGCAGACAGACTCCTTCACTTTGGTTTTGTTTGGGTTTTTTAGCAAGTAAATCTTAAAATGCGTTTTTAATTTAGGTTAACTAAAAGCTTTGGTATGAAAGCAACTTATAAAATGATATCTGGGGAAAAGCAGATAAATCAGTTGTGTGGTGGTTTCCTTGTGCAGGTGAAATGTAATTTCAGATCTTACGGGTGTTTTTCCACCTATTGTATAGTACGGAACAAGTCCTCGCGTGAATTCTCGGTTTTTCTTCTTTTCTTAGTAGGTACAGTAGAAAAGCTGTGTCTGTTCCAATGCCTGGTTCATATTGAGATGTGACATGGGAAGTTGGCCTGGTTTGAAAGCTCAGCAAACAATCAGATTCTTCTCCACTCAAATAGACGGTTTGATATTTTGCACTTCAGCATTGGTTGAGTGTTCATAAAATTAGTGACTTGAAGAGATAAAAAAAGAAATAGGAGCAAAGGCACTTAGAGGTTGTCTGTAAGAAAATAGCAAAAGGTCACTTAAAAATGAGCCAGGAGGGCTGGAAAGTGGCACGTGGGGAGGCATGGTGGGTCCAAAGGTCCTTCCTCCCAGCCGTTCCCCCCTGTTTCTGCCGTTCTGCCTTGTGCTGCAGAGGCTGGGGGAGCTTTGCTCTCCCTCTGGCGTTAGCCTGCTCACCCTTAAGCTTGGTCATGGAACTGAGAGCACATTTTGCTCTCTGCTCTTACTGCACCCAGGTTTGTATCAGCATATCTGTGGGTGATTTTGGAGGCTGAGTAAGATGCAGGCAGGGCAGTCATGGGTTTGTGCAGAGAAAAGAAAATAAAGTTTTCGTAGTGTTAAATTCAAACTGTTTAAATCCTACACAACATCTACCTCTGAATCTTGTATTAAATTGCTACATACTTCCTAAAAGTTTAGAGGGGGTCAGGGGGGGAAAGGGCAGTTGAAGGTGTTGATGACTTTTTCTTGGCACTTTTCTCTGTTAGCAAATTTCTAGTCTCTAAACCCTTTTGTAGAGTACTAAAAAAAAAAAATCAGTTGGCTATTTGCACAGCATTTTGAGTTTTGGTGATTTCAGTGCCAAATTTAGCAGCGATCAAACAGAAATTTGAAGAGGGGGAACCTTTATTGGCATGTGTTTCCCTTGCTCTGATCTAGTTCATTGTGTCCCAGGGCAGAGGCTAAAGAGGCATAAAATCAGATCAGTTTAGGGTACCTGTACTCCCTTTTTTCTTATACAATATGCCTCTGTGGGGTTTTTTTTGTCAATATGTAGTAAAAGGAAGTGGAAGATGATTTTCTAGAACAAGAAAGGAAGAAGTTTATTCAGATTCGCTCTTCCATCGTATCTTACACCTTCACTGCATCAAAAATGGTCTATCTTTTTGATATATCTCAGTATTATAACCTGCTGTATTTCTTGCTGGTAGATTAGACCATCTGAAGAACTGATGTGTAGGCCAATTGTTTTGGTTTTTAGTATTATTACTTCTACATTACACTGGTTTTGGTTACATAGGTATAGTTCTAGGTGTTTCTGGGCATTATCCTGAAAGATATTAGAGATCAAGCCTGCAGGCATATGTGTAAAGGTATGTATTGTGGACATAGAGGTGTTAATCCCTATTTATTTTTACAAAGATGTGGAAACACAAGTCAGCCCAGTGACTGTTGTGTCTGGGGAAACCTCCTGGGGTCTCTCAGGTCAGAGAGTTGTCACCAGTTCCCCAGCATGGGAAGGTCTCTTTGTTCTGAGCATCTACAGAGAGGGAACAGCACAGTCACGTCAGCATTGGAGGCAAAAACTGCAAAATGCCCTTTGGTGTAATGGCCCCTGCAAGGATAAATGGAACAGTCATGCTTTCAAAAGCTCAAATAAATAACTGCTGGCACTCGCAGAACACCAGTCCTCCATTTGGGAAATACCGCTTGATGACAGAGTTGATGAAAGGTCCTCAGATATCAAACACATCAACTACAGCTAAAAAAAGCCATGCTATATATGGTCATTCCTCTCTTTAGGAAGACTTGTGTTGTTCTCCTTTGCTTATTTTAGTCACCCCTTTCATACCTCCTCTTCAACACTTGACCCTTCAAGATAACCAATCTGTGGTGACAATCCATATTTTCTTGAGAAAACTGGGTACCAAGAAGACTCTTAGTGGCTATGCTAGGAATTCCTGATTGTTTTAATTACTGCTTTACATCAGTGCATCTTTACCTTTAGGTGACAGATGTGATTCCTGGGTTTAAGAACTTCTGTAAACTCATTTGTAGCATTTGTTTCAGACAGAGAAGTCCATGCAGGGACAGGGTGTGCTCAGTGCACAGTGCTCTCTGGGGTTTGATCTGAAGCCCTTCTTGCTTCTTCCTGCAAGTTCTTTTTTTTGTTGCAGCAGTCTGTGCACTAAATGCTCTGGCTAAACTGCCTTATCTCAGACACGCGTTCATGGGGAATCACCGTGAGGTGCTACAGGAATTTGACAAGGATCAGGACTAGTTTCAACACTGTTCAATATTTTTGTCAATTACTTGGAATAATCTTTCTGAATTACTGCTGCTTCATTTCCAGGTAGCACAAAGAGTGGCAGAATGTGAGATAAGAAGGTAGTAGACACTTTACACAAAAAGCTCTGAATTGTTTTACCTGTTTAAGCAGAGGACCTAAAATAAAGAAATGAACTTGCTAAGAAGAAGAAATGTTCCAGTGGGAGAAGACTCTGTCAAGCAAAGCAGAGATGGTCCTCTTGACTAACAGCTGGCCACAGGCTGCTAGTGGAGAACTGTGATGCAATCCTTGCTTGCGTAAATGGGAATGGGAGCAGGGAGAGAAGCTTTGTCTGCTTATATACCTGTGTACCTTGGCAAGACAATTCTAAAAGAATTGCTGTCATTCCAATATCCATGTCTTAGGAGGGACGTTGAGGGTGAAGTTCAGAAAGCCAGCACAGAATACTTGGGGTAGGAACAAATGGTTGGTCTTCGACCACTTAGAGCATCATCTCGTACATTTGTCAGTGAGAAAACTGGGTGTCTGTAGGGTAGCAGTGTTCAGGGAAAGCAAATACTGGGTGCTAAAGGAAATGGGAACCAGTGGCTGAAATAGATTAATTCAAATCAAGAGTAGGTAAAAATATTCAATTCTGAATCTGGTTAAATGTGGGTACAGATTACTGGGAGGAAGAGCTGCTGCACCATTTCCGGACATTTGCAGCTTCAGCTTGGATGCTTTTCTGTAAGAAAACTTTTAATCAAACACTGTGGGCCCCAGTGCTGGGGTTAATGATGTGAAATGCAATGACCTATGATATGCACGTCTTAGGATATGCAAGAATAGATCATCCCACTTGTCTTTTTTTAACTTTAGATTCTATGAATTGATGGATGTCTGCTAGTGATATGGCTTGAATAACTCTTTGTACTTTGCCCTAATTCTACAAGTCTTTGTATAAATTTTTCTCATTATAATCTTAAGAATACCTTACACATTATTCTCTCAGTCTGTTAGCTACTATTAGCAGCCCATGTGAATCCAGTCATTGGTGTTCTAAGAATTACTTGGGAAATTCACTTTCTCATGCTGGATTTTGGTAAAATGGAGGTAATCTTGACTTTTAACTCTACATTCTTGAAGATAAATGTTGAGACATTCAACTTTTTTCATGAGAAAATCCTAAGTCTCAGTGTTCAGAAAATATAACTCAGTGCTTGCATGTTCAACAGCACAGAGTTCAGTACCTGGTAGCTCTTGAATTTTCTGTTCTTTGAAGATCAGGTATTGGTCCCTCTAAAAAGCCTGGCTACTGCGGGGGAACGATCTGTCTGAATTTGGGGTTGCTGTGGTCTCATGATTTTCTGGTTTGTATTTAATGCCACTGTCTATTTCTGTTGCAGAATATGAAATATTAGATCCAGTGGCAATTTTTTAATATCCAACATTTATAGGAAGCAAAGAGAGCTTGTGAGTGTCTTCACAGAATTTCTAATGTGTGAAATAGTATTTTTCTTTTGTTATTTTTTGTTTGATGCAACATAACTTATTACTGGCATTCATAATACTAGTTTGTAAAGTATTTTTGTAAAGAATCAAAAGGTAATTTGGTCTCTTGAATTTGGAAATGTATTTTCCTTTCTGATTGTACATTCTTTCAACAGTATGCCATTGTCTCCACACAAATAACCATTCCAGCATAACTTATTTTCTGAGTAATGAATTGATAAAATTGATTGTGTACATATGCCGTCTGTGTTTGATCGTGAAACTGTAATAGAATACTGGAGTTTAAACAATGTGGGTTTTTTGATCTGTGACAAGTCCTTAGAAATAAAAAAAAAAAGAGGACTGAGTGAAGGAAGTGATAAGCCAAAAGCTGTTCTGATAATGTTATACTTTGTCCTCCCAAACAGTTTCTCCAAAGTGGGGAAGTATTTCTCTATAGTACAGGATAAGGGGTGTGCTAAGTCCAGTGATGTTGACTTCACTAATTTAAATGTTGGTACAGGCTGTGCAATAATGCTAAAGATTTCTTGTGTATCTGTATTTGAATCCATGATCTCTTTCAAAAGCTGCATGATGACTGAGTTACATGTACATAATACTCATTGGAAGGGGAATTGTCACTTCACCAATGGCTTGAAATAATGCAAGAGCATTATGATTTGTGTGCTTTTGTTTCTGTGGACCTTTGCACTGGTACTTACCTATTGGTCTGATGGGTCCTTGCTCTGAAGTTGGGAAATAAAAATAGAAATGCAGGATGGAATTTCTATTGATGTTCCACTCTGACAGCAATTTTTGCTGATAGAATTGCAGGAAGAATATTGCAGGTCCAAATGCAAGGTCTATTGATCTTTGATCCTAGCTGGTGGAGCATTCCTGCTTCTCTAAATTTTATTTTAGAATAGCTCATAAAATAAATATATATATATATATATATATATATATATATATATATATATATATATATATATATATATATATATATATATATATATATATATATATATATATATATATATATATATATATATATCGGGAAAAAAAACCCACGGAAAAATAACTTATTTAAGAAAATTATTCGATTAACATGTAGTCAAGAAAAAGCTTCTTTTTACCTGCAACCTTCAATTGGCAGTTGTGGAAATTGGAAATCGTTCCACGCCCTCTTTGTTTCTTTTGATTTTATTTATGCATGCTTCTTCTATTCCTATCTTGCATTGCTTTTGGTTAGCTTGGAAATATTCTGTAGACTCAGAATACACCTGTCTGATCCTCTCTTGGGGAATGGGACAGATCGGTGGTGTCTGTGTGGGCACTCAGGAGCTGTGAGGGGAGGGGGTCAGGCGGGTGCTGCTCGGAGGGACAGAGTGGGAATTTGGCCGGAGCTGATGGTGCTGAGCTAGGGGCACAGGGGCCCTTGGGCCCATGGAGATGGCAGCAGCGCAGCACCCCGTCACAGGCAGATCTTCCGAACGCAGGCAGCTCCTCCGTGCTGCGAGGGAGCAGGAGCAGCTCTGGAGCGGCGGGAGCTGAGCCGAGCCTCGCCTGAGTGGAGCAGCTGGTCCTCATCCACACTCAGGTAGCGCTGGCAGCCTTGGAAGGTTACTTCATTCCTTCTACATAACTAATCTGCCTGAAAAATGTATTTCAGGGCATTTGGAGTGGGGACAGAAAGTTTCCATCCTTCAGGAGGTAAGTTTTGATTCCCCAGGGTCTGCAAAGGAGAGGAAGAGGCATCTTCAGGAGTGGGTTAGTTCTAAGGCAGGTGCTTTGTCCGTGGGAATCAGCAGTGGCCTGGGCCTCTTGCTGACAACCTGTTCTCTCACCAGCCATGGTAGTGCAAGAAAAGCAGTGGGGGAGATGTTTTTGCTGTTAAGTGCTAGAAGCAGGTATATGATCTGTAAATCACAAAGTTGGTATTAAAGAGTGTGCATGGTAGTTCGTTTTTTGGTGGGGGTTTTTTTGTTGTTGTTGTTTTTAATCAAATGCTATTTCTGAGCTCCGAGGGCTGACAGCTGTTCTAGTTTTGCTTGGGGATGTTTTCGCAATGTGGATTAATCAATGTTATGAACTGGGTCCATGGGGTTTTGGGAATGTAATTGGTTTCAGATGACACTTTGCTAGTCAATCTGCGAAACAGCCGAATGTTGACACAGCTGAACAATTCCAGCTGTTTCCACTCACCCCTTCTTCTTTCCCTGGATGCACCAGCCTTTTCCCTCTCTCATGTCTTTCTTTATTATTGTGACTTTGTAAAACAAATTTGGGATTGCAGTTTCTGTCATTTCTCTCTGCTTTGGTTTTGTTTCTTCCCAGAATACTTTCAAAATGCGTTATTTTAGGTATGTTTATTGATGTCCATTTTTATCACTTTGAGCCTAATTTGTAATGCAGACATTACCTCTTAAGAAATAAATTTAGATGTTGCTTGAAGGTACCCTTTTGTCAGATAATTTGTACAGCTAATTTGAGAAGTTTGAAAACATGTTTACATTTGTTGTGCCAAACCCACCTGTTCTTTTTAAAAAGGTAACAAAGAATGCAGGTAACCAAAGGCAGAGACAAAGTGGGAGGACTCAGCATGGAGATGTGCTGTAGATCCTGTTCCACTGCTGCTCTGCCCTGCCTGACAGGCTGGCTTTGGTCAGGCTGATGACAGTTCTGTGCTGTGCATCCAGACCTTAATGACAGGAGAAATAACTCCCCAGAAGGGAGTGGCTCATAAATTGCCTATGCCATTTATGCTTCCAGAACTCTTCCCCACTTTTTTTGCCCTAATGTTTGATAAGTATAGGTAAGCCCTGAAAATGTTATGCTATCTGCATCTGGAGTTTTTAATGTGGTATCAGTGCCTGTTCTTGATTGGTGGCAATACAGAAAAAAGAAGATGCAGTGCAAGACCAGGCACATTCATTTTCCGTGGTATTTTTTGTGCTGACTTTCAGGACCCTTTGCAGCAGGGACTACGGAATGGCCCAGGCAGTTGTTCTTTGGAAATCCCTGTGCTCACACTACACAAAGATGGCCCAAGCCACGGGTGGGGTGGTGTGGCTTTGTTCTGAAAGCCTTTGGCCACTATCCCTCTGGAGAAAGGCTGCTGCCTGGGTGTTCAGTAGTAACTCCAATGGGGGCAATTTGCTGTTTAGTATTATTTTCCCATTAAGCTGTCAGATGGCTTTTGAAGGATGTATGCTTCCTCTTGTCTGTGTGGCTTCTCTGATGGCAGACTATTCTAAATTAAAACTGATGTGTGAAAAATTCTGTAACAAATCTGCTGTTTTCAGACAGCAGTCGGCTTTGCTAACTTTTTGCAACAGCAGAAAGCACCCATGTGTGTTGAGCCTTATAAATCATCTCTCTTGTATTAAAGTAGCCTGTAATGGAATGGCTGATCCTGTACCTTCCACATATGATTGCTAATGCTTTACCTACAGAGGAGTCTCGTTGCTTACTACATATGGCCTATTTAGAAAAAGGAAAATGTATATTGAAAACATGGTAGGAAAATGGCACCTCTGTGAGTATCTCTCTTGGAATAATTTTACACAGAGATAATTTCAAATTGGCGCAATGCAGTTTTCAGAGAAAGTCCTAGTGTCATTAATTCCGGTTTGTATTTTTTACTACCAGTGTTTTCAACAAGAATATCCCATTCTACAGACTTTGTGCTGGCAGTGGACACTGGGAGTTTTTTAGCATTTTTTTCTGGGGAGGGAGGCTTGGAAGGCATAAATTCAGTACCTAGTTCTAAGCAAGCCCCAGAGACCCCATTTATATGGCAGGATAAAGCTTTTTAGATTTTTCTAGCTTTTTCCATCTTTGTCCCAGAGATTTAGGATTCTGACTAGCAGTTCAAACCAGCATTAAAATCCTCTTGTTGACTGAGAGCTACTTCAAAACTGTCATGATTTTTCACTCTATAATTTTTAGAATCTGTAAGAAACCCTGGACTCTCTCGAAGGACTGTAATATTCTTTCTTTTGTTTTATTACTGAAGACCAGTTTTTTCCAAAGCTAAAGGCAGACAGCAGTCGGGCTTGAAGCAAACATTTAAATGCACTTGCTACTTGTGTGTGTGACTCAAGGTATATCCCGGTGGTAAACTGGATCTTGCATTTAATCAAAATAATATTTCAGGTTAATTGGGATTTTGTCTTTCTCTGCTGTACCAGCCCACAGCTAGTTCTTAGTTAAGGAATATCTACACAGAACTGAGGAGAGAAAAGTGAAGGCTAATGCTTATATCAATTCAGAAACAAAATGACACCTTTTCTTTAAACAGAGCAGACATTAAACACGTTGAGGACATGTATGCTATTCACTCTAATGTTCTTTTCATCATTCTTCAAACAACCTGTAGAGGTTTTCTGTTGTACAATCTTTGACAAATCTTTCTTTGTATCCTTAGTTCTCTTTTGTTCTGTGGAACCACCAAAGGGACTAGGTTCATAGAAAGACGGAGGGAATGCACACAACCAGTATGGTGTGGAAAGCCTGCCTGTGATGTTATGTGGCTCGATTCATACCAACTTAGAGCTGCCACAAGCCCAGGTTTTCTCAGTGTGTCTCTTGTCTCCCAGTGGAAATTTGGCACAAGTAGAAGGGAAGGAATTGGGCTGTGGATTTGCAGAGCTGCATGTGCTGGAGCAGTAGCACTGCCTGATGCTGCCTCTGCTCAAGTCCATGCCCATAGTGTAGGAATGCAGTGCATTCAGTCCAGTGCATGAACAGGAAAGAACAGAGTGCAGCAGTGTCCTGCTCAGAAATTTGAACATTTGATAATTTCCCTTTTTGGAACGGTATATTGTTGTCGTATCAGAATCTAAACAATCTACTAGTTATTAGTCATTCTATTGTATCTTCAGACACACTTGCAGAAAGAAGTGTGTCTTAGGTCACAATGTTATGAACTGTTGTGCTGTCAGGTTAGTGTCTCTGGCTGTAAAAACCAGAAAGTTAAATTAAGTATTTCAGTATTGTATGTTGCAATCTCTGGCCTGCAACAGAAGAAGCAGGTTCATCAGTAGAACCTACTCTGAGTGTACCTGCTATAAACATGTGAGAATTCCTTCTCTTTCTACATGAAGTATGCCTGCACTACCCATTTTTATTGCTTTGTCCCTCTCTTCCCACTAAATTATTTGGTCATTGAAGCTCACGTGCCCTTGAGAAGCTCCTTCAATGGCACGATTTTCAGAAATGGGTAAGATTTCTGAAAGAGTTTCTATTAACCGGTACATTTCCAAGTTAGCCTTTGGTAATTCCAAATCACCAGTTACTTCAGCAATTTAGGCAGAGCCATAACATCCCCAGAGCACTAGAGGCAGAGTTTTAATCTGTGGGCAGGAAGAGTCATTCCGCTGGCTGCTGTGCCTCCTGTTCAATTGCTGATAGAGGTGTGGCTCTGCCAAGTGCAGCAACACCCTCCATCTCTGCCTGCCCACAGTTTTTATTCCTAGGATTGGAGTGTGTAAAATGTTTTGCTGGGCCTGTGTTTTGTTGTGTCAGTCTAGCTCTGAGCAACAGCCCTGGGGACTGTCACTGAAGTAATGGGGTAGAAGGCATCAATAAAATATTTTGCTAGTGTGCACTTGTTTCTATATTTTCAGACATCAGGCTTTTAGGAGTGCAGGAGTGATGCTTGACAGTACAGCACTGTCTAATCACACATTCACATTCCTGATACCCAAATGCATCAGAGAAGCCTTCATTTCTGTCTTCCCCCTCACAACCCACAACACTTTTTGTTTTTTTTTTTTTCCAAAACAGGGGCTGATATAATCCTCATATCTTTGTTATTTTCTTTTTTCTTAAATTTTTTTTCTTTATTTCAAAATAAGTTAGAAAGGGACTTGATACGTATCAAGAAAGCTGGTTTATGGTTTTACAAGCCTTATTTCAGTCTCTCTTCTTTCTAGAACAAGTACAGTAGCAACTTGCACACATTGAGTGTCTTGTTGCAGAAGTTTCTGTTTAGGCACTACACCGGGAGCAGATCTCTGGTGTTTGTCTCCTCCGTCGATTTGATGCCAGCTGGTGCTTGTTAGGCTCTCTTAGGGCCCTGATTGCACTGATGGCCCTGACCAGCCTCACCTGGGGCCTCATGTGAGGCCCTGCCCAAGGGCGGGGGAGCCTTTAGAAACTCAGCTTTGGGCCACTGCCAGGCCTCTCTTTCTCCTTTCTCTTAGAATTTAGCAATGCAGCTACATAAAAACTTAAGAGCCGTTTCTCTCAGAGAGTGATAAAAACAGATAATGGGACATAAAGAAAAATTCCATCCTTGATCATATCATTCTATGCTGGTAAGTTGTTGCCATTGTGGTGTGCTATGATACTAAATTTTTGACTCATTGGAAATGTGGCTTGAGTCATAAAGTCCTGTATTTGCTATGTTTTGGGGAGTTTGCTTATTTTTTTTTTGTAGTAGCTTTTCTTCCAAAGAGGAAAGCTGAAAAGGCAGTTTAGAGGAGCAGATAAAAGTAAGTTGCAATTCCAGTTGGGCAACAAAAAGAAGAACTAATGCGGATGGTAGGAACCTTGGCTGGTGATTCAGTGTGTGATTCAGGAGGTCTGGTGAAAACAGGAGTCTGTGCTCTGCTGCTGGGAGTTTGCTGATTTTACTTCAATCCCCCTAGTCAACACCTAGTTCATGCTATTAAGATGATTTTGAGAGCTTCACTGATGCATCAATTTCAAATGAAATTTTTTTTTCAAAATGTCACAATTCTGTGTTCAAGTAGGATAAAAACTGACAGTTTTGATCTTAAACTTAACTGTTCAGCTTTTTAATGCATGAAACCATATCCTACCTCTACTGTGGCATCACAGACTCTGAGAAAAAAAATGATCATCAGAAAAATCTTTGCTGCATTGAAGTTATCATTGATAGAGATGAAATCAAGGTCAAGATACCACAATGTGTGGGAGGAAGCTGGGTGAGAATTAGCAGCTTCATCTACGGCTTTATATCTTAGCTTGCTTCGAAGTTGTCTTTCTTCCACTGTCTCTTAGTGACTGTGAAAGAGCCATGAGAAATTGTATCTTCTATATAATTTTCCCCATTATATTAGATCTTAGGATCTTTTTGAAGATAAGTTCAAATATATTCAAGCTGATTCAGAAAAGAGGCCATTTAAGAATTCTTGATGTTTTCAAGTGGTTCACTTCATTTCACATTATCTGGAAGGAGGTGAGAGATTTCCTCCTGGTCGAGGTTCCTCACAGGCTGTGTAAGACATTGGTTTGTGAAAAAGTTCACACACAGCTGAGCTGGGATTATTCTTTATGGAGAAGTTGTTATTAATTTGAAGGCAGCAGCAAGTTTCCCTTTCTTATTCTCTTCTCTCTCTACTTTCTGGCATGTTTTCCAATAGCCTTAGCTATCAAAACATTATCAGTATGTGTCAGACACAAATTCCACTGTCTCTGGAAGGCTGGGTTTGGGTATTGGCATGGAGGTAATTTGTATGTTACATGCTCATCTTATTCTCTCTGAAGACCTCTCTGTTGTCAGTCAATCTGTCCTGGGTCAAGTGTGAGAAATGTGGACTCTTGTTTCCTTGTGCAGACCTCCACTGTTCAGAAAGTCAGAGGCTGTGACTCAAACCCAATCAAAATTTGGGGCTGCTCCCAGTTTTGCTGTTTACCATTCTGCCATAAATCCCGTAGGGATTGTGCTGCTTCTCAGAGTGTATGGTTTAATAAACTTAATATAACAATTCCAACTTTAGAAGCAGAGTGTCCCATTCCCTTCTTTCCTACTTGCCTGTACAGTCTCCTGTGGATATTCTGAGCTTCTCTTCAGCCTGTTTTGGCTGTGATTTTGGTGTTCTTTCATTCTTTCTTTTGTTCTTTCCTTGGCCAGTCTAGCCTTTTGCCATAGCACATTTCCTTAAATAAATACTTGACTTGTTAGCAGAAGGAGGTGCTGACTTCCCAGCCAGGTGCCATAACTGGCAAATTTAACCTCTTTCTATGTCAAATTAGTTTTCTTCTGGCTTTAATTGCTGATAGGTGATGCAGGTGGCCTGAGATTCCTCTGCTGTAGCTCTCAAGCAGAGCCAGGAGAACTAGCCCAGGGTCCCTCTGAGCTGGCTGACCTGGTTTCTGCTGCAGTTGGAGCAGAAAAGCCTTACTCTAAAGCAAAGAGCCAAACCCCAGCTCTAGCACCCAAAATGTAAGGCCTCAGACAGGATGGACTGGGATGTGTGGTTTGATTCAATAACATCTCACATTTGCTATTTTCACTCTGAAGGAGAACCCTATGAATAAAGGCTATTTTTCTATCACTCACTGTGCTTTGTAACCTCGTAGGATCAAGCAGTGCACCATTTTGATAACAACAATTTGAATTTTTCATGAGTTCAGTGGTCACAGCTCTCTGGGTGAGGGTGTGCCAAAGGTGTCCCCTTAGCATAGGGGGAGCTGCAAGCCAGAAATTGGGCTGGTGTTTCTTGTTATGCCAGAGCACAGGAGGGTTAGGAGGGGTTCTTGCTAGGAGTACTTTCAGGAGGTACTTGACTCCACCAAGCCCCCAGTCTCAACACCAGAACAGCATTTAATGTGTGTACTTGGGAGAAAGGGCAAGATTAGTCAGTGTCCATTAATTCAGTTGTTTGAGTTAATAGACAGGTACTTACCTTTTCTGCAGCCCTCCAAAAGGCTGATTCTGCTCTTTTATTTTTCCTTCTTTTTTTTTTTTTTTCTTTTGGTTTGTTTATTGCATAACTCCAAGAGAAAGAAATTCCTAAGGCAAGAATGCTAAAGAGGAAGGAAAGAATAAGTGATGCCAGTTAAATTTTCTTGTATTTATGCCTTATTATGGCCTGACAGTCAGAAATAATATTCTTTTCCTTTTATCCTGATCTTCTCTTTTGACTGTGTATTAAAAAACCACCAGCAGTAACGAAGTGTAAAAGATTGAATTAAATCTTAGTTAAAATGACTTCACCTTAAATAGTAGAATATCTTAGATCTCTTTCTCTTCCTTTTTTCTTTCTCTCTGTCTAGTCTACAGAGACTTGGCAGTCTCAGATACCCTTGGGTGTTCAAAGGTAGATCAGTCTGTGGCAGGGCTGCCTTTGATGTTTTCACCTACAAAAATGTCACATCACAACTTGCTCTGTTATTTCACATTGAATGTGAAAGATTCACTAAAAGGTTAATTTCAAGTCTTGTTGAATTTTATACCATTGAAGTCAATGCTTTTTCAAGGATGCACCTAGAATGGTTTCAGAAGGTTGAAGGAAGGGGCTGGTTTAGAGTTCCTGCTGCAGCTACTAGCACGGGATAACTGTGTGCTTTGGGTGCTTGTGGGAGCATAACCCCTCCTGCAGGCAGCCTTTGCCCTCCACTCCCTGGGGACAAAGGAGAGTGAGGATTGCTGTGGATACTTTAAATAGCACTACATCTACCAGCAATGCCTTTACCTACTTGTGTATGAGACCCTAAGTGGATTTGTGTTCGGCCTTGTGAAAGACCAGTGTGAAGGGAGAGAAATACTTATATCCAAATCTTTTGGAGATCTTGGATCATCCTGAATATCCGTTCTGATTTCTGGAATGAATTGCAGAGTAATTAGAAATGCCTGAGTGAAATGTTTTTGAAACAGTTTTACTCTTTGTTCTTCTCCTTCCCTTCAAGGCCTGTGTCTTGAGGCAGCGCTGTACCTTTGTATGGGGACTTTAATTTCTTTGTGGATGCAGTAAATGTGACCGGAGAGAGCTAAATGTAGTGGTTTTCAAACATTATTTTGAGTAAGAAATTTGTTTTTCTAAAAGGTTCTTCAGTTTGGAGAAAAATGCTCATTTATCAATCATACCAGAAATAGTGCATTTGAAAGACTTCTGAATGGACACATGCTGAAGGAATAGGAGATAGAAGTTATGTTTTAAATTGCTTGGGTTTTTTTTTAAACAATTTCCAAGTAAGTAATTTCTGTTGTCTTAGTACAGTGAAACCTTTGGACTTAGTGAGGGCACTTGGGAAAGGTGACCTTTCTCCACCTCTCCTCTTTAGCAGAACTCAGATAAGTAATTTAATTGGTTATTGAGCTCGATGCTCTCCACCTCCTCTTCCCCCCATAAATAATTCTTGCAAGTGAGCAGTGAGAAGTCAGGTAACTCGCTCCAGTGTCCTCACATTTGTCGTGTAGGAGAGGCTGGGATTACGTGCTCTGTCAAGCCGTGCCCTTAAGGATGTGTCACGTTTCCTACCGCTTTAACACAGGAAATGTCTCTGTCACCAGGCAGCCCTGCTTTTCTGTGCATCCCCTAATTGTGTGTGAACTGAAGGTGCAGCTGGAGAGCATTTCATATTTAATTGGTGTGTGAAAGCTGAGGGCAGAGAAAACAATTAGGAAGTCATGGTCAACTTCAAGGACCATAATTGGTGCAGAACTGAAATTAAAAATTGGATTGCTACTGCGCTGAAGTGCAAAGGATGTAAAGAAACAAAGCTGTAAACAGCAGAGCAGCTTAGGCTCCAAAGTTCCACTTGCTGCAGTGGCTTCAGAGACCCAAGTGCCTTCAGGGGATACCTGATGTGGAGCTTAGCTTCCCAAGCCCCTTGGCATTTCAAAGAAATGTCTGTGGGTTACTGTGTCTAAATTTAGTGTGTTACAGGATGTCTCTCTCTCCCCCCTTTTAATCAATTGCAGTCTATTGATAGCTCTGGAATAAGGGCTAACTGCTCTGTTCAGCTGCCTGGTTTTGTCTTCATTTAGCAGCAAATAAAGAGGTAGGGGTGCTAGGCATACAAGCGAGTGCTATTTTAAATCCACCTAGTCAAGAGTTTGAAGTAATTCAACAAAGGAGTTCATTTTACTGTTCAAACTGTAACAGTTTCTGTGTACACTAGGTGATAATGAGGCCATTTAAAAATCCTCTTCTTGTCACTTCTAATAACAGGATGTAGGTTTTCTAAGAATGTATTAAAATGTGTATCACAACAGCTCGTTGCCATTTTACGGTTTGGCTGACGGGTCGTAAACTCTGGCAAGTTCTAGCGCCAAAAGTTATGGTCCAGCCTGTCACTTTTATTGTAGCATATGTGATAATGGTTGATTCTTATCAGTGTCTTAACACTAATTGTACCACCATAAACTTAGCTGATAGCTGTGCAAACCGAAGGGCGGTGTGTGTGACGAGTCCCTGGGTCAGAAGAGCGCGCCAGGCGCTCAGTGCAGCCCTTACCGGAGTGAGGCACAGCGACCTTGCTGGGGCTGCGGGCAGCCGTGGGAGCTGGGCAGAGCGCTTCAGGAGCACTCCTGAGCATCTAGAAAGCAAGAGGTGCCTGATGTGTAGAACAAGATTTTGTTCTTGCTTTGCTGCTTTTTCTTTTGCTGTTACCTTTGTGTCAGAGGAAGATCACTGTATCTTTTTGCCAGATGTTTATTAAGGTGGTGTGTCAGTGTTTGCATAAAGGAACTCTCATGCTGCTGGCAGAAGCTGGGAACTAATGATTTAAAGTTATGTGGGGAGCAGGTGGGCAGCCTGTGCAGAGGGATGGCCTAGCTACCACAGTGTGATACCACTGGAATACTTCCCTTTCGATTTTAAGTGATCACTATCTTCATTTCTCTGCATTTCTGTGACCTTAGTCTCCTTTCCTAGAAGCTTTCACTTCTTGCTTGACCTAAGGAACAGCAAGGCTTGGGCAGTACCTGGGTTTCTGCGGTGTATAGTGGTGTGTCATGTGTTAATGAGCTACTGTGTTACCACAGTCGGAGTGATTTGTAATTTAGACGAGCAGTTAGAGATTTTGTCAGATTTTGTGTATTTTTTTTCATGTGCATTCCTGGTAGGGTTGTTGCTCTACATTTACTTATAAGCTCATTTAGGATCTCTTTGACAAAAAGCACTACTAAACTTGGTAAGGTTTTCTTACCAGAGATGTTGGGTTTGATGGGCAACTTGGAGGCTTTCATAATTTTTTAAATTTAAACATAGTTACCTCTTCTGTGAAAGACAAACTCTTTAGTGTGTAAGGAGAAGAAACTAAGTCATAAATAGCTGCTGGGATAATACCCGCGTTCTGAAGCAGCTGACGATCCTGCCGTGGTGAGGTTGGTGCGGTGGCCCCTCGCTCGTTGTTGATGGAGGCTTTCCTGTGTATCTGCTGGGACATTGCCGGTGGCTGGGGAGCCCAAGGGATGTTTCTGTGGCTCAGGAGCTGGAGGAGAGGGGCTACCGCCTGCTCCTTTTCCCTTCCTGCCGGTCAGGAAGTGCCCCGAGCGGCGGCGGAGCGGGCGAGGGACGCTTGTGGCGGGGAGGGTTGGAGCCGGGCCGGGCTCCCCCCGCTGCCGCTCGGCTCCGACAGTACATGACAAGCAGCACTAGGTGGCACAGCCACCCTGGTGCTCTGCCCGGGTTCCAGCGCTCCGGCAGCGCCTCAGCCTGAGCAGCGCTGGGATCCAGCCCCGTGTCCCAGACACACCGTGCCGCGCTTTTACAGCGCCTCCCGACACTTCATCGCCGCGCTCGCTCCCGGGGCAGCGCCGCGGGCTGGGCTCGGCTCATCCCCCTCCTAGCTGGCCCGGCCAACCTGCGCTGCTCCTGCCAGGGCACTGCCAGCACAAACCTGAAGGTTTTGCTTACTTGGGGGAAGAAAATTTGAAATGATGTTTCCAAAGCTTCTTGAAATCTTGTTTTACCGGGCACTTACCTTAATCTGCCTGTTGAGTTAGCAAGCTCCTGTGGAAGTCTGTTTCAGCCTTTTGGAATTTATGCCAGGAAATCCAGTATATAATTCAAGTTTAAATAAAGCACTTTATAGTAGGTGCTTATGTTTTAGGCACGAGTTTAAGTGTTTTCAATAGCGAAATAAAGGATAGTGCTATAAAGTTTGTATTTAAAATTGAGTACCAGTTAAGCAGATTGTTGAGCTGAGGCTTCTCTTGGCATTTATTTAAGAAACAAGTTGGGGAACCTTTAAAGGTATCTGATGGTTTCCGTATTCATTTCTCCTTTGGTAGAAATTGAAGTGTAGATTGGACTGTATGAGAGAGGTAGATGGATCTCAGTTAAGTTTACTCTGAGGTGGTTTTTTTGTTTGTGTGTTTGTTTTTGTGTATTTTTTTTTTTATTAGAATATCTTTAGTCTGGAAGACTCAAAATCTTCAGCAACTGATGAGTGTCTATATTTCAAGTAAACCCATTGCACTGTGATGTGTCAATTCACTTCTCTAAACCAACATAATTTTACAGACACACTGATTTCTCAGCACTGATTTTAAGTGGAGTGGTAGGGATGTTTCTGAGAATGAAATGTAGGTTTCAGTTTACAAGAAGGAGTTATGATGTAGAAGTTAAGCAGGCAATAATTTTAAATCATAGGTATGGGTTGTATTAGACTTAATTGCCTCAATTAGGTGTTTTCAAGTGCAGTGACAGTTACTTAAAAAATTTCTGCTGTTTAAAAAGAAAGCATGGCTTCAGCTTCATTTCCAAGGGAAGATGCTGTGAGAGATTGTGGTGGCAGTGTTGTTACTGCTGTTAATGTAGTTTGAAACCCATTCTGGCCACCTAGGAAAAGTAAAGAGGCTCTTCCAGGATCTCTCATCAAAATACTTCTAGAAAATCAGAGTAGTCTGGGTAAAATAGATGCCAGGGCTATGAATTAAATATATAGAGTACTGGAGGTATCTGCATTTCTTGTTATAGGCAAGTTTTTTTTTTTTTCCAAGGGCCCCCCATTGTCAGATGTCACAAATGCCACATTTATTTTCACTGTGAAGATAAGGTTTCTTTATTATAGCAGAAACATTTATATTGAGACAGTGGGCAACAGTGGTGATCTTAGAATAGATTTTTTTATGGAGGGAGGGAGCTTGATGTACCATGCCCTTAGAATGTACCGTTCTCCATGTGGAGATCACGTGGAAGTGTTTGAGATGGACACACATGCATTTCCTCTGGGTTCAGTCCCATCCCTGGCACTATGATAAATATTGCGAGAAAGCACAAGGGTAATCTTGGGTCCTTGCTTAAAATAATGCTGTAGGCTTCCCACACAGGAGAGTGTTGGTTGTCAAAGGGGATTTTTATGGCTCACGCTGGGACTGACGTCAGACTCGCCCACAGCCTGGGACTAGAGAAATTCTGAAGCTGTGCAGATGAGCAGTTCCTTCCTCTTGAGCAGAATAACCACAAGCAGTTTTGGCTCCCTGGATTTGATGCACTGGACATTTTTTGCAGGAAGAAAAGTAGCTCTTCTCACATTATTGTGTGAAAATAAAAGCATTCCTAGTGGAAAGCATAGCTCTTCCCTGTGCATGTCCTTCTTCCATGTTGGTCTTTGTTTTGTTCTGTGGGTTTTTTTATGGTGTGGTGTTTTTGTTTTGTTTGTGTTTGGTTTTTTGGGTTTTCTTTTTTTTTTTTAATGTGTCTTGAAAGTGTGATCTGTCCATTTTCCCCTTCCTTATCACTTCTGGCCTGATGATACTTCCAAATATGTATTTGTGTGTGCTGGTAAGTACATGCCCCAAACTCTGATCATCTGTACTGCTCTATGCCTTATATTTCTTTGCTTTGTTTCCCCTTTTGCTTCCCCTTTTGCTTTGACACACAAAGCAACGTGGCCAAAAAAATGCCGCAGGTCAGTGGGAAAACACAGATGAAATCTCCAGGTCTTTTTTTTCTTCCATGCCTGTTAAAAAATTGAAAGAGTTCCATCACCGGACTCTTGCTCTAAAGTGTTCTTGAAATGAGAAGAAACAGGGAAGTTAAAAATTGAGAATATATTTTCTGGATCTTACTAGACAGCCTAAAGTCAAACCTTCTTAGCATTAATCCTGCTGGAAAGAGAAGAGTTTGCTTTAGAATTGCTGGTTTCATCTTGACAGTGAATGTGATGTAAAGACGACAGGCAACACCAAGCCCAGCCAGACATCCGCTCCTTCTCTGGAGCTGCATGGAGGAGGTGAGGACAACACTCAGGGCAAGCTTTCTTCTTTTCCTTCCTGCAGTGGAGAGGTCAGGTTTAGGTACACCATCTGCTCCTGCTTTTTGTGCTAAAAATTTCTGTGTAGCACATAGCAAAAATTATCTATGAGGAGTTCTTAGAGTGAAACATTTGCATGGGTGGTGCCAGGAATTGTTCTCACTTGAGATGCGGAGTTGCTCACACAAGCAACTTGATAAATTCAGTGTTGATACCTGTGTGGAATTCGGCTGTACTTGCTTTCTTCTTGCTGAGGTTCAAGTTCAGCTAAATGAGATTCAGATGGGAAGGACACCAACTAACTGTCATAGCAGTCACCTCTCCACATATCCTTCCAGATTCTACTTTTGTCAAAAGTTTTCAATGGCTGAGTGCATGGGGCCTTCCCAAGTCCTATAGCTCAGAGCTGTTAAGAAGGTTTTAGATTTTACCTTGACTTTTTTGTTTGCTCTTCTGTGAATAACACTACTGTGTCTTAGTCTGCCAGAATCTTTCAATGGTCTTGTGCAGTCCCCATAAAAATAAGTTTTGAGCAAAACCAGTAGAATTTGAACCTGTTACAGTTTGACCAGGGGATATTACAGGTTAACATCATAGCATATGACAAATAGAATCTGAAGCTAAACTATTCTAAACTAACTCTGTGAAAGCACATGTGAAGTAAACACTCTACACATTGCCTCTTTTACTAAAAGAAAGTACCTTGAATGTCCCCTAATTTTCTACCTCTCTTCCCAGGCACATTTAATGTTGTAGATAACAAAGCTGATCCATACGGTTGGTGGAAATGTCAACATAAATAAGGACAGGCTTCCTTAATGCTGGTGCTTCCAAAGCTACTCAGGTGAACATGGGGGCATCTATGTGGTCTTTCCAAAGTGAAACTCTGCTGTAGGGTTTCTTTAAAACCACTCAGGCAAAATCCCCTTTAATAGGAAACAAGATGTAGGGCACTGAAAAGAGAAGCTTTTTCAGGAAAAATTTTCTAAGTTTGCCATAGAAGAATAATGTGCTTCAGAACATGCATGGGAGGAAAAGCTGCAGCAGGAGCTGTATTATGTATTTCTAGCATTCTTTACAGAGCTGTCTTGATGCCTTCCCAGCCCCCAAGATACAAAAATAATTTCCTGTGACTGACCAAGTCTGCATACTCTCCTGTTACATAAACAAGTACAGGGAAATGGATATTTTCAAACTGCTTCCAACACCTTTTTTTCCCCTTTTACAAATCAAAGCTTTGAAGATTTTGTTGTCCATAGCATGCTTCATTTTTATTAGAAACAATCTGAATTAGTCAGCTCTACCCAAAAGCCTGAAAATAAAGGAACACTTAGAAACACAGTTTGTTATATTGTAGTTTGGTGTCATACTATAAAATTAGTTCAAAATTCCAGGTGTGCTATTGACAGCAGTGTTACAGTGTAAAAGCTGCATCATGATTTTACAACCTGTTTGCTGTATTCGACATGAAAAAACATTTATTTACTTGCATATGCACAGTAAGTAGGGATTTCTGCATACAAGTAGTCAATCAGGAAACTCAGGGACAACTGCATTAGTCAGCTGCTGGTTTTGCTCCATCTTGTGTGATAGTTTAAAATCTGTGTTAGAGTTTTATTGCTTTTAGCATGAAGATAATAACACCCATCTTTGTAATGTGTTTAAAGATCTGCTCTGCAAAAGTGCACTCATAAATATATGATTTTTAAAAAAAACCCAACCTAATAAACAGAAGTCCTGAATGTGAGTGAAATGAGAAAAATGAAGGTGAAATTTGAGATGAAATCTAGAGAGGGGAATGTCGAATGTTTGAGGTGTATTTTTAAGATAGTGTAAGAGAAAATATAAAGTAACAGTTACCTGAGGAAAAAGTGGAAATTACTTGTGAGATGCCCCAGTGTTGAAGCCAGTTTGCTGAAAAGCCATCGGACAGTCCTTCTTTCTTGTCCCTCTTCCTGTTACTACTGGTATTTAATCTGGGAGGAAGACCTCTGTGGTTGAAAGCCACCAGGAGGAGTATGTAACCACAATCGTGAAAGCAATTATGGAGGAAGCAAAAATCAGTAGCTTCTTTCTAGGAAGGTAAGATTGTTTATCCTGGATGAGACAGGCTGTCAGATACAAGTCAGAGTGCTAGATAAGATGTAGAATAAAAAATTGCAACTTGTGGCCTATTGACAAAGTGATTGTTGATTGGATGTGGCTGAAATTTCACTTGCAAGGTACTATGGTTTGGAGGTCTCCTCAATGCTAGTGACTTAACTGCATTTTTAAGAACCTGTTTAGCCCTATTTGTTTCTAATTTTGTAGCTTTCTTCTCCTCCTCTAACCAATTCTGAGCACATTCTGTACACCTGCAGGCAGCTGAGCTGCCAAGCTCTGCGCTCTGACTTGTGAAAAATCCTTGCTGACTATTTAGAGACAGCTTCTTGATGAAGCCATAAGTTGATACTCACAGGATTTAGACCCAGGGCCTTACTAATATTCTAAACCCAGGGTAAGTGAAATCGGATGCTGTGTTACCATTGGCAGTGTGAGATACAAGCCTGGTGTTTTTCTGTAGTGAGCTATGTAAGAGGCAATGGAACAGCTTGGAAAGAGAGATGGTGAGAGATGAATTTGTGGCAATGCAGCCATAAGCAGAGAGAGTAGGATTGATGGAGATGGTGTTAAGAAATTGGTAGAGCTGGGGGCTAAATATATGTTGTGAATGAAATGAGCAGTGCTGTGTAAGCCCATGGAAAGATAGGAGGTTTCCAAGAGAATGCAAATCAAGTCAAAGAAATAAGATGCATGAGTAAAAAACCAAACTTGGGAGCTGAAGGAAGGATGTTATTGAAGGATAAGTACCACTCTTGGCTACACTGAACACGGCTGGCAAGTTGAGGACAGGAACTGCAAAGTATTGGTTCCTATTGTGGATCAGAGTCTGCACTGATTCCAGGCTTGGTCCATGTGACCCAGAATTCATTTTGCAGTTCCTGTAGTGCATGAGGGCAAGAATTCTTGGCAGTAAAAATCTGTGAGCTTTAAGGTAATAATAGTGAGTTAAGTCAGTATTTCTAATAGGGGAAAAAATTAAGGCTTGAGTTGGATCAGAGTCAGAAGACGAAGGAATAGAGTAGACAGGAACAAAAGATAGTGGCACCAGAGAGATAAAGTGATCAAGTATTGCCATGGGGAAAACAGATGATTGGAGGAAGAAAAAAGTTGAATGTGTCCTTTATCTTTGGAAGAAAAAGAGGGTGACATTAGGCATGTGTCAAATTGAAAGGAAGGGAAAGATTGTTACGCTTGCCTGTGTTCTTTGAAGAAATCATTAAAATCCTGTGCAGAGAAACAATGGAGATGGACAGATAAGAGACCAATGTAGTTAAAAGACAGGCACGATGGTGATGCAAGATTCAATGAAATCAGAGAAAAAATTGTTTTGCAAGGAAGCTGGCCAAACAGAAGGAGTGTTTATACTGGAAGAGGTCAACCTCTTTATTTAAAATCATTCAGTTTGTGTTATGGTAGCAGAAGGGCACGGTGTGAAAGAGAGCAGGAGCCAGATCTGAGACTGAATCATCTCTGACTTTTCTGGTCTTGCATTGCAGTGACTCACTGCTATCAGTAAAAGTTAAGGAAGAATACTACTCCACTACTTCATCTACCCATTTGTCCTGTCACCATGACAAAAGTATCATTGAATAGGAGAGGAAGGTGCAAATAAACCCAGAGAATGTCTGTCATATCTTTAAAAACAAAGTGACAAAACCCCCAAATAACACACACCTTCCCTTAAACAAAACAAAACCCCACCACACAACAGCAAAAGACCCCGGCCTGTAAACTATAAACTGAAACTCTGGGCTGCCTGTGGTTGAGAGCTTGCTGTAGCCATGCTGGACACAAAGGAACAGGGAAATGAGGGCTGGACCCTTTCCAGCTGCTCCAGCAGTCCTGACTCCTACAGATTGCCTGAACACATAAACCATTTTTAAAGTTTTAAGGTTCTAGTAGTTGGTCAGAAGACTGTTCTCTGTCCGTAGGTGGTAAAGGTTGGTGCAGATTTCTCCCTGAAAAATGCTGCTGTGAATTCCAACATCCCAGAGCCTGGCATACCACACACTTGGTGTAGAAATGGTTTCTAAATATTAAAACAGTCTCAACCTGACTGTTCCACAGAGATGTGGTGGAAGTGTGGCTGATGGAACCAGTGACCAGCTGGCTTGTCATGTGTGATAACAGTGATTGACTGAGAGGATCATTTTTGTCCTCGCTCAAGCCCTTGCACCAGACACTTTCTGGAACCACAAAAAGTTGTGGCTGCCAGCTGTGATGGTCAGCATGTGTTTCCCAGGCTGCTGTTCAGGTAACACCAACCATCCAATGGGAAAAATACAGGAGTTTTTTTCTATAGTAATTTTTTTTGCTTTCCATGGGTAGGTGAGTTTGGCCAAGCTTGGCTCTTTTAATTAAAAGCTCTCTTGTAATGAAGATGGGAAGGTGTAAAAGTAGTGCAAAAGGAAGTTGTGTGTGTTCTTGTATGTATTCTTGGCTGGCTGTGAAGTGTTCAGGGCAAAGGTTTATTCATGTGTGTCTAAAATAGTTGTCAGTTGATTCAGAGAATGTGGGAAGTACCAAACGAAGCCATATCCTTACAAGTAAATAATTCTTTCCCTGCCAGAAGCAGAGTAGAAGGATTTACAAGCTGAACAGAGGTGGTTCTGAAATTCTATGGGAAAAAGGCTTCTCTGCCTTTGATTCCCCAGATGAGCTCTTTGAACTGCAAGTAGAAGCAAGTTCGTAGTTTAACAAATTTCCTTGTCTGTCTGGGCCCTTAATGGGATGTTTCTTACAGAGGCCACTAGGTCACCTTGTCCCAAGTGGTTTCTTTTCCCTGACAGCATAGCAAGTGGCCTGTCAGAGGCAGCAGCACAGAGGAATATCCTTATTTACCATTTCAGATGTTTAACTTATTGACTGCCTTGCAGCTTGCCTAAACTCAGAGCTCCAGAAGAACTAGGCCTTGGAGGGACATGTGAGTAAAGCAGCCCTCAGAAAGCTGAACAAAATGTAAGATTTGTGAGACATCTATTCCTTGTAAAACTTGTAGCCCTGGTTTTCATCCCTCTTCAGAGCATTTGCTTTCCTGCTTCACAATGAGCTCTCCTTTACTGCCAAGCAACTGCTACTGCTGGCTTCTCAGTATACTTCCTAGAGTCTAGATCCTCTAGCAATATATATAAATTGTAGCTCTGCTTGATCCAGGCCTGATTTACAGTCCATAATGATTTGAGTCAGGGCTGGTTGTATTTACCTTTAGGACACGTGCAGGGTCCTACTTGGAATATTAGTGTTGATGTGAGACCTGAGGTCTAGCATCTGGATGTGAATTTACATTTTATGAATATTTGCTATTGCAGTCAGTCAAACAAAAACCTCAACAGAGAGAACAACCAGGACTCCCAGGGTAAAAGCTTAGGGTTGGTACCAGCTTTTTTTTTTTTTTTCTTCCTTTCTTTCCTTTTCTTTTTTTCCTTCCCCCCAGAGCCTCCTGATAGCCCGCATTACCATTTAGTTGTTACTTGCTGCTTCCTGGCTCTGTTGGTTTCTCAGCTTAGAAACAGCTGCCATGTGATGTGAATGATATTTTAAAGTCCTGTGTTTGAGTTCTTGTGATAGCAGTGTGCAGGGAATTGGCAAGCTCTTGAAAACAAAATGGCATGCTTTATTTTGTCACTAGAAGTATGTTCAATCTGCTATTTGGTTCTCTGTAGCATTTTGATTAAGAGCTCCAGTGAAGTTATGTGAAAAGTGAAAATCCTCTTTATTCTTTCTCTCCAAGAAAATGAGACGCACAGCATTGTCAAAATATTTGCCTAATCTTGCAGATTTGGATACTTGTCATAGTTCTTCTGACAGACCAAAACAATGGTCATTAAATGAGAAGCAGATGCAGTAAGTATGCAAGCAAGCTTACAGGGAGAGACTGAGGGGAAGCTGCCAACAGAACTCACTAAGCACTGGAGAATAAAGAAAAACAAAAACTTTTCTTGCTGTTGCACCCTATAAATAATAATTTTTCTCTAGTAATCTAGGCATTGTACTTTCCTGCATTGGTGTTTTCGTATGTTCTGGTGCAATATTGACTTCAAATCCAGATGCTCTTTTTGGCTTACTTAATTGTCTTTCTTGCCAGGAAGTCAAAATGCCAAAGAAACGCTGTAGCTTGGTTTTTTGAGCTTTGTTTGTTTGTTTGTTTTGAGGTTTCTTTGTTGTGTTTTTTGGGTATGTTTTTAATTTTTGTTGGTTGGTATTTGTTGTTGTTGGGGGTTTTTTTGTAGTTTTTGTTATTTCCCTTTTCTGTTTTTTCCTTTTCACTGCAGCACTGTTATTTTAGGACTACAGGACATTATCGAGGAAGAGAGTGGTTATGTTATGTTCACAGTTTTATATGATTGGAAAGACAGAAACTGCCTGTATGGTTGGGAAGACAGAAAATAATAATAAAATCTATATCAAGATGTAGGGCATGTTTCTTGAGCAGATAGCTCTTAAGGTCTGTTTTGTGGTTACAGTGTTCTGATGTGGACTCAAGACATTGGTCCAAAATCTGCCTTAAATTATAGACAGAATTAAAGCTTTTCAGCTTTACTATTGCTCCAGCTATTTACTCAGACCACAAAAATTAAAGATTTGCCTTTAAGAAAGGGAATTGAATTATTATTCCATGATCTGTATGCAGTCAAACTCATCCATGTGATTGCTGTGTGTACATGTATTCTAGTATGTCCTTAAAGCTATCCATAAGTTACAGGTTTTAACTGGTGTGTGATAATCCTTGATCTTTGAGTTAAAAATAAAACTAAACATTGGCAATGTGGTTGTGTAACACCATGCAATTGAAACTCTCCCTGCTGCCCCACCCTCCAAATCCTTGCACCTCCTCTGGGATTGTGCATAAACACAAGCATGCACACACACGTACACATATGTACAGACAAGTCCCTTTCAATGAGAACATAAAGAAAAGGCTGGGTTTTGTGCAGATGGAGCACAATAAGGATGGGGATATAAATGTTTAAACCGTGTATTACTGTAAGATCAATGCAGTGGGCTGCCTCTAAGCCAGCCCTAGAGTAGTGCAGGATGTTGTGTTACAGCGGTTCCTTGTTTCTAGAGGAAGGACTGGGGTGTGCTGCCTTCACAGCAGCTCAGATTGACCTGGTTTGCATGAACCTGTCTTGTATCAGTTGTGTCCCTTCCTACTCCAGTCCATCAGTGGGCAGTAACTCAGACCAGATGGCCACGAGGTCTCTCTGCAAACACTGACCATCTTTGGCATTAGGGTTTTTTTATATTTTTTAGTGCATGCAAAGTGTCCTCAGGGCTTTGATCTGAAAGGACTAAATCAAGGCTTTGCTTGCAGGCTCACATGGCACTGATTATAGCCTGGATTTGTTTGTGTACAAAGGCTGGCCACTAGAACTCACCTGTAAGGCTTTGGAAATGTCCTTCCATGTGTCTTGTGTATTCTACTGCATCCCTGTCTTGTCCCACAGTTAATTACAGCTGCTGGTAGAAAAGCTATCGTGTTAGGCACTGCTGGAATCGCGTTTTACCAGACTTTGAGGGCAGAGTGAGGCAGTGCATGGCTGATCTTCCTTGCAGATAGTGCCATAGGAGGCAGTGATTTTTCTTTGATATCAAGAGCACTGAGCTCTATGAGAGAATGGGATCTCATTAGTCCAGGGTTTATGAGATGCATGTTTTACATGCTTCTGGTGCCTATTCACACATTCAGTGTTGCCATGCTCTAGATAAAGAATAGCTAGAAGTGTTTGCTGTTGTATTTGACTCTTGGGTGTTTCTATAGTCTGCTTTAGATTCTTTTTGGTTTCTTATTTTTGCTAGCTTATAAAGGGTCATGCATGATTTTTAAGATAGGAAGCATTGTAGGTATAGGGTGGATTGTAGAATTAGAGGTATATATTTCCCTCATCACATCTTTAATTAATGTTTTGTCTTGGGTATGAGATATTTGGAGTCTGAGAACCTGTGAGATATGTGAAACAGTCTATTTTATCTATTTTTCTGGGGGGAAAAAAAAGATACTGGTAAAAAAGAAAAATTTGGAAGCAGCTAGTCAGGTAATAATTTTCTTCCTGTAGTCCTGTGTCAGTGCAGAAGTGGTTCTTCTGGCCAAGGCTTAAAACCAGTCAAATCAACCCAATACCCAGATTTAAACATCTGGAAAAAATATTGTAATTCTTGAGAGAGAGACAAAAATGTTGACATTAACTGTGGTTAGACTTTATTCACACGTGTACAGGTCCAGTGTGCATAGATAATACTTCAGTGGATACAGCTGAGTGTAGATTGTGGATCTCTGTAAAGGGTTTGCATCTTTCACTCTGGGTCTGTTCCTGCTGCTGTGCTGGGTGTCTTGGTCTGAAAGACAGGTGTCTGACAAGGAAGGAGGGAACCTCTCTTGGAATGGAACCCCTTCCCTCCAAATTATTATAACTTTGAAATTAAGAGGCTTTCAGCCAGAGATATGGGAAAAGGAATAACATTTCTTTACTAGTATGTATACGTATAACAAGACAAGCAAAGGACAAGGAGGGCAGCACCAGCAAACAGAAGCAGAGAGCCAGTCCCAGCCTTCTCTGGGCTGCAGGCACCTTGCCCTTGGGTGCAGTTCCGGGCACAGCCGGCAGGGGCGCTGCCGGCTCCGGGCCGGGCAGGGCGCGCGCAGTGATTCCCCCGCGGCTGCAGGGGGCGCTGTGGAGCGAGCTCAGCCGCCTCTCCCTCACGCGGTAATGGCGGNAATGGCGGACGGGCTGGGTGGCGAGAACCGGCTGCAGTAGGAGCCTCGCGCCAGTGGCTGGGATAGCGGGGGACAAGCAGATCCCAGAGTTGCAAACGAAATGTATCAGAAACTCCGCAGCTGTAGCAGGAGCCGGAGGGTGTGCCACCAGACAGGGCTGTTGGGTTACAGTGTAGCGAGAAACCCTGAGCAGTGGCAGAGAAGCAGCGGGGCTGGGCAGTGGCAGCTGGGCTCCCGAACACGGCCACGAGAGACCCCCGTGGGGGCCTCGGGTCCCGAGTTTTCCCCTGAGGCACCCAAGTACATGTTGAGGGTCCTTTTCTAGTGAGGTAGGGTGTTAATGAGGTCCCAGTACAAGGGCTGGTCCCACAAGCAGAGCTTCACTCACGGTAGGAGAAGGCAGCAGGAGATGGAAATCTGCAGTGGTGGCGAGCTCTCTCCACAGCGATTGCAGCCTGTCTCCCCTTCAGTGCCGAGAACAAGAGCGGGCGAGGAGCTGAGCCCAGCCTCTCACTCCCTGCCCCGGTCAAAATCTGGAGGTATCCAAGAAGAAAACCCCTCAGGTAAGGGAGTAGCCAGCTGCACCCTTCCCTCACCTTCACCATTTCTTTTGTCTCTCTTAAGTACTCGTCATTATTGTCTCTTAGCAACAGATGGGACAAAATTCCATGAGAGAAAGAAACAAAAGGAAAAATCGTAACCCCCGACACTGGGGCTGGAAGTACCATTCAGAAACCAACTTCTGCCCTTCTCTCGTAGGTTAGATTTTCCTCCCTGCAGTGTACTTTTAATGTAATATAATGTGTCTTATCCTTCTGCTGCCTGAACTGCATAACTTGGCTGTATTTTAGGCCACACCCATGAAGTCCCTGGCACAGGTAACTCTGAGTCTCAAGGGACAGATGAAAGAGCTGTGGCCCAAAGCAGGGCACTCCTCATGAAGCCCTTCAAACACAGGTTAGATGAAACAATGACCCTTGGAGAAGGTTGGATACATTTGATGGGAATGGAATTACACAATTTCTCATTTATTGACATAATTTTGCATTTATTTATTTATTTTACTTTATGACTGTTATTTGTCTTAGCATAAGAACGTTTCTTGTACATAGTGTGATGCATTTTGATACCTTCAGAATGTAGGGAGGAACAGCTGAAGCACCAAAAGTGATCTGAGTTTTCCATTTTCTGAGGATTTGGTTGCGTAGCCTGAGCTGACTGATTCTTCTGAAAATTAGACCACTGGTGTAAGTGTCTAAATTTGAGCTCCTGACCAACTCTTGCTGAAGGGATGATGTATGAGAGTTTGTCTTGTCTCAGCTGGGAGAAGCCTTAACTCTTCCAGTCAATGCTTCAACCACTTCAGAGCCTCCCATTCACTGTCTTCTGATCAGTTAAAAACTTGAGTTTAAAGATAGCCATAAGTTAATATAAGAGGTAACAGGAAAAAGTGCTTCTCAGATGTTCAAAATGTTTTTTGGTTTTGTTTTTTTTCTCAGATTGTAGTTTCTCTGTACCAGCTTCAACTGGCTTGTAAGGGGACTGTAGCAAAGCAAACTGACTTGAATTAATATTTTTTAATCAGTGAAATTAAGCTTAGGGCCAACTGTGCAAGACTTTGCTTCTACTGGAATAACATCTCTTATTAGCTCGGGGCTAAATTACTAATTCCAGTGAAGGATTTTAAAGTTTTCATTGGGCTTAATGTGCAAAGCCCTTAAATATTCTGTCATATTTAGTAACCTGAAATACCAAGACCCTGTGAATCTGTCTCTAAAAGGCTAAATCCCACAAAAATAATGCTAAAGTTTTTGCTTTAATATTCTAAACTAAACAGATGTTGCCTTTAGTGACATTTTCAAAATCTTTACTGAGCAGTAGTATATTATTTGAATATTTTTAATGTGACAAGTATGTCGGTGTTAAGATTGCAATGTAATTCAGTACACACAAACTTAGAGCATTGACACCAATTAACTCATAATCAAAAGCTATAATATTTTCTGAATATTGTACTCTAATGTTGGCAGCTTGGTGAGATGCTATTTCATGTTTGCTGTTTAGATATGTATCTACTGAAACGAATATAAATTGAGTTCTAGCTCTTGATTAGTAATCTATACAGCTGTTAGCTTGAA
Organism: Picathartes gymnocephalus; assembly: GCA_013390045.1. Taxonomy (NCBI): domain Eukaryota; kingdom Metazoa; phylum Chordata; class Aves; order Passeriformes; family Picathartidae; genus Picathartes; species Picathartes gymnocephalus. The sequence goes on from WEKY01022368.1 coordinate 120,631, forward strand.
CTCTAAAATCTGGGGCTTTACAGTTCAGGAGGGTGAAAAATGGACAATTTATCAGCAATGAGAAGAGGCATTGGTGAGCTAAATTAAATGGCTAACGATAATTGCGATAGCTTACAAAGAATGATGCTGTGTTATTTACTAAAGCTCCTTTTTGCATGGAATCTGCTGTCTTCTCCCATGAGCTTGCTTATAATTCATATTCCACTTTAATATGCCTGAAAAATGTGCTTTCTTTCTGTATACGTATTATTTTTGGGATGTTATGTTTCCTTGGTGCATACACAATGAGCCTGAAATCCTGTAGGAATGTGTTTAATTTGAAAGTTTTATCCTCTGGGCCTGGGCCTGGTTAATTCAAATAGGAGGCTAAAAACAGTGCTGCAGTGCCGGCAAGGATGCGGGAATGGCAAATCATCTGCACAAAGGCAGCAGAGAGCCCAGGTGGCTGTGGTGCCTGTGCTGGAAGGTGCCACTGTCCTCAAGAGCTGCTCTCGGAAGCTGCTCTGCTTCCTTCTTTCCTCTCTCAGTGCTGAGAAATGAGGGTCTGGCCGGATTTGCTTTCCTTTATACCCTTAGCGTCGTTTCTCAGCATTTCATAATTCCAGCCTCCCCAGATCCGCTCTTATCCTGTGGCAGGGTGCGTCGCAGGGAGCTGCCTGCCTCCTCTGCTGCTGAAGCAGTGCCTAGACAGGATTTGGAGAGGGATTGCTGGTATCTTTTAAAGCTGGAAAAAAATGAAACTGTGGCCAGTTCAGGCCTCCGCCCTGTATTTTTTCAGTAGATGGAGGGAATACACTTGGTGAGTCTGTCCTTCTCTGAAATCAGTAAGCTATGTTTGTTCTGTAGCAGTGTGAGAGCCCAGAAATTCCAGTGTGCAGCCTGCTGGAAAGTGCTGCTGGCTCATGGGCAGCAGAGGGGAACGGGCCTTGCAACGATGGCTGGGGGAGAGAAATGAAAGGCATTTTTTATAATACCCTGGGCAGCATACACAGGATGTTATGTCTGGCTTGGACTGGGCTGACGTGGTGCATCAGATTTTTTTCTTATAATGCTGGAAACGTAGCTATAAAGGAAATTCAGAGATAGAAATGGAACAAAATCAAAATGAAAAGCAAGCTTTATATTTCACAGTGAATAATTTGTAGCATCTTTCCTCAAAGAAATTGGGCTGCCACTAGAGATACGAAGCAAGCAGCATACAATTTTCTGCAGATTCATAATCCACTTGAATATCCAAATTATGGCAGCCCCATTATGTGACTTGGGAAAAGGCACAGTTGTGGGCAGCTGTGGGGTGGGGTTGGGAGATGCCTCCAAGCAGCTCAGCTAAAGGAAGATTCCAACTGTGTTAGAAAAGAGGAGACAGTAGGGTGGAGAAAAAGGATGAGAACTTCTAGCTTGTAGCTGGCCAAGGTTTGTACATGCTGATGCAGGAAGGGAAGGTATTAGCTCCTTCCTTAAAAGGGATTATGCATTTACTGGAGTCATATGTCCTTTTCTCCGAGTACCTCTGGAGGGTTGAGTGGGTCTTACTACTTCTCCATTGCTGCTCGTGAGCAAGTGGAGTTGAAACTTGCTTCCTTTCAGGAAGGGGGTCGCAGTCAGATTTTTCTCTGGTCTCTGATGGTAGACTTTTCTTCAGTTTGAGACAGCACTCACCTGTACCCTTCTTGAAACATGTCTGTCTTCACTGGCTTTCATTTTGATGTGATGCAGGATGGGTTTCCTGCAGTCCTTGCCCTCTCTGGAATTCACCAGTCACACCCCAAAAAGTACCCTCTCTTTTTAGGAACAGAAGTGTTGAAAAGCCAAGAAGTGTGCATATGCAGGGGGAATCCCAATCAGTGCTATACACCTGATCGGTGGCTGTCAACTGCCTCTTTTATTTCAATGTATTAACAATAAAAGTCCCTGAGGTTGATTATTGTCTCTGGAGTTTGCTGTGTGCAAATGCTTTTCTATTCCAATGAATTCAGTAATCAAAGTCCCATTGACAGGGCCAGTGCTGAGCAGCCCCTGGCTTAGAAAAACTAAGCTGTGGTTTTCTGTTTTTGGTTTTTTTTTTCCTTTATTTAGGCTGAGACTTACATTGCCCAGGAATTTTTTGAATTTTTTACATTGCCCCTACTCCTGAATTTTATATACAGTCTAAAGAAGAAATAAAGGTTTTCTTTAATAATTTTAAATAGCAGGAGATAGAAGAGAATGAAAAAATCATGCCGCTATATCTGCATCTTGCTTAAAAAGAAAATGCTTCGTCTGAAGAAAAAACAGACAAATTGTTCATTTGAGCTCATTGCCTTCTTCAGCTTTCAGAAGTTGCAGGGAAAGAGTTACTCCCCTTGCTTCCCTAACAGTGTACACTGGGATTTCTAGCTCACATTTATTTTGCTGAGACTTTGGAGTCAAGTTTTTATATGTAGTTTTTGATGTAGGACCTAATTAGGCCCTACACATCTTAATACTTTTTGCTACATCTGCATTAAAGATGGCATTGCATATATTTGCATACAATTTACATTTAAAAGTTGGCCACACTGTGTGCAATAATCATTTTAGCAAAGTACCATTGACAGTCAATATACATATCCATGCAAGATATGTGGGGGTTACGGGAATAAGCATACAAAAACATATGGGTGCACACTGCTGTCAGCATCAAGCAGTTTGGAGAAATCAGGGGTTCTTTTATAACATCATAATTTTGTTGGAGTATTTCCCACAAAAAACCAAGAGGAGCTTAATAGAGCTCCTGCTTTTACTGCACTCTACATGTGCAAGACTGTGAAACTGTTCCAGTACTCCAAAACATTCCCCAAAATCTGAGCCCATACAATGTGGTACGAGTGCCATCACCAGTCAGGATGCCCAGATGTGACATTCATTTCTCGTACTTCAGCTGTGCCCAGTCTGAATTTAAATGGTAATTAAAAATCAGATGCCTGGGAGAGTTTGAGGTTGTATTTGCATTCTGGCATGTAAAAGATAGTTTGTTTACTAACTTGTTTTCAGAAGTACTGCCAATGGTCATGGAGGAAAATCCTGAGGGCTTTTTGGTGTTTTCCTGTGGAAGCACACTGGCTTGTTAAATTTTTCACTTAAATCAGAAAAAGAATCTACTAGTGGCAGGAAGTCAGCCCAAAAAAAAAAAAAAAATTGAGATACCTTGCAGGACAAAGCATCTGCGTTTGTTGACACTTAGGCCAAACATTTAGTCCCTGAGATGCAGATTTACATCTTGAATAGTCAATATGTTTTTAAAAACATGCCAACAGAAGTGTCTCTGTTTTACTTGGCAAAACTCAGCTTGTTTTTTTGATTGGGGGGGACCAACATTTCTCATTTTGTGATGGTGATGATGTCAAAACCTTTTCAGACTCTTTTTAAAAAGGCATGAAAAGAGCTTGAAGTCAGCTGTGGTGCCTAGGCAAGTAAAGATCAGACAGAGGCATATTCTTTTCAGACAGACTTCAGCACTGATCTCGGGTGGAAACTGGGAGTTGGACTTTCATGCTATGGATGATTTGCACAAAGCAGGAGAGTCAAATGTTAATTTATGTCTCGGTGGTTAAGTAATAGGAAAAATCAAAAAGGATTAATAAAATCTTCTCATCTACAGGCAAATAGTTTCACTTCTTTGCATTTACTTATTTGTCTGCTTTCATCTGTGTAGACATCACAGGCAGCTGAGGTTTGGCAAGTTTGCCAGCTGATGAATTAAGGATTTGATTTTGCAATACTGAAGTTAACTGGCCTTTATCTATTGTCTTGGTCAGATGCTGTAGAAACCTGTGTTTCTCTCTTAGGTGGGGAACAGAACGAATCCTCACTTTTGTAGTATTCCCAGATAAATAGTTTCTAAATCATGCACTCTCTTAAACTTGGTGTCACAAGTTTCTCCAGTCTGTTTCCTGTGCAAATTGAGCACAGTTGAACTGCTCTGAGAAGATCTGAGCTGACCTACTGTTCCTATAGCAGTGTGAAATTGGCTGAGCCAGTTCAGTGCTGTATCAAGCTGGATTGTTAACACTGGGTTAAACACTGTGATACTGGTGTAGCTAACTGGGGATGACAATTGCCATATGCAGTTTAATCAACTGTGATTCTGTCTATACAGTGCCTTTATAAAATCCAATCACATTTCATGTTAATAGTCATGATAATCTGACAGTAAGTACTTTGGATTGTCAGTGATGTGAATGTTTACGTCTTAAAAAGTACATGGAGAGAAGATTTGCAGCAAGGTAAATACTGCAGAAATACTGAAGTGAAGTCAAGGATTTTGGCCTCTTTAGACCTTAGTGGTTTCCTGTTCCTTTCTCTGTGCTGGGCTTCTGTTTCCCTGCAGGTGATACAGCACCTGCATGAGGTGTGCGATACATGCTTTGCAGTTGCAAGTTTAGGACAGCACCAAGTTTTGAGTCTTCATTTGCCTCCTGGATCTCTGATGATGCTAATGTCTTGTGGCTGTGGGAAAACTTACCTGAAAATAGCTTGGTTTAATCCCCCCAAAGAATCCTACATTTGTTTAAGTAATTTAATTATATATTTGTGCTTCCTGACATTCCCAATTTTTAATTTTTTTTTAGTAATGTCACCTCATCCAAAGCTATCAAAGAGCTTTTTCTGAAGGGGCCATTTTCAGACAAAAGGCTTTCAGAGCAGCTTTTCTGTAAGTGCATTCTACACCATAAGAATTATATAAAAATAAGTTCTGAAAATTATTTTCGTATCTGCTTAGTAAAATATGAGCTTAGTTTCAAATCCCATGAACTCTGAAGTTTCCCCTCCTTAGAGAGTGCTCTTCTGAGGTAACATTTCTGCTTTTATGTTTACAGACGGACATTCTAATTATCTGGATGATGATAATGAATGTGTCGCTTATAACCTATTCTGTGAGGTTTGAAAAAGCTAGAGGGCGATTGTAGATACTGCTCTTGTCTTAAATGATGAGAAACTAAAACATGAGAGAAGAATGCAGAAAATGGAATATAAAAAATTAATGTTTTACTAATGTAAATCTTCCAGATGAAGCACAAAATGGAGAGGGAAAAGGAAAAGAAACTCTCACAGTAAACAAGTGAGAGGTTTGAATTCAGTGCAGAATGCTCTATGTATAATTGATGATTAGAATTTATTTTTATTGTGCTGCTCTTTTTGCTTTGTAGTACTAAAGCTTAACTGCACTGTAAAATTTGTCAGGAAGGAAATTAGTGACTTTTAGGTTTCTGTTTTTTGGTACATATAAATACCAAATCTTTGTGGGTTTTGTCACCTGGAGAGTTTTTTTGGAGGATTGGTTAACATGAGTTTGTTGATACCAGCTATAAATAATTAGTTACACTGGTATTTAAAATGCCATCCTTACAGATCAATTTTAGCAATCCCCTAAAATCAGTTAGACCCTTCATGGTATGCAAATACTGTTCCAGACTGTCAGCAGACTTAGGCAGGTGCCATGTATGTGTTGATACTTCATGTGAATTTTTCTGTCCTGCACATTTCTTAGTGGTGCAGTGTGCCTGGAAGGATTGGAAGTATAAATTCAGACTTTGGGGTAGGATTTAAGAAATTATACTGAGTTCCCCCAAAGAGAGGAAGGGATGATTCCCAGATGCTGCCTCAAGACTTCTACGTTTTCACCATTGTATAATGGTCAAAATTACAATGTTTGAAAGTCTTTCCGTGGAAAGAATATATGTGAGAGAAGGTGAGATCCCTTCCAAACATCAATTACCAAGGGATTCTGTGGCCATTAAGGTGGTTGGGGGGCTGCAGCATTGGTGCATGAGGAGAGGCCCAGTGAGCTGGGTATGATCAGCCTGCTCAGGGCAAAGGGAGTTTATAGTACAGGGTGGGCCCTCAGTGCATTCTTATGGAGTGCTATAGAGGAAGGAGGTGACCTTTCCCAGGTATGTGCACAGCAGGAAGACAAGAGGCAGCAGGTGCACATCTGCAGCAAGGGTGATCCCTGCTCGGGATGGGAGTGCTCAGGGACCTCAGTGGGTTTTCCAGGAAGGGTGTTGTGTCTCCAGCCCTAAAGACTTTCAAATCCAACTGGCTGTGGCCCTGAGCAAACTGAGCTAGCTTCGCGTTTAGCCCAGTCATTACTGGCCTATAATGAAATAAAATTTTCTTCTTATGGTGTTTATGTAATGGTTTTCAATGTCACGTGGCTCTTTCTGAATGAAAGCCACTGCAAATTACTGGGTTTTACTGAATTTATCACTAAACAGCCTTTGGCATTGAATAGCAAAGGAATGTTGTTGTTGTTGTAGCACATGCGCTCCCAAATGTTGGAAATATGGTGGCATATGTTCTTTTAGTACATGTTTTAAGAATTGCTATTAACTTTTAAAAGGCAATATTTTGAAATTGTGAGAAACTAGCACAAAATCTCATAAATCTTTTGTACACATTTCATGCACAGTATAGAGATCCTTTGGGAATGCTGCCATTATTTCATAATTGCATTGCTTGGCTGTTAATCATATAAACAGAGAGCCACATTTTTCCAAAATACTTACCCTGACCTTTGGGCAATTAGCATGTGGGTTGTCAAAGAGGTTTTCAGCATTCCTTAGTATACTGCCTCTGATGCAGTCTGTGTGCTCTTAATACTGGGGGAGAAATTAAGTTTGTAGTATATTCAGTCAGTCTGTGCAGCATGCAGATCTCCAGGAGCTGTGGATAAATGTGTCTGAGGAGGGGGACTGCAAGGCTGCATCTAGGAGAGCTGTAATGGAAAGTAAGAGAAATCTCTGCAGTGATTTGTGCTTGAATTTATGCTCTGAAATGACAGAAGCACAGTCTAAGCTAGGAATTTGTGAAGTACTTGACAGCCTGTGCATTGCCAATCGGGAAGTATTTTAGAAGTCAGTTAAAGCAGGGAGGTTTTGCATAGCTGTTTTCTGCTATTAGCTGTTTAATGCTCAAAGTTGTTCCGTGTTTAATTAGGTAGATTTGGTTCAAAACCAAATAATTTGAAAATTTAACATGGAGAGGAAATTACTTAGGAACTTGTGCTCAGGAAATGAGAGCACTGTCAGTTTAATCCATCTGTTGGTCACTCAGGTAAAGCTTCTGAACATTTTTTGTGTTGCGAATGGACACATTGTTCCTAAAGAGTTCTAAGGGAGACAAGCTAGCAGTGTTTGCAGTTCATATGTTGATTAATCTGCTTGCTTTTATTTTCCATTCAGTTGTGCAAATTAATAAACTGGTAAACTTTCATCATGGTCTGACCTGCTGTAGCTGTATTTTTTAAAGCAACAAATATATCAAAATGCAAAGCAACACTGGCAAAAGAGGCCTTGTGATCACATTCTGCCCTTGCAGAACACTACTGTGCTCAGGACAGATGGATGTTTTGGATCTTTTAAATGTACTTCTGTTCACCATGTCTTGATATTTTCCATGTAGTTTTAGTGTTCTTTTACAGACTTTCAGGTTTGACAAAGGTGTTGTATTAATTTTGACATAAATTTTACCCTATTACCTAAAACAAGCCAGGGAAACTGAAGGAAATGTACATAGTGTTATTCAGAATTTAACAGCACGAGGTTTTTTGCACCAGAGTTAACTTACTTGTGCTTTTTACCCACATTTTTGTTGTGTGCATCAGTTTTATAAAAATCACTCTGGAGCTGGCTTGAAAGAATTTTGCTTGATCGGTGCACCTTGCATTGGCCTGGGGCCTTTTCCAAGCAAATGTCCTGACTGATGCTTGTTGAGGCATTTGCAGGTATCCAGGATTATTCAGATTATAAGTAGCCTTGAAGAGGAGAAAAGGTCACAAGCTCACTCTACAAAACAAGATGTACTTATGCATGTTAAAATAGTGGAAACTCTTCTTTGCCTTCATATTTTCTCTGTTAATGGATGCTATATCTTCTGTGTTTAACAGTAAATTAATCTTTCCTCTGTCAAGAAACACTGTCAAGAAAAGTATGAATATTATAGGTCATTTACATAATGGAAGAAAATAGTGGAAATAGGGAAGAAAAAAAGATGGTTTTGTTGTGTGTTATGAGGTCAGTGCCTGTGAGATATTCAGAAGTGTTGAAAAACTACCATGTTTTGTCCTGGGACATCCTGCAGGTCCAGGGTTGTGCAGGCCTAGGGACATGGCCATGCATGAAGAGCCTGTGATCAGCTGCACTGAGAGAAGGCAGCACTCAGCATTCCCTCCCTGTCAGTGGAGGTGGGACACTGTGAGTGCCCAAAGGCACGGCAGGATAAAACAGCATCAGCAAGGAACCATCACTTGGCAGGGGAAACAGCAGAGGGAGATTCTGGTCAAAAGGAGGAAAATATGTTTGTCTTGCTTCCCTTACTGATCATGTGGTGTTCCCTGCTTTGGGTCAGTGGGGTGGGATGAAAATGCATCAGATCTGGTTCATGTGTTTGTCTGTGACAGCACAACTTCAGAAAAAGATACGAAGACGGTGCACAGCACAACAGTTCATCTTACCCTGCTGTCAGGGACTGCATTAATTCTCTGTGCAGTGTCCCAGGGTTTCTCCTGCTTTCTTGGCCTTTCTGATGACCTGTGGCACTGAGTTCTGACAGTTGTTCTGTGAGTTTGGCTGGGTCTTCTCCTGGTCTTTCCTGTGTAAAAGCATAAGCCATTATATATTCTGTACCTTCCATAAACTGCCAGTGTTTCAGAAATATTTCTATCTTGTCAGATTATTGCTGTTCACATTTCAGATGCCCAAATTTCTCAGGCATACGTGGTTTCCTACAGCAAAATTTCGTATTGCAACTGTCACGAATTTTGAGGTTTGCTCCTCCTGCAGGTTGAAACAACCCTTGGTGAACTGTTTCTTCTGTGTGAAAAGACTTAGAATGAGGGAATATGTTCCTTATAAGTGGTGTTAGGATACTTTGATGTTTTTAGAGTTAAAACCAAAATGTAGGAAGAGAACAGTCAGTACAAAGCTTGTTACAGTAGAGACTGGGGGTGTGCCTCTGGTTTCACTTCTGTTTTGCTGTTAGTGTTCTTACTTCCTTCCTTCCTCTTCCTACGTTTTTTTCCCTGCCCTCTTGCAACCCCCCTGGACACAGTGTGCCAGAGTCACTTCATTCTGGTCAGCCTTTCTTAAGCTTTCTGTACATCTGGACTTAAAGAACAAGGTTGGCTGTACCTGGAGACTACAGTAGGTGAGGCCCTTCTCCTTAATTCAGAGAAAAATCCTGCTTCGCAATTTTTTTTTTTTTTTTTTTGTACTCAAGAGCGCTTTCTCAAAAATGTCTTCCACACAAAATTAGAACCTTAGAGGAGTGGTGTTTTATGCCAAGGGAGCAGGGGATAAAAGGACTCAGAAATCCAGGCATCTGTTAATAGCTCTGCGACCAGATTGTTACATGACTTTGTGAAAGGCTTATAACCTGTCTCTATCTCCCTTTCTGCTACTAGAAAATGTGTAAATAATACTTTTCTCACCAGTTTAATTAGTAGATGCCCACAATGCCTGAGAAAAAACATTGCTGTGTTTTTTCAGATTAATTGCAGTGATGTGCCAGAAGCCCATAAACTCACCCTTCTGAGAGCTGTCTGTACTGACTGCTGCCAAGTGTTTTCTTCGGGTCGCAAATTTATGAAAACTCAACAGCTGAATTCCTTATGTTGTATATTGCAGAAGACTTAAACTACTTATCATGTCTGTATATTTCAGGAGATTAATGGTTAATCCAGGATCTAGCAAAGGTAGTCTCTTCTTCCATCTGGTATTATCCATTATCAAAAGTTAACTTGAATTTCATTCCAGAAGGATAACTGATCAGATCACCAGCTTACATGGTACCCCTTATACTGTTGTTAGTTTGTTGTAGGTAACATAACTGCAATTTCTTAGGCAGTTAAGCATATTTGTTCATTAAATTTCCATTTTGAGAGTATCATTTGGGATGGATCATCAGTTGGCAGGAATCTGCCGGAACTGTGATCCTCATTGGTCTATAAATGTATCTCTGGGTCATCTACGTTACACTCCTAGCCCAAAGCTCCAGAGATGTAGATTGTATCCTGGCAGGGGGACAGCAGGCAGGTGGCCGTGGCTGACACAAGTGTCATTGGTGGCACTGACTTGTGCTCCTGTGTTAGGGAAAGAAATGTGCCTTTTTCTAACCCTTCCCTTTGCTCTTGTTGAATGGTACTTTTCATCACAAAGCATCATTCCACCTCAGCACACCTTCCCTTTCACACCACTCTGTTTCTACTTTAGGAGTGCAAGTGTTTGGATCCCCATAGGTATTCAGGGCTCAGCAGTTACCACTTACGTGAAGCAGAGGAAGTACCTATGTAAGTAATAATTATGGGTGTTTGCTCTTTGTTTCCCAGTGTCTCTTCTTGGATGTGCTTATGGAGAGCTTTGCTAATGCAGCAAGGTATGGCTGTTTCCCTTTCTGCTGCTACAGCTGCCTTCAGGGAGTGACAGGTTTCTTGAATAGATGAATAAAATAGAAAGAGGTGGAGGGAGGGATTGTCAGATGCTACAGGGTGCTCTACCAATACAGAAGTCAAGAAAGACATAAATTAATACAGTGGAGATTGTTGTAATCCTTGTAAAGTAATTTTAGAATAATGTTCTAAGTTTCAGGCCAAAGACTTTGTCACTGGTAATGGAGGAGGAGACCAGAGTGATGATCTAATAGCTCCTGTCTGAACTGGAGACAGTTCTTGCTTTGCACATTCAGAGGAGGAGGAAGAGTGGCATTGCTGATATTCCCCATGTGCTAACCAGGGGTAGAAGTGGTGTCTTTTTATGGCAACCACTATGAAGGATTTCTCTATACTAAAAAAAAATGTAGCAAGGGCTGTACTAGGTCAAATCAAGCCCAGTGTCCTGTCTCAAACAGTAACTATGTGTCCAGTCGACTTAGTATCAAATGAGACATGGCAGTTTTAAATTCATTATGAGCTTTTGGAGGAAATGGACGGTTCCTTCCTTTTTATGAAACCATTCCTCTATTTCCTTCTCTGTGTATTCTTTTAGCACACTCAGAAGCTCTCTGGTGTTCAAGGCAAAATTAACAGGATTCCCCCTGCTGTTCCTACTGAATTCAGTTAATATAATGAGTTTATTGATAAATTAAACAAAATAAAGCCTGCCATGTCACAGAAATACCACTGAGATCTTGTAATTTCCACCTAATAGCCAGTGTTTGTACTATGGGGTTATCACTTAAATGGTGGAGAGTGTCTGTCAGACAGTGTTAAATATTTTTTGTAAGAACTTTGGACACAATCAGTCAGAATAACAACATGCCTGTGACATGAGTCAGTTTTATCTCTAGTACTGTAAATTAATTTCCATGAGGCTTTCTTTTTGCCTGTGTGTGCTTAAAAATTCACAGGGTGTTTTCATGACTCAGATAACATGCACTGTCTTACTGCTTGCTGAACCCAAATACACTTGAAGATCTGTGGCTCAGACTGCTGGCTCAGTGGAATATTCCTTGTGATGTTCTTTATGGTAACACAAAAGGATTCTGAAAGGGGCTGGGCCTCACCTTCTGGCAGCACAATCCACTGCTCTCCCTACTTGTTTGGCATCTCTACTTTTGAATTACTTTCTACACCTCTGCAGTTCTATCATAAGGAAGTTTTGTCTTTTTAAAATTAGATTGTTTTGTTCTATCATCTGTTACTTCTCTGCCCATGGTGTTCATTATCCAAAAGTTCTCTTACGGTTTTTATTTTGCATGTGTATGTCTCCTATTCTGGCCAAATCTAAAAGCCAGCTACAAACAAAATGTTTGTGTGTTCTCATGTTGATTCAAGTATCCAGAGCCCTGAGGTCATAGGACACTGATATCCATCAGTGACTGCTGGATTTGTACCAAGAGACTGTAACTGCTCAACATTATAATTGGTTGTTTCTTAATTTAATTTAACACACTTGTGTTGTTCCCCCCCGCCCCCCGCTGTATTCTGTGATATGCCTGCAAGAACTGCAAAAATTTTTGGCCTTGGGTCTTGTTCAGTTGTTCAGACCTGGAGAAACTGCAAGATTTAGTTTTGCTGTTTTTTGTACTTGATTCTGATCTCAAAATGAGACAGGTCTAGTTGTGGGTTTGTAGGCTTGTTTACATTTTGAGAGGATTGTAGGGCTTGGATTTTGGTCCATCACTAATTGAAATCCCATTAAATGTAATGCCTGCTTTTGATGAATTTAAACTGTAGTTTGGTTGGTAACTTAACCCTGAGACATGGGTCTTTGGCATCAGAACCTGAGGTGATTGCATAAGCTCCTCTGAAATGAAACTACTGAGTTACTGCTCATGCTTGCTCTTACATGGGAGTTTATTTAATATTTGGAGACTAAAGTGTAGCTAATGTCATTACCTTCTTTCAGGCTTTATTTTTATAAAATACAGAAAAACCCAGCCCACTCAAGCACTACTTGTGGAAAGTTATTTTTCTTTCCTGTAAGGCCTCTGCAGGTTTCATGTGTTTTACAATTTTCCACCAGTTGAGTGGCACAAACATACTAACTCTTAACACTAGAGGGTTGCTATTCCAGCTGAAAAATGGTTTGCAACATTAACCATGATACAGGAAGTTGCTTTTCCAGTCTCTTAAGTGTTTCTAAATCTTTGATAGTTTTTTTTTTTTAATTCTTTTCTCTCTTGCCCTCCCTAGAAATCCATCTGCAGCTCAGCTGCTCGCAAGGGTCTTTGCAATCAAGGCCTGTTTAGATTTTTTTGCTCATGAAACCAAGTGTGAAATCTATGGCCAAGAGCCAATCCCTGTCCCATAAGACTGAGACTGCTGAAGTCTTCCTGGAAGCTCAGAGAAAATCAAAGAGGAGAACAAGCCTCTATATTCATAAAAGTAGTTCTCTGAGTGGATTACTTTTGTTTAAGAATGGGTTATTTGCAGGTCATCTCCAAGTGATTTAAATCTTGCCTGTGAGGTTCTCTTCTCCCCTTGACAGGTTCAGGGCTGCTGAGAGTAGAGTGTGCAGAGTTGGAAACCTGGGGCTTCTCTTGCTGTCTTGGTCACTCATCTGCTGGGTGGCCATGGGTGAATCATCTGACCCATATTTATCTCAGTCCCCACGTGTATTCTGTAATATGTGAAGATCACTTGTTGGGAGTAGAAGTTGGCTTGCACCATGGTGATTTGGAGTGTAAGATTAAAATCACAAATGCATGACAAATTGCAGTAACTTATAGAAATTTATGTGGCATCCCTGAAGGAGCTTCAACTCCATTTGGAATACTAAATGTTTTGTCTTAAAAGTAATATTGAAAATTCCTTGAGGCAGACATACACTGGTACAGTGATCAGCTCCAGTGCAGCCTTGGCATGTTACCATTAGTAAATAAGTTCTTTAGGGGCAGATCTCCAAATTAGAGCGTTCTGAGCATTCAGGTCAACAGGAAAGGTAATATGAAGCATTTTACAGTATCTTAGTGGTGAGATATTCAATTATGTCTTATTTTTCTCAAAAACTTTCTAGCCAAACCAAGTCTATCAAACAGCCTTGCCAAATTCCTTGCTATTGCCATGGAAATCATGCTGTTTTATTGCTTGAAAATAGCATACTCCGTTACATGTGATGATATGAGTGTTTACAGAGGAAACCACAGTGAAGTCTGAAAACAGAAGGACGTTTTGAGTAGAGAATGTTTTACAAGAAGCCTTGGAGCATGCATGCTGGTCTGCTGACCTACCTAGGGCTGTCGTTCCGTACATGCAGCTACTTTTCTCTTAGTGAAGTTTGGCCCTTGAAAGAAACTTCGTTGGCCCAGTGTGGTTGTTCAGAAGTGTTCAGCAGTCCCCAGGCTCTGTTTCTTCTTTGAGCTGAAATGTCAGGTCCTTTCTCTCAAGATTTAAGGAGTTTTATGCTTTTTTTTGGTCCTTGGTCCTCCTCAATTCCTTCTATTTTTTTTTTTCTTTTGAGCTCTCTTCTTCAGTGCTTGACAAGGATTGCTTCGTGTGGCTCCTTTTACTGTGGAATTAGGAAATTAGCAAAAGATAATGTTCTGTTTCATAAGACTTTGTAGGGATGGGTAGGTGAACAGTACCAATATGGTGGTGGTTGTTATTTACACCTTCTTTGTGGGTGTCACACATTTGTTTTTCCTGCTTGGGGGATAAAAAGTAGTAGGTGAAGCAGGTGAAATACTTGAGGGAGAAAACTGCCTCAGTGAATGTGCTGCCTGGAAAGGGAAGTAGGCCCAGAGACAGGCATGTGTTGTGGCGGTGGGCTGTGTTGGTAAGGTGCCACAACCTTCCGAGAGCATCCCCAGCAAGGAGCCACTCGGTGTCACAGGCACGCTTCCCCATGAACACGCATACACCAGATAGCTTTGTAATCCTCCGATGAAGAGAAAACGAGAAGGGCTCTTGTATGGAGTTCCATGGGGTTTATTGCAGCCACACGTGAAGGAATCCAGGGATGAAGAACAAGAACTGGGAGGGGGGGGGTGTCAAAGGGTTTTATATCGGGCAGGTAGGGGCGGAGAGAGCATCAGAGTCCAATGGATTGAGGGCTTAGGGGTGGCACGCAGGAGGGGCCAGGGTCTGTGGGCCAACGGGAGAGCAGGGAAGGAGTGGCCAGGGACCAATGGAGGACTGAGGAAAGGAGAACATTTTAGGGTATGGGCATACAAGGTATGAAGGGGCAGGGAAATAGACAAACCAGTCGGGGAAACAGAACTGGGGTACGTATTGCCTTTGAGGCATATTGCCTCAAAGTCTCCTGGGAGAGGCCTTCTGTGTCACCACAGCCTAGGAGTTGGTTCATGCTCTAGGGTTCGTCTCTCCAAGGGTCCACAGCTGACCGTGGTTTCATAGGTTCATAGTCCTCCACAGGCATGGACTATTCTCTATGCACTGTTCCCTCACAGGAGGCCCTTAGCTCAGCTGCGGAGAGACAGACAAGAGCTCTGGAGCCAAACTGGGACTCCTGGCAAACATCAGAGCAGGCTGAAAATACCACTTCGAGTTAGACACAGTGATACAGTTGGAGGTGTGACAACCCACACAGATCAGTTTGAGCAACTGTGCTGGGAAGAAATGTTGGGTTTATCTACTGTTAAATAAGACAACCTGTCTAGCTCTGAGACAGGAGGAAGGATGGAATTGGCATGGGGAGCAGAGGGCATGAAGAAGAAAATCTTCTCCAGGGTCACCTTTTACCACAAGTATGGGAGATTGAAGAGGACTTTCTTGCTGCTTTTGATGGCTGAAAGCTGCTGCAATCCTGGCAAATCTCTCAGGAATGGTTCCGGAAGATGTGCTGCCATACCTGAGGCAGACAGTCATTTATCTGAGATGCAGTGCTCCTACTGCTAGCAACCAGCTCAAATAGGCTTATTTTTTCACAATTGTCACAGAGCCAGCCACATTGTCTCAGCTGTGTGCCTCTGAACAGGGAAGTGCAAACCCAGAAAAAGTTTTGGAGTCATTATTCTTACATGTTTCTTCTCGTCCCATCTTGTCCTTTTTCCTTTTTTCTTTTTTTTTTTTTCCTTTTCTTTCCTTCAACTATGTTTATCAGCCTCCTTTCCTTTGTTACTTTGAAAACTTGAACTTTTCCAGTCTCTTCTCCTACAGGGAGATGCTCTGTCCTTACAGTATCATGTTATAATATCCACTGATAAAGACCTGAAATTACCTAACTCTCACATTCTCTAAATCCTAGTTAGAGCCCTTGCTAAAGTCTAATATCTTTATGGCACCAAAGAGGGTTTTCTGTTGGAGTTGGAGCAAGGATGAGTTAGGTGGTGACGATCAAGTTAGAAGTCTCACAAGCTCCTTAGTCTCCTTCTTCCCACAAACGTGTTTCTGTCAGGGTCTACACAAGAAAAAATTCTACCCAGAATGACAATGAACTTCTGCTTGAGCTGTGTGGGATGTTATCAGTAAGGACCAACACTGCAGCTGTGCTCTGACACTTTCACCTGCCAAACAGCCTATTGTCTCCTTGGTCTGGGATTGATAGCAACTGACTTCTGGTTTGTACACAAAGAGTAAGTCTGTCACTGAAAGGCAATGTATCACATATCCACCACATGGTACTGTCAGGGGGGCAGTTGCAGGTGTTTGCACATCACTTTGTGATGTGTACAGGTGTTTTCAAAGATCTCATCAAGTTAGGTGACTTGTGCCAGGTCAGCCAGCAGATTAGAGACAAAGCCAGGAATGCTGTAGAAACCTTCTTGGGCCCTAGACCAAATGATTCTGGGCATGATCTAAAGATTGGAATATACCAAGTCTCCTTTACAGCTCATTTTCCAGGGGTCAGCAGGGATGCCCCTTCCTTCCCCTCTCCCCAAATTGCGCCAGTTGCTCAGAAATGGGAAACTAACTGTTTGAGGGTTGGTGGTAAAGGAGAAAGTTCCTACTCCCCTCTGTGACTGCAGTCAGAAATTTTTGACAGAGCTCTTGAAAAGTAATCTTGTCCTGTGTTAAGGCAGTAACATTTTCTATGCTGTAATAGCTGGTGAGTGAGGTAGTGGTGGAAGGGACAGGATGATGATACTGGTGGTGTCTGGGGACAGCAGCTGTACATCTGGCAGAGTCACAAAAACAAGAACTGAACTAAATCACTGGGAGAAGCAAATCCAGTCACATGCTTGGGAGCATTTACCATGGAAGATTGATGCTGTAGGACTCGGTTACAGGTGCTCTGACTCAGGTGTCACTCAGTCATGCATCAAGCCCCAGTTTTGGCATCACATTGAGTGGTCTTTATGAAGCTGTGTTATAATGACAGTGGAGAACAGAAGTTCCTCCATGTGGAAAGCACTATAAATGTAAGTACCTGAAGCTTGAGTTTTTTTCGTAATGTGAGTCTTAACTGTAGCGGAACTGTAATAAGAGATGGTATTGTGTTTCTTCTCAAATTATTTCCACTGCGGTTGTCCCTCACCAGCATTGATGTGCCACTCTGCTGTCCTTGAAGGCACCTACCACTTTTTCTTTACATTTACATTTCCTAGTGCCTATTTTGGTTTCTTGCTCTCACACTCCTCTAAGTAAGCCTTTATAGTTTGTACAGATAGACTATGCACAAAGGGAACGTGTCGTTGTTAAAAATAAAAAATACCAACTAGGTAACTTTAGGACATGCACATGCACGCTGTCTGTTAGGCAAAAAGCATTTATTGTCACATTTTATTCTAAACAGGTAAAGGGATGGCTCCTAGGTAATGTTTCTAGTGACAAAAATCCTACAATCATAGTATTTCAATCCCAACGACTCAGGAGTTTTGAAATTTAGCTCAGTATTGTTGGATGCGCTCAATAGCCAACAGTTTTCTTGTAAAGGTCTCCGTTAAGTAGCAGGATTTTTTGTGATTTTGGTTTTGTGTGGGAAGGAGTTAATGAGATGATCCTTCTAGGACTTTTCATACTTAAAGCTAAAAATGAGCTATTCTACTCAAAGTCAGTCATGAATGCTTACATTTAAAGAGAAAAAAACCATTTTTATTTCCTCAGTAAAGTGAAATTCTTATTTGAGAGATTGTATTTTAATCCATCTTCCTTTCTAATTAAGGTGATTCTGAAAACTGTTCAATTTCTGAATGGGCATGTGTTAGTAAGGATCTCATTATAGAGTTACTCCCACTCCTAAATATATGCTTGGCAGTCTACTTTGCATTTCAGCTTCTTAGGTATTTTTATAAGTTATTGCTAGAGTGTTGCAGTGGTGGAAAATTACTCATTTACTGGCTACTACTGATTAAATTATTAGCCAGCCAGAATACACAGTGAGTATAATATGGCCTGAGAGCAATCGTTAACAGAAATGTTGAAACATGGGCTGTTAACTGAAAGACTGGGGGTTCAAGCACACCCAGGGACAGGTTTCCCTTTCCCTGTTCATGGCAGGGGGGTTGAAACTTGATGGTCTTCAAGATCCCTTCCAACTCAAACCATTCAGTGGTTCTATAATGCCAAGGTAATAAAGGAATCTGTTGCCTCACATAAGTAAATGAGAGTTGTCTCGAAATGTACCTGAACAATGGTTTGGGATGTGTGTGGGAGAACATGTGCTTTGAAGGGTTTATGTCCAAGACAAGACCTTGGTAGTGGAGTTGCAGTGACCTGTGGTGGGTCAGCAGTGCTATATCTGGTGGGCACCCTTCAGTTCCTTATGGGATGCTGCTGGGAAGCGGGGTGGGACAGGCAAATACTTTTGTCAGGTACTGGGACAGAGCAAAGGGATGTGCACAACCAGGTTTGGCTTAGGCCTTCTGAAGACAGGTGTTTTTCTGATAGCACCTTGAAGAGAACAGGTTACTCTTATTTAACAGCTCTAATTACTGGTGCAAGGATTTGTAGTAGGTGCTACCAGAATTGCTTGTCTAAATCCCTTAAAAAATAAATTTAAATCTATTCACAGTGAAATCTGATTTTGTTGTTGTCCTTCTTATGATCTGTGGCGAAGGAAATCACTATGATTTAAGATTCAGTGCAAAACAATGACAAAGATGAAAAAGACATAAAACAGCGATATGGAAATGTGGAACAAGTCCGTGCAGTGAACAGTGCAGGCAAACCCAGTGTATTCCGAATACATACCTGGTAAGGAGCAGAACTCTCTGGAAAGTGAACTTGGGAACTCCTTACCCACTGACTCATTTCCAGACTCTCGATAAGGTTTTAATAGGTTCTGTTCAAGCTGACTTCTTGAGGGACTGATAGAGAAAAGATGTGATTTCCACACATCTGTAATGGTTCTGCATGTTGTAGGCTTCTGAGTATCGGTGATAGAAGGATGACCTTTGTCTTAACTGCTGTTCAGCAGGACATGGCACGTTTTTCAGACATCGTTTCTGGCTCTGGACATGCCCCTGGGAACTGGGTCAGTTGAGTGTTGCAGGACATAACCAAAATCCAGGGGCGCATGCTGGAGTGGAGAGCTTCCTGCTCACCATGAGAACTCTGACTCTAAGGGGGGGGCAAATAAAATTGACTTTTTCATATTATTTTGATCACTTCAGATGTGGTGACATCTGGTAGCATCTTAGGATGCTAATGATGGAATCCACTTTCTTTTTCTGTGTCCTGATACACAGGGTTCCCATCACTGAGAAATTACTTCCTTTTTTTGTAGGAAGTGAGTGTAGTGGAAGTTACAATAGAGTAACACTTATTATGCTACAAAGACCTTTAAAAATAACTCTTGTGCAAACTCAGGCCAATCAAATAAGGGGATGTTTTTCTAATGTATATGCTTTAACTGGTAGCTAGAGTTCTATGTATTGAGAAAGCATAAAGCTTACTTCTATTTATAGCGTCATTTAAAATTTCCTGGATGTAATGAGGGTGTTTGATCACAGGACGGAAGAGTGTGCTGGGTAGAACAGTCTTTCCTATTTTCTTAAATATGTAAAATCTGGAGGAAAAACTTGAAGCACTTTGAGTCATCTGACACAGAAATAGGCTAAGGCTTTTGGAAGTCTAGCTGTAAATAGGATTATTTACCCTTTCCTACCTCAGAGGATAGAGTTCTTTTCAAAGCCTTTAAACATGTTATATCTTAAATAGATACTGAATTGTTATATTAAATAATATGAAACTATGTGACAGTAAATACAATATAATGACTGTGACCTTGAGCTGCATTTGAGGATGCAGTGTTCTCTGAGAAAAGCTTTTTCTTTTTCTTCTGATATTAAAAATAATTCATGTAGTGGAGCTATGCTGTAGAATTGTTTATGTTGATATTCCATGTGTAGATTCTTTAAGCACTTGCTTTCACCAAACACATGGGAAATGAGCATTTACAGAAGAGAGTGAGTGTAGTAAATATTTTTTCCTCCCCCATCTCCTTCAGTAAGTAGATTCTGCCAAAGAGCATACATACAGTTCTCTATAATGCCACTGTTCTGGGGTCAGGTTGTCACCTGGAATCACTGCCAGAAGGGGAATTTTGCATATTCTTTACTGTATTTGCTGGAAAGTCTTTTTGGAAGATTATTTGGATGTTATTTTGCTCATTCTTTGGGCTTGAGTGGCAAGGTTTTGGTAGTGGGAGAAGGTGCCAGAAGCTTCCCCTGTGTCTGATGGAGCCAATGCCAGCTGGCTCCAGGATGGAGCTGCTGCTGGCCAGGGCTGAGCCCGTCAGCCACGATGGTCGTGCCTCTGGGATAACAGATCCACCAAGAGGAAAAACCCTGCACAACGGCAATGGCAAATGGGGAGTGGAGTGAGAATATCTGAGAGAAAGAGCTCTGCAGATGCAGAGATCTGAGGGTGAGTCTGTTTGGCCAATGTGGTAAATGGTGAGTGATTTCTCCCTGTCCTTATCTCAACCCTTGGGACTTCCACTGTTGCACATTTGGACTGGTGTGATATGTCCTATCCACTGAAATCTGAATGTTGTTCTTTGCACATTTTGAATCTTCATTTCTTAAACATACAGAGGCTAACCCAATTATTTTGCTTTTAAGAACGCTAGTGAAATAATAATTTAAATACACAAAATCTTTAGATAAGTATAATACAGTTTTGTATCTTGACATGCAGCTAAAGATGGTAGCAGCTTCCAGAATCTTTTCCAATCTTGGACAGCAGTGATTCTTTACAGTCCAGTAAATTCAAATGAGATGTTTCCAAATGACCAGTGTTAGCAGTATGACCAAGAAAAGAGAATTCTTTGTGACTTCTCTTAAAACTAGGTGGTGTTTTATAATTCAATAAACTTAATATAGTAAGGAAGCAAAGTAATTACTGAATTCCAGATGCAAAAGCATATGATTTTCTGAATCTCTCATAATTTACAAGATTTTTCTATACGGTCTGTGACCTATAAATATGTGAAATATGCTTTGAGAGGAACATCTAATATCTAGCAAAATACTTGCAAAATTTGGTTTAGATACTTCCTACCTTATGGGTTTTTATCTCTGATCATCTTGGTGTATTTAAGTTATGGAGCAACTAGTTTACCATAGTTGAATTCTGATTACCAGGATTGGGGAATTCTTCCATGTGAAAAACACTGAATTTCAGTCAATCCCAAAATATTTGGCTATTTGGAATCAGCTGGGAAGTTAAAAGACCTTCACCTTGTTCAGATCCACAACCCAGTGCTGTGTAAATACACAGCTTTTCCTAAGCTGACATCAAGATATTTTAGGAACAATTTGTGTTAGTTGTGCACTTCAACCCTGATCTGCCATTGCAAATGATACTGTGGAGGACCAGGCAAACTCTTGACCCTCTCTGCAGTTCATGACTCTTTGATGTACCTGCTTCAAAATGTATTTGAATTGAACCTTGATTTAGATGATTGCTCAGGATACCTTTAAAGATCAGCTTTGGCCTTGGTAAGGAAGGGTGAAGGAAATGGGAAGAACCCTTTACTCTGTTTCTAAAAGTCAGAACGTTTTAGCAAATCCAAACGTGATTTATGTTGGTGGTGGACACTAGGGAGATCCCCATGAAGTTTCTATAATACAAAAAGAACTAAAGTGGCATAGATTTTATATAGAGTAAAAAAAAGGTGCATATAACCCCTGCCTTGATGATAATCTGCATCCATTAAAAGGAGGTCCCATGATTCTCATCCTACGTAAAATCAGAACAGGCTAAAGGGGCTTCATAACTAGAAGAGATGGGCTGTAAGGAATCAGGGGAATCAGGATTACCACAGGAGGAGCAGGAAGAGGGAAGATGCAGAACATCGTAGTGTCCACACGTGCTGGTGGCCTGTAGAGCTCCTGAATATCATGGGCTTCTTTTGTTTGTTCAGGTAATCCATGGGCTTCAGAACTGAAAATATTCTCATTGTGAATGACAAAGCTAGTTTAGATCAAATGTAGAAATTTCTGAAGTGGATTTCTCTCTCTTTATGCAGAACTGTTGGTAATTAAAGTGTGTATTTTCCAGCTGAGAGGAAATGCGGTTGCTACTCAGGCTTAATTATTATACCATGTTTATTAAGTAAAATGTTTGTTTTATTTTATTCATTACTTCTTTAATAGTGTTAAATAACCAAAGAGCAGCTTAACATTGGCTGTTTATGGTAATAGTAATTTACTGTTATGTGATTGCCTAAGCTATGTGTGTTTCCCCTACTGGAGATGAGGGCAGTTTGAAGGCATTTCATGCTGCTACACTGAATCTGTAGTGTGACCATTTCTCTTATCCAGTTGTATCTGAATCTTTATTAGGAATATGAATTAGCAAGCTGATTCTTTTCTAATTGCCAGTCAGGGATGAAAGACTGTTTACGTCTTGGTTTACATTTATTTGATGCTGCAGTATTGCAATGTGTAAAATTACCATGCTGATTCTATTTTTCCATTGTCTCCCTTTTGGTTACTCATGGTAGAAGGCCTATTTATCTGTGGGAGGGCAGCACTCGGACTCCTGTGGCTGTGTTGGCTCATGTGCACTAGTTAAGGAGAGTGTGAATGAGTGTGCAGCTCTGCATGGCTGAGAGCTGATGGGGCCTGGCTTCCTCCTGCCAGCCCAGTCCAGTGCTATGCAGCCTTCCTTCCCTCCCTCCCTCCCTTTATCCCTCTTGCAGCTGCAGCAGGAGGCTTGCTGTGTCTGTAGCCATCCTTCCATCCCTCCTGCAGCAGGAGGGGTGGCCATGAACCCCCAGTTGCCCCCCTGCCCTGTGCTCCCTCCCCAGTTAATCCCACCATGTGCCTGCATGCTCAGCAAGGGGGATTACTCTAAGTCTGCATATTTTCATCTTTGCTGGGTCCAGGTCAATTTACTGGCTGGGCACAGTGAGCCAGGAACAGATTGGTGTGGTGCAGAAGCAGCCAGCTGAACTTTGGTGAAAGGCAGAGCATCAATTTGAGATGTTACAATGTTTACAGGTTCTGCGGGATAAATCACACACGATCCAGGCAAAATAAACAGCCAATTTTGCCTCTTTTCCTGCTTTGTGGAAAGGTGATTGTATTTAAGAGAAGTGTAGGAATTTTCATCTTTCCAGTGACACTATATGAGAACCCGCTTAGCACTGAATAGTGACAGCAAATGCTGAAATGGAAAAAAATATTTTCATCCATCTGCGCTAATCTTCTTTTACTCCAAGATTTAACGGGGCAGGGGGTGGGGGAGAATGAGAGAGAGAGGAATCAGAAAAATCTTAAAAGCTTGGCTTAAGCTTTTAGCTTTGCCAGCTCATTCTCTAGTCAATGAAGAAAGTGCCAGACTTCCGCATTTGTGGTGGGGATATTGGGATTTTATTTGAACAGTGATACCTGCAGACTTTATTACCAAAAATAAATAACTAAATAATGGTCTCTAAATGTGAAAGGAAGAAGGAAGAAGCCACAGCTAAGCAGAACTGATTGTTTTCTTAAAAACAGACTGGAATACACAGTGTGCACCTGGAAAAAGCATTGTTGAAAAACTGTGGAAGTCTCCTGGTTGTTTCTGTAGCTACATAATTTAGGTCCTCCTATGCCATCAAATCTGTGATCACCTATGTTATTGTGAGCTGCACAGATCTGTGCCCTGCTGACCAGATAACAAAGACAGAAGGATTTAAAGCTTGCAACTTGTGCTGTCTTTGCTTTCACCTTGTTCAGTATCACATTCTCAAGGAGTTTTTCAACTGGGAAAACCTAGAGTATTTTACTCCTTTTTAGGGATTGGATCAGATCTGAGTCTCATCTTGCTTACTCAGTAACAGTCTTTCCTACCCAATGGCAAGACTATCCTTGCAGCCATAGGGAAATGTTACATTTTATAGTGGCGTGGGCAAATCTTTGCAGAATTCTTAGAAAATCAGCTGGTAGCTAAGAAGGATTTTGTTGCTGTGATATACAGTAAATTCATAACAAAATTGCTGGGAAAGAAAAAGAATTGAGAATGGGCACCTTCTCAGAAGTCAGTCTCTCTTCTCCCTCAAGGTGGGTCAGCTAAAAATATTTCCATGTTTTTTAAGGCAGAGATAAGGCCCAGGCAAAGAACCAGAGGTAGGACAACAGGAACAGAGACATCCATTTGAATTAATCTTTGGCAAATCGAGTCACCACTCTATATAAAATATTTTATATGTTGTTTTAGTTTGGATGTTTTCATCTTTCCACATCTCTGCTCTTTTCCTAATGTTAGCTGTGGGGGGATTTTTCTGCATTCTGTTTGTCTATGCGTATTTCACTGGATATTTCTGCTTCCTCTTTCCCTCTGGCAAGGAACACAAGAAGACTTACCTTGAAATTCGGCTTTAGGGCCCCTGGGCAGTTGTGTTGTTTCTTTGGGGGTTGTTTGGACTTCTTGGGGTTTTTTTCTTTTATTAAGTAGATATTTTTTCATCCCTACTAATGAAGAAGTTAAATATGGCCCAGGTTTAATGGAAAAAAATAGCAGTGCTGCACATTTAGACAGAGGTAATAAAGCAGCAAGGCAATGTAATAACGGTGTTTCAGATAGCGTTGAAACTTAAAATCATGCATGTGCACTTAGTCATGATGAGTTTTGTGATGGTTTGTTTTTTGAAGTGATTGTCAAGTAGTTGTCAAACAAGACTCCTGTGTTTTCCCATGTGCAGTAAATATTTGAGCTTGAGGATTTGGGCATCTTAAGCTACTGCAGGTTGTACATGTAGACTGAGAGGTTATTTTTGAAAAAATTTCTTATGTTACTCAGTTAAGCTGCAGTTTTCATCAACATCATTAATATATATTCTAACTAGGGTAGCTTTGGTACCACCAAAATAATTTCAAGTAAGTTATGTACTAACAAAGTGGGCTGATCTTTGCTGAGTCTGAATTCCCAGGAGTGTGAGACTTTGCTATGTGATGACAACTCCATTAAAAAAAAGGGTATTTCTCTGCTGCACTGCCTGTTGGCAAAATAGAGTCCTGGGACCTGGTTGATTTTACTACACTGACTACTTGTTTGAGAATTTGCATAGCACCACTACTAAGATACGCAGTTTCAGGGCACAAAGGGAAGTTCTTTGGTTCTTTCTGTGCAATTGGAGACACACAGAGAGACATTTCTCACTTTCATGCAGTTATACCTGCTGTTTAATTTACCTTAGCTTTAAACATGTCAATATTTAAAGTGCTGTTAGCATTGTGACCCACAGTTGGTGGGGGCCACATTTTCTGCTGTTTATTTTCATTTTCCTTGGTGAAGTAAAGATCATATGTAACACAGGATATAGAATTACCCAGTGCTGCCCTTCAGTTCACTGCTTAGTCAATCACCTGGTCTCACCTGACTGTTGTTTTCTAAGAAAGTTAGAAATAAAATGTTTTCCTTTGAATGTTTGAAGGTGTAATTTTGTATTTATTCTGTTCCTCTCTGGAGTGCCAAGAAAATTGTCCTCAAAATCAAGTCGTGAGGTTCCTGTAGTTCACTACTAAGAGTAGGATCACTCACATTACTTAAGTGCTGGAAGGGAGTCTGGTTCTGCACTAGAAGGTAAAGAATTCTGCTCTTTTTCTTTTTTGCCCTGGTAGGCTTTTGCCTACTTGGTACTGAGATGTTGATTGTCTTCTGCTCATTTTTGCTGTACAAAAAACTGAGGTTGCCATCCTGACAAGACTAAGACACTTCTGCAATGCAAATACCTACTGGAGAGTTCCACTTAGTCATTTAGAGACATCTTACTGTCACTTCAGTTGTTACTTCAGACATCACTTATGCTATCCTCCAGCCTACCATCACTTCCTTTCCCTCCTTTGGATGACAGAAGAAAAACATTGTCATACATTCAGGATTTGAAGGTCCAACTTGGCAGTAAAAAGTGTAATTGCAGGACATAAACAGAGGGGGAAATGTGTGTGTGAGTTTTGCTTTTATTCCAAAACTACAGCAGGTGTGAAGGATTTGTTTGTTTGATTGATTTTTGGGTTGGTTGGTTTGTTTGTTTCTTTGTTTCTCAGTGGGGGGTTTTTTTGTGGTTTTTGGGTTTTGGGGGTGTGATATCAGCCCAGGAAGCAATCTAGCTAATAATTGCCATGTTGTCTTTGATTAAACCACTGTTTGCAATGTTCGTTAGCTTTTGCTGAGAGCTTTGTGAACCTCTATTCTCATTCTTTTGGTTCTAATCTGAGTCTTTGTGCTTTTGGGACAAATAGTCTGAAGGTTGATGTTTTGCCAAAATGAACACTAGAGCACTTGCAAAACGAATTAAAATGAGAACTAACTAAAGCCGCTTTGCTTCTGAATGAGGAGTCTTTCAAAGAATTCAATGATCTTTAATACATAGTAATTTTCACTTTAGTTAATTTGATTTAACTTGAATTGAATGAGGCTGTGCAAACAAGCACCAAGTCCCATTGATTTTCTGTGGGAGTCAAGCTCTTCAAGTACTTGCAAAAATAATAAGGGTGCATTTGAAAATGTTGACTGCTCTTGTCCCTGGCTTAAGAAGCACTTCAAAAATATTGTGTTTAGCTTTTATAGTACCTTCAACAGTTATTCACTTCTATTTTAAGATTTTCTTTCTCGTCATTATGGGATCCATCACGGCCTCTCAGAAGCTGCTGATGCCACCGGCTTGGAATTCAGCTCCAAAAGCGGCAGCCCCCACACGTCAAAGGAAGTTATCCTCATGTGCATAACATAACTAAGCTGCTGGAGGAAAGAGTGTAGGAGAGCCTTGGTAGAACATTTTCATCCTTTGTTCTTGTAAAAATTAGCTGGGTTCTGGTTTGTTTATTTACACCACTGATGGAGGTACTTTTCAGCTGAAAAAATGAATTGCACATCATCTAGATAGATGTCTCTGTCCCGTCTGCTTTCTATTTGTTTATAGGTGTATGGAAACTTTATTCATTGTCCTGTTACTATTAACAGTGATTTTAGTGTTTATAATAGCTTTTGTGATGGATTGCGCTGGAGTAGAGATGTACAGAGATACAATTGCACAGTGACATAAAGAGGAATGAAGGAAGAAGGATTACAGCAAATGGAGTTTATGGTACTGTGTGTAATAAGGTGGGAAATCCAGGTACTGTTAGCTCACAGTTGGCCATGGGTAATTGAATAATTGGTCCTGCACATGACTGGAAGGCCATGCTGTTAATTACTAATTTCTTCGCAAGATATAGAGCATCTGCTTGCTTTGTTTAGCTTTAATAGCCAGTGGTTGACAGAACACCTTCTTGGTTGTTTGTTTAGATCCCTCAGATACTTATCAAAGCCTCTTCCATTCTAATAAGCCATGTATCTAGATGCAGTGATTTGAGGATCATTTGTAGGTTATTGCTCTCTCCAGTGTTGTTTTCCATGGGAAACACAAAAGGTAGTAGTGAGTACACTCAGGAGATACCTTGAGAGGTCACTGTAGCCATTCCTGGGCCTGAACGTGGCAACTTCAGCTGGAAATCGTTCCTGACTAGTAGATGTGTGCCCTCCTGAACTCCAGAAATGGACAGTCTGCAGTTGTTCAGGTAATCCATGCCAGGTATTTATGACATCTGATCAAAATTTGCTCTGTTGAAGTTCAAGCTCAGTACTTGCAGGTGTCAGGGAGGAAAAGGTGATGACCCTTTGGCAAACTCTGTTATTCAGAGGCTCACGTTCTAGACCATGAATCAAAGAGTTTTTTTGGTGTTTTCTTATGTCCACATTTCCTACTCCTCCAAGATCTTTCCAGCCAAGCAGCACCTTTCTTTTCAGATGGTTTCAGAAGTAGAAGATCCTCCCCAGAGTCCCTCGGCAGCTGCTTACACCACCTAAGCTGAATTAGCTCCATCCTTGCTGAATTACCATTCATTTCATATTGCTCTCCAATTTGTGATCATTTGAATTCTCCTCTTTATTCATGCTGCTTGCGACCCCTCCCACCTTTAGTCTGTTAACACAGTAAAATTATTGTGAAATACTGCTACTAAGTGACTATTTCCTAAACAATACCAACAGAAGACAGTCCAGCTGGTGAAAACATGTCTTCCTAGCATCCAACATTTCTTTCTTCCCCAGACAGTTGTTGTTCTCCTAAAAAGTTCATGCTTAGTTTGAATCTGACCCTTCCAACCTTTCTGTAGTTTCAGTGGTCTAATTGGAACCAGTATAGGACTGGTACATAATTCATGTGCAAGGGATTCTGTGTCTGGGTTTGGTGTATATTTACTGTTTCCTACTGATAATGCTAGGATTGATCTGTCATATGGATCTGTCCAGTGCTAAGCCAGGAGGCCCTAGGAAAACATACTTGAGTGTTGCTTCTCAAGACTTGTCTTCTAGATATGTTTCTCTTCTCCCTTTTTTTGCTCCTGCTTGGTACCTTAGGCGTCATTTAGAAAAAATACCTCTTTTGTCCTGCATTGACAGTGTAGGAAAAAAAACTATCCTTAGGAAATCACTTTCAATACATTGTTTGAGCAGAGAAACCTTTCACAGATGATTACTCATTAAGGGAATTTAGCATTTAATCTTAATATTGGCATCAACATTCATAAGTCAGAAAAACTGAAAAATTCGTGATGTATATTAGCTTGAAGCATCTAGACTTGATGAGAATTGAGGATGGGCTTTGTAACTGTAAAACACAGAGATATCATGAAGGCTTTAATACCACACTTTTAAATGTGCTTATATATCACTTGTAAGCTTTTGTGTAACATTTGTAAATGCCACATTTGTAAATGAATGTGAGTCTCCATAGTTTCAATTTCTAAGTAATTGTCTTTTCTAGATAATGACAGGAAAAAAATGTAGAGAGCACTCCTCTGTGGCCATAAGCATTGTTCCCTGCCAGCAGAGCTATCCCTGCATCAGATTCCAATGAGCTTAGACAGGCAGAGAGGGACCAGGTACTCCCCCAGCTCTGACAAGGCACCACTGGGGGTGGGAAAAGAGACTTGGGTGACTGCAGTTAGTGATAGACTGATGAGGTGGGTGGAAGAAAGCAAGAGATCATGACCTGATTCTGTGCTTCATGAAGGAGGTGGATTTGTAGATAAAAGACCTGAGGCTGGCCTTTCATTATTATCAGTGAAGAGAGAGAAGGGAAAAAAACCCCAAAACCCAAAAACCGACCTTGAGCTGAAGCATTCATTTAAACAAAATTAAAATCACTCCTTGACATGATTGTGAGATAAGACTAAGTTGGTATTTGGGAAAAACATGTTTAATAGATGTTATATGAGACAATAAAATAATTGAAATCACTCCTCATAAATTTCATTTCTCAATTTAAAATTATATAAATTGCTTATATAAAAAGCATAAGAAAATCTATTGAAATCTTAGTCATTAAAAATGTAAATGCAGTCAAGAAAGTAAAAATGCCAAGGCTTTATCTGAGGCTTCAGATGAACTGTTTTTGCAATGTTTAGTGTTTTTAGAGCCTCTAGAGGAGTATTCATTTGCCTGAGCACTTCAGTTATAGCAAAAGTCTGTAGATTGGAGACCTTCTTATGTTGGATTTTTTTTTTTTCAAATTACAGTAAACAAGGAGTTATGATTAGCAAGTGGCTTGTTGGAGTTACTGCCCAGCTTTCTGGAGAAGCTGTTATTTGTAAATGAGGCTTGTGAATATGGGAATGGACTCAGCCTCAACTCTGCTGCTGTAGTTAGTCTGCAGAAGTGCACGCTGTGATGCAGCACAGCCCAAATCAGTGTGTTTTGCCTGTCTTGCTTTCTTTTGTCTTCCTGGTGATTGAAAGAGGCCCAGGTAAAAGCTGTATTGGTGGTAGGGCACAGAATATTTTACTTGATTACTGGTAGCCTATAATAGTGCAGACGTATACTTTTTTTTTTCCTGAAGGTGGGTGATGTATTTGGGAAAAAAAAGCTACATTAGAAACTTGCAGCTGACAGAGCCTACATTCAAGAAGTAATTAGTGCAGCAGCTGATAGGCCTTGGCCGAGCTAGTGTAAAGGTTACTGACCACAGATGCTTGGCTCTTGATGGCATGATTAATGGATCTTGTCTGCCATCAAACCTTGGATGGGGTTAATAGTATCAAAAAAAGAAAAAAAATTACACATTCTGATATAGTATTTCTATTAGGAATTAGATAGGAATTAAGAAATTAAGTTGTTAAACAGTTATTAAAAATTTGTAGGAATATCTGCCAGGTCTGCTAGCATCATGCATGGGAAATCAGGCCTCCAGTACTGTAAGGAAAAATTTGTTATCTCTTGCACATATATCATCTCAGTCCCAATTTAGTAACTTCCCTTACTCAATTTAGCAAACTCCCTTAAAACACTCCAGACGAGTATAGTGTTCTCTGGAGCCCTTTCTGGATATGACAGCCATACAAAATGCAGGCCCTGACAACAGAGAGTGTTTCCTTCCTGCTGGGAGGAAAGGCTGCCTTCTTCACAGTGCACAAAGTTGAACTAGGAGTGGGAATGCAAGAGAGGAAATCTATAGGGCAGTTTAATGGTAAATGCTGACTTGAAGCAGCATCAACATTATCACTTAGAACTGAAGGATGGTCTCCAGAAAATGTTCCATCCTGCTGTTATAAATTCACCTTAATGAGCAGCAAACAAAAGGTTGCCAAGAATGGTTGTGACTGATTGCTGACAAAGTTGTGGTTGCTGCAGCTGGCCAGGCTCCTGCTGGCAAAAGACACAACATGTATTGCTACAGGTCATATAATGGTAAATGAACACTTACTGCCTTTGTGGCAAGTGGATTGATTATTGCGTCCACCTCCAAACAGGTCTGCCTTTGTTTTTACAAGTAAAGGTATTTGCTCCTGCTGTGCTGAAGTCAGAAAATGAGTTCAGATACACAGAGCTCAAAACAATTGTGATGTGTACAGGAGCTTGTTTCAGCTTTTACAAAATTATCTGTCATGTGCCTTTATATAAACAAGTAACTGTGTGTAAATGTACATTATTTTTTCTTCCAAATGTGATTTTATTTTTCATGGGTCAACGTACCTAGAATGTTGATATAAGATAACAAAATGCTTGTTTGCTAGGCACTGGCTTCACATCATAATCTGTGGTCTGATAAAAAGGTCTCTATTGATAAATACTATTCTTAATACATTTTAGCTTTCTTAGTATACTTGGGAAAAAAGAGAAGTGCAAGAAAGCCTACTTCAAAAAATTTTCAGCTTGGAACCCAAGGTGTGCAGATCTTGTTTTAACTGAAATGCAGCATCCATTGCCTAAAATGGGAATTTGAGTGCTTCCACGAGGACTAGTCACTGCTGTGCAACCAGAAAGGAAGGAAGGATGCTGTCACCTGAGAGCACAGCCAGTGAGATTTCTGGGGTGTGAGTGGGACAGGCATGCTTAAATCAGCATGAGCTATGCTACCACTCAGTCTGATTTGGGGAATAAACCACCTGAAAGAATGATTAATCTTTCACTGGGTTAAATACAGGTGGTAGTTGACTCTAGCTATAGCCCTCTAGCTGTTTTGGATGTGAGCTGGCCCCGTTCCGCTTGGTTTGGCACCTTTGTCTCAGGTATCTGCTTAGGCTACCAGACGCTCAACTGCTCTACGAAAGCACTTCTGCAACGTTCTGAACGCTTTCATCTTTATTCCAATACAGAATGGAAAGTATTTTCCAACTCTTAAATGAAATACAGTTCTTGTTTTTGTGCCAGCCACAACTGTAACTTCTGGCAAGAGTCAGTTTGGACTCCAGTCAGCACCAGGATCAGGGAGGAGAGAGAAATGGCCTAAAGCTTGATCTGCCACCCATCTCTGGAGCTGCATCAGGCATCCTGGGACCTAAGCCCTGCATGTGTTGTGCATGTGCTCCCCTTAATTAAGTCTGACAGGAGGCTGAGAGATAACATGCTCTGATCAAAAGATTTTTCTTAGAACACAGTGGGGCTATCTTTGCCAGTAAGAGGCATTAGTACATATCCTTCACATGTTTATCCCTATGCATATTTACATAAACCTGATATATATCCTGCAAATCCAAATATTTTTGCAGATTGTGTCTTTGAGCAGATTGTAATGAGGCATTTTTTGGAAGTTTTTTTGGCGCTCTCTAGAAATCCTTGCTCAGGATCCTACATGTTCTCGTGTGCTAACATGGAGCGTATTTGCCATGTACAAAATTGGACTGAGGTGCTTGTACTGTGGTGAAAATGGCCTAGCACTGAGTTATCAGAGGTGTATGAGGAGCTGATGCCCTTGCTGTGTCACTGGAAAGCAATTTTTCTCCAGAAATTGTCTGCCAAGTGATTTTTAAATTGTGTTAGGTAAGAACCAGAAGCTACATCCAGCTTGTTAGATTTAATTGCTTTTAGAAGTATTTATAATGTGGAACAACTCTGTCTTGTAGGAAACTGGTAGTAAATTATGTGAGGGAGTGGAGACTCAAGCAAACCAGGGCAACCTTTAGAACAAAGCAAAATAAATGCTTGCCTGGATCTGTATCAGTGGGAGGCCATTGTAACCCCACAGCAGTTAATTTGTTTAGCATGTTGCTGCTGTTGTGCTAATTAGGTATTTCTTGAACCAAGAGACTGTCAGCTCCAAGTTTCAAAACTTCTTTCTCTTAAGAAAAAAAAAAATAAAGGAGAAGGCAGATGAATGTTTCTTGAAAGTGTAGAGTTCTAGGCTGCCTATGCCTTTCTCTGTGCTTGGTTTTTGCAGCTGCTACAAAGCTCATTTTCTTTTTTTAATAAGATATTCTGGTAGCACTAGGTCAATCTCAACAGCACAAAATTAACTGTATTAAATTATAAGAGTTTTAGTGCTTAAAAGAAAGGGACAGTTTTGTTGAGGAAAAGTCTCTGCTTGCAAGCTCCATGTTCTTCAGAGAGATGGGGGGAGCCCAATGACTTCTCAAACCTGTAAGATAACAGGTTAGGGGGTTGACATTTACTGTCAAAATATTATTTGGTCAGTCCAAAGATCAAGAACTAAAATGCTTTGGTCTTGATTTTTTTTTTTTTTTTTTTTTTCCCCCCAGCAAATATTTCTATCATATCCAGGTAGTTTTGGCAGATTTTTTTATGTTTTACTGTTGAGCTTTCTGCTTCTTCTTCTATCACACTTGAAATACTTCTAAGGACGTACCACTCCAGTATGACAGTTTGGAGGGTTTTTTGTATTAGCACTCTAAAAAGAAATTACTTTCAAGTTACCTTCAGACTCAGTGCTGGTAGAACTGTGCCAGTTTGCATTCAGAATGTCAATCTCTAGTTGTTGGCAATGATCAATCTTCATGCCTGATTCACACTGTTACAGGCAGTGTGCCTTCTTCCAGACATCCAGTTGAGGTGCAGCGGAATTTACCTTCGTTCTTGCATGCTGAAAATTCCAGTTTGGATCTATGAGTCTCTGTTTCAGGCCACATTCAGTAAATGTTGCACTTTATGTTCACAAGGAAGACACAAAACTGCAGTTGGGTTTTGAACTGTAATGCCATAGTGGTGTAAATCTGGAGCAGTGGGACTGGTTTAGCTTTTTACCTTTGCATAGGGGTAGAGCCAGGTCTTAGTCTTGTTTGAGAGACTTTCCTCTGCCTCAGTCTGCCATCTTCTGTTGCTGCCCGGGGTGTCCAGAATGGCTTTAGTCGCTTCATATCTACTTGGACCTTGTAAGAACTGCTTTTTAGCTGGTGAATTTTAATTTATGTAAAGGACTTGGCCATGAAAAAAATTCCCCTCCATAAAATGCACTGGCAGCCATCAATTGCCCTTCCTGTTGGAGGCAAGTGTGAGGCAAAAGGGAAGCTAAGCAAGACTGCAGTAGCAGTAATTACCTAGGTGCTTGTTTAACCAGGCAGCAAGTAATGAAGTCAGGAACTGTAATGTCACATCAACTACATTACCTCATTTTCTTCTCTTGCAGACACAGGGAGGTTAAAAATAATGAGCCTGTCTGCCTCTCTCTGTACCCCTGAGCACATTGAATCACAAGCACCTTCTTTCTAAAACAAATTTATTTCTTGCCTGCCTCCTTCCCAACAAAGACTTGTCTGTGATGAATACCAGACTTCACAGCATATTTGTCAAAGTGGTACACCTGTGAGGGTTCCAGCACAAGATAAATTTTGGCAGGCCAATGGAGTAGAGGGAGGTACCAGGCAAGGAATAAATCTTTGTGTTACACCAGACTGTGAATGAGCGTTCTCCTCCTAAGAATTGCTCCTCTGACAAGTTATGATAAATTATGCTCTTTGTTGACACCTTCATCGTGTTATTTATGGCTCGTTAATTGAACCGAAAAGGAGACTTGTAGCACAGCAGGGGGGGGTCATAGAATATGTTTCCACTAGGCTGGTACCTGAACCAAAGAACAAAAAAGGGGAGGAAAAGGTAAAGTAATGTATGCATGTGTGCACTCTTCACTGAAAAGAACTGGCTGCTGTAAGAGACCAGTCCAGAACTGTAGCAATTGCTCTCAGTCCTCTCAGAAACATTCCCCTTTAGTCCTCCTGGATCTCCCAGTTGAAAGCCTGGATGTTTGTCTTGTGTTTCCACCTTTAATCCTTGTATCTGTGCTGCTCTGGGCATTGTTGAAGTGTGGGTTATCAATCCCATGTGAAGGCAAGTATCTCGCCTGTGTTTCTGCACTTGACCATCCCTCGTTTCCCTAACAGCAGTTTGCTCTGCTTTTTCCTAGTACTCTCTTTCCTGGAGTGACATTCTAATAACACAGTGGGTGAAAAAGGAGGATGCTGGTGTGACACCACAAAAGTATCACATT
The DNA here is from genome assembly GCA_013390045.1 of Picathartes gymnocephalus. Lineage (NCBI taxonomy): Eukaryota > Metazoa > Chordata > Aves > Passeriformes > Picathartidae > Picathartes > Picathartes gymnocephalus. The sequence continues at coordinate 155,178 of WEKY01022368.1, forward strand.
TGTACAGCAACACAAAATTCTGTTCTTTTGGGGCAATATATGCCTAATTCAGAAACAGACTCATTTGGGGAACCTTCCAGCTCACTGCCAATGCTAAGGGCAAGGTCTTGTTACCAAACATCCTATTGTGGCAGCATAGGCAGGCATTTTCTTTGAGAAGGAGTAGTGTAAACAGGAAAGGGAGAGGTACAGGATCTGAGCGGGTGGGTCTCCACACTTGTGTAAGAGTTGTCTGCAGGAAATATAGCTGTAAGTCATTGTGGGGGATGATAAAAGAGAAAACAAAAGCTTCAGCAGATAAATACTGAGGCAGACAGGCTTGTTTCTGTGAAGAATTATAGATTTGATGCTGAGTCTGAAATGGTTCTAACAACTTCTGTCCTGAAAGAAAATTAAGTGAACTGATGCCTGAGAGTATTTATCATGCATGAGTATTTTGAGAAAAAACAGAATGCTCCAAGAAAGGAGCATGTTTTCCTATCAAAGGGTTCTGAGATAATTCAGCTCCTTGCTGGAGAATATAATCTGAAATTCTCACATTTCCATGGCAGTATGAGAAGCATCATTTATGGTTTTGCTGTTCGGGCTCCTCGCAAACGAGCCAGGTCCTTCTGTAGTGCCAAGGTTGAGAGTTAAAATAGCGAGTGGCAGGTCCCTGGTTAGTAGGGTCTAGAAGAGGGAGTAGTTGGGCTGGGCGTCAAGAGGTCTGAGATTCACTCTGGCAGAGTTCCTTAATCAGCTTTGTAGGTACAGTCAAACCTCTTGAACCTCACAGCGTTGGTGTGTGTGTCTTTTTTTCTGGCATGAAATAAAGCTTTACTTTTACCTTAGCTAGGGAGATGGAGCAAGTGGTTTGGCAGGGATAGAATTTAACCAGGTAATGAAAATTAATTCCTTCTCTGATAGCTTTACAGCCTCTCAAATGAAATATAGGTGCAGTGGCTTTATGTTCCCCTTTAAGGATTTCCTGGTGCAGGGGCAGCCTCTCCTGTATGCCATTCTGTCAGTGGGGTTGACACTGTATTTTGCCAAGCTCTTGGTAAGTGATGCCCAGTTCCTATGTATGCAGCTCCCCACTGCTGCCCCTTGCAAGACTGGTCGTGTCCCTGAGTGGAAAAGTGGCCTCTGTGGCTGGGCCTGGGATGTCCAGTGTCCGTGGTTTCCATGTGAGCCTCTACACTGTGTAGCCCATGGGCAGTGCTGTTTGCTGAGTGCTGGCCGTGCTGTTGGCTGCAAGGCTCTGCTGTGACAGAGATGGTGCTGGAACTGCACAGAACCTGGGCTGTGGCTCACTGGAAGATGCCAGAGCTCTGCACTGAGTATGGAAACAGGATGGCAGCTTGCGGTGGTGAGGGCCTCACAGCCCATTGGCCCTTCTGTTCCCGGCGAGCTCACTCTCCTCTCCAGGGCTGGGGATGAGAACAGCATCAGCACCGTCCCTGTCGGGTTTGCTCCCTCTGTGCTGTTTGTGCACGGTGTTGATAAAAGAGTTAAAGCACCGTAGCGGCATTGTGCATGTGGAGGCACTGGGAATACTCTATTTATAGCGCTGCTCTCCTTTAGCTCCAGGGAATTGTCGCCTGCGTGCTGCAGAAGCAGCCTCAGAGCACACGTCAGGTGCGGGTGGGTACAGCAGCCAGGCTATCACCACCTCCCCCCCCGGGCTGTGTCCTGGTGTCCTGTGGGGCGTGGAGCCTCCTGGGCAGCGGTCTGGCCGGGGATGGCCGCTCCCGCAGGGCAGCTGCCGTGAGGGGCTCACTCCTGTCTGCAGGTCTGCCCAGGAACAGATGCTGCACTTTCATTTCCCTGGAGGTCTTTAATGCCTTCTCTTCGAAGTGATGTAAAAGCAATATGATTTGGCTCGTAATCATAACAAAGACGGAATTGTAAGGGGTTTGTTGCTGTTGTTTGGATTTAGAGAATGGGGTCATGAAGAGCAAGGGAGCATCAGACCAAAATACAAGGTGGTTTGTTGTTTCAAATAGCAGCCCAGCCCCATGGCAGCAGTCTCTGTTGGTTACTTTCCTGCACCCAATAATAAGGATATCAGCATAGCTCCTGGTCTGAAAGGGTTTCAGTTTCTCACTTGATGTGTTGCTGGGGTCCTTCCCTTGCCCTAGTCCCCAGAGCACCCCAGAGCAAAGGAAAACCCTGAGGGAAAACTTGGACACACCAGTTCGCTCTAGGTTTGCCACCTTCTAGAGCAGGAGTTCCACACTGGATAGGCTTTGTGCTTAAGTACTGAAAAATGTTTTTACATTCTGTTACGAACTGAAATGTAGTCTGGCGGCCTGATAAACTGGTTTCTTGGGGATCTGTCTAGTGGTGGAAAGCATCCTGCTGTGCCGCCTTGCTCACCCTGCCTTTTCTGTTCCTTTGTGTAGTAACTTAAATGTGAGTGTTGCCTACAGGCCTTTTTATGTGCTTCACACCATAGGCTGTATTGCCAAAATATTAGCAGCTACTTCTGGAGCCAGGAAATAGAACCTTGCAGGTTGAGTGGGAGCAAGGAGAAGGAAACCACATAGATAGGAAAAGTCTAAGAGAAATAAAGCAAGTAGGGAAAACAGTTTGCTGCAGGCTAGTTTCAACCATCACTTCTGAAAACAGCTGTAACTAACATCCAGTTCTACTGAAGCAGGGCAGAACAACCTCCAGCACAGCATTCTGCTCTCTCTTCTCCATCTTTTGGTTGGGAGCTTGGTGCTTAGAAAGATCTTGTTTTTCATTTTGTAGTTGTGCCCTTCCTATAGCATTTTCTCCCCAGCCAGCTGGCTCCTGTTTTCAGTTACAACACTGTGTGATTTATTTTTTTTTTCAGTATCATACAAATTGAGCATTAAGGTATTTCTTCAAAGTTTTCACTAACAGATCATCTTCCCCTCTTCTTAATTTTTGATTAAAAACTACTTGTGATAACATAGGCTACTTTACTAGCACAATAAACAGGTTCATGAATGAGGGACTTTGACTTAAATAGCCTTGTGAGGCTGCTGTTTCCTCACCACTCCTTCAGTCTTCCCTGGCTGTCAGTTTTCCAGGATTTTGACTGAGTACATTCATTTTGATTCACTGCTGCAACCATAGGTAGACATTTGCAGCATGTCATGGTGAGTAGGGTAGAATATCTGTATGAGATGACCTGTAGTGAAATAATTCTAGTTTAATACTGCATTCAAGTTAATTTATGCCAGCTATTTTTCCATCTTTGTTGATGAGACACAAAATTCACACACGGTATCTTCTCTTTGTCAATAATAGGCAGACTTTGAGAATACTTTTTTGTGGTTTGCTATGAATTTTCATTTCTCATCAACCTGAGATGGTTGTGAATTTTCCAATTTTTAGCTTTTATTTTTATTGGTCATATTATTGGCACACTTGAATTGATATTCTGCATATTTGCATGTGCCCAGTGCTTCATTTCCACGTGTTCATAAAAAGGCTTAACCACCTCAGCATGCGAAGACAGCACCATCTCTTGGGCTTCAAATACTCTAACCCTGGGAGGTGCTCCCCTGAATTAACTCTCTGAAATGAGACCATGAGCTGCAAACTGAAGATAACTGGGAAGAAACAGTTTACAGAATTCATGTAGCCTGATAGGCCCTTTAATTCCAGGACCACTTGTCCAAAAATGAGGCAGACACAGCAGTGACATGTCTGTGTCTCAGGTATTGAAGCTGCTTTTTTCCACAGCTACCTCTGTATTCTTGTGTCTGTGACACAAGTAGAAACCAAACACTGTGTGGTAATGCATATAGCAGAAAGAAGGGTGGTAGCACTGGTGTCTGTTTTCAAATTCAGCAATTAAAGTCTAAAATGAAAATAATTTTTCTTCTTATCCACTAAAATTCTACAGTGGAGGGGTAACATTTGGACTATTGTGTCATCCTTGATAACCAATGTGAGCAGAATCAGCAACTTTAATCAGCTCATGGGAGGTAAGTGCCACCCACACCATGAAATATTGGCTTGGGTCTCTGGCTTTCTGCACTGTTGTTCCTTGTTGATTACAAAGCTAAAGAAGGAAGGAAAAACAACCTCCAAGTTACTCTTACATAATACTTTGTTTTGCGAGGGTTCCACTAATCGTGTCAGCCTCTAGTTTTTGATAACTACGTTGGAAATACCCAGTTTGTATATAGTAATTCCAACTATAATCACCATGAAATTATATAACTACAAATTACCCTGTCATATAGATGGACTAAATAAGCGTGTACAGTACCTGCTCTGTGATAACAAATTAGAATTACATGGTTGGTTAACTAGCAGTAATATGAGATTTTTGAAGTGGCCAAGCTGAGTAGTTATGTGAAGAGAAAGTGTTGGATTTTCTTTCTGATGCTTGGTTAGATTTCAAAATAGTAGATTATTTATTTCCTGATATGCCTTTATGTGGAAAATACAAAACAACTATGGTTTGGGGTTTGTTTTTACAGGACACTTATATTTTATTAAATTGTTTGCTTGGTCACTGCCAGCTGCTGTGTTCGTTCTCCTGGGTGCTGGCTGCTGCTTGTGGAACACTGCTGGTTTGATTTGGGGTTTTTAAGGGATTTCTAACTTAATGTGTTAGAAAAGGATTGCTTTGCCTTTTTTTTTTTTTTTTTATCAAAGAGCATTTTTTTATCTGCAGCAAAAAACCCCGTTGATTGATAAAAGAGCTGTGGAGATTATATACAGGTGCAACCTTTTCCTTTCATTAGCTTTCATTTGAGGAAGGGGAAGATCGTGTCTGAAATTCATATACATGACAAAACAGGCTCTTCATTGTGTCAGAGCTTCCTTTCAAAACATCCAGAGTGTAGTTCTTTCTTACAAAAAAGAAATAACGTCGATCTTTCTTAGTTGCTCTTAACCTCTGACATGACACGATGGGGAAGAAAGGCACGACTGGAGGCCGGAGATGGCAGTGCTGGGTCACTGGAGAGCCTTGCCAGTCTCGAACTGTGGCAGCCCCCAAGGCAGCTGCCCCTGCGAGGGGCTCGTGGGGCACCTCTGCGCCTGGGGGGAGGGCCCTGGGAGCTGTGGTGTCACCTCGCCGAGCGCCAAGCCGGCGGCGAGCACTTCTGCGCTGCGGCAGGGCCGGTGTGCTGTTGTCATCACACAGAAACAAAGGTACAATTAAAAATGGCTTCTGCATTTCGGCGGACAAAGTCTGGCCGAGCGAGGCGGGACACGCAGCCCCCAGAGCCGTGTGGAGCTCCGCGGCGGGGACGGGCCCGGCCCGCTCCCGCCGGCGGCCGCCAGGTGGCAGCACGGAGAAGGCGCCGGGCAGCGCCGCTGTCCCGGGGCTGCCTTTGTGGCGATTCGGGCAAAAGCGGATCGCTGCAGGCCGGACGCGCTGCGTGAGGCGTTTATCGTCTGACCGGGCCTCTTTCCGCAGCCACTCTGCGGGAGGACTTCATCCATCTCTCTAATACGCTTCCCTCGTTTGTATTTCATTGCTTTTTATCTTAGCGTATAAAGTAATCAGGCCAAGGAAGGACTCTCAGCACCTGAAGTTCTTTTAGTGAAACTTAGAACTTCTTCCAGCGGTAATTGAAGCTTCATGCAAAGGCCTGGGCAACTGTGCCTTTAATCTTCCGGAGTTGCTACAGAGAAATGTGTAACTGAGAACAAAATGTTTGCCACTTTTTGCCCTAAGCCATACTATTGCAAGAGCTGAGCTTTCTCTAGCTGACTTGAAATTAATTTTCATGCCTTGATTTCTGGTTTCTTTGGTCTATTCTTAAATAAATTAAGTAGCCACCTACATGAGAATGGAAATTGTTAAAGAGGTTTACAACCTCTGTTCTTTGTTCTTATATAAGTTTGTTTTTTTCTACATTTCTTGGTGAATCTTTTCCGTATCTGGCATTGCCTCTTCTGAGGGATACACTTTTATAGGAACAAGTAGTTTCAGCTGAAGTTTGCCTTGTTTACGTGCGATTGCAACTCTAAATGCATGGCTTCAGCTCACAATAGTGTATTTCTGATAGCCTCATTGGTTAGTAGCCGTGGGAGATGAAAACTAATAGTAACAGGTTTAAGCAGTGGCAGCAGCCCAGAGAGTAATAGTGAGCTCTAGAGTGATCTCTGGAAATGGTCATCCTTGCTGTCCAGAGCCAGGATTTGTAGACATTCCTTTCAGTTGGTGTATTAATTACTTACGCACTGTTCTTTTTGTTTCAAGCAGATGTGAATGGTTCCATATGCAGATAGATATCTATGTTTGAAAAAGAAAAGTAACCCAGGAATTCTTAGCCTAGAAATTATTCAGGGTTGTGGTTTTTTAGCTTGTTTGTTGTCTGTTTTTTGCCTTTTTCATAGCTGGGTCCACCATGTCTCTTTGGTCTGTCATTCAATTAAGTACTGTGCAAGCCTGTAGGAAGTGTTCAAAGATTCATGCTGGGAACTTATTTCAAACAAATATCCTGTAAGGTGTGAATAAACATAAGGTATATTTCAAATTGCATAGTGACTCTGGCTAGCATGTAGTGTTTATGAACATAAATAATTATAATTAAATGTTTTCTGTTCTCAGATTCTTCTTTTTCTTTGTGTCATCTCTAAACAATCTATCTTTCAGAAGGTGCTGACTGGGAACTTAGCAGCAGAGCAGTTTCTCATGACTGTTGTTTGGTAATTGGAACATCTCAAAGCTTCTGTGAGAGTTTGTGGTAATTTTGGTTGCACTGAATGAGATAATTCAGCAATCAGCCAGTTTTTTTTAGCAGGCTTGGTGCTCAAACTCTTAATAAGGTCAAGGATTGAATTTGGGTAGTTTCAACTTTTTAAAAAAATGTAATTGTTTAGATTATTTAAGGTGTTAGGGGAAAAGCATAATTATTTAGATTATTTCAAATATCGGAAAAATGTTTTCAGACAGTCAGTTTCATTGCATAGGACTTGTTTAAATAACCTGAGCTTCTTTGATTTGCTTGATTACCTTTGAACTGTTAAGAGATGTGGTAAAAAGCTAATTGATTAATGGGGTTTTAATCTGGAAGAGGGGAGATGTATTCATCACTTATTTTGATTTTTTAGTACAAAAGTGACTTAATTCAGATAGCTGCTGATAGGACGTGTATGTAAAAAGCACAAGAAATTTTCTTCCACAAAACCCTTCTCGTTCTCTTTACAAGTGAAGATTTCTGTGCATCATATCTCCATTCACTGAATGTGTTTGTAGAACACATGCTCTTGGTCACTTTTGCTCGAACACAAAGACTTTACTATTACTGCTTTTGAAATGAAGAAAACTCCTCTGAAAGAACTGAGTTACTCGTTTAAGAGGACAAGATTTGGTACGATTGTTACCTGAAGGAGGTTTCTGAACTCCCTCTGCAGCCTTCAGTGAGCTTTCAAACTGGTAGCACTGAGCTTCCCTTCCACAAAGGGAATGTTCTGGTATGTGGGGGTGTGTTACTTAACTTTGCTATTCCAAAACTTTCCCCGTTCAGATTTAATAGAAAGCTTCTTACATCATGGGACTGTGTAAATAACTATACAAAACATCCATGGTTTAGTGATCCCAAAGTAAGCCAAGGCCATAAAATGTATTTTCCACTGGTGCAGCAGTTTCCCATTCCAGATATATTTAGTATGGTGTAGTAGTTCTTTCCATAACTTCAGTGCATCAGCAGTCCTGTTAATACAAATACTTTTGGTCTTATTTAACTCCCTCCTTCTTTTGAGCCTAAATATCACCAAAACTAGACCTGGTCCATTTGAAATTTAGTAAACTGATATTAAAAAATGGTAGATGAAATGTGAACAGGGAGCCTAGTAAATGAGAGCAGAAATAGAAACGATGATAAGTAGAACACTGCAGTTGGCGTGTATCAGAGGACAGACTCTGTCCAGCCTCTTGTGGAATGGGATGGTTTGTTTGATACAACTATTTATGTCCCTTCACAATTTTGCTCTCCATAACGTGCCAAACCCATGTTGTACTGAAGTAGAGAACTGTAAGGCAGCAGGCAACTGCCATTGTTTGCAAGTTGGTCTGGAGTCTGAAGGTGACTGACAAAACTCTTGTAACCAGTTTGAAAAAGATCCAAGCGCATGTAACTGTCACAGGAAGAGAACCAGTATCTGCCAATCCTTACATTGCTTCTACAGTACTGATAGGTTTCATTTTTGTCATTTGTTGCTCTGCTAGACCAACGAAGATATTATGAATTTCTTCTTCTAAAAGTTAAATTTTTCAGGTTGTAACTTTGTAATTTTGATATTCTACTGTGTTTTCTCAGGCAGGTGCAAGAGTTCAGAGTGTCTGTAAATGCCAGTTATGTGCTATTGCTCTAGCTGAGTATATCTGTGGTGTGAAGGCTGGCATGCCTTGGTTCATAGCTTTGTTAGATAAAAGTGATGCTTTTCCCACCTGAGAAGCTTTATAAATGCACTCCACATTTCTTACTCAGTGCATAACCTTGTTGCTTCAGAACTCCCTAATGATCAGGATTTATTCAAGGATTTTATCGAGATTTTTCTCAATAAAAGTGATGAGGGTTCCTATAAGACCCCCTCTGTTCAATTTCTGGAAATAATTTTAAATTCTTCGTTTCTTGTCTGCATTTTTATTTGTATTCTTTTCTATGCCCCACTATTGCCATGCACCTGATTCTCTGTGCTGATCCCCGCTTGCAGGCAGATCGAGCTGAGCTGGGGAAGGAGCTCCACTTGCACTCTGACAGTAAGCAGAATGCTGCTCAGGAGGGCACAGCCTACGCTGCAGCAGCGCTGTGCCTGAGCTGTGACAAGGCGTCAGAATGGTCTCAGCTTACTGGAACACTGAGTGTGCTCCTGCAAGTCAGAGCACAGCAAAAGGCTCCGCAGTTCTCGTAGGAGGAGAGGTACAGGGCCCTGAGTGAGTTTCCGGAGGTAGCTGCTGTACCTGATCCAAGGCAGTTTAGGGAGATAGGTGCTCATCATCCGGGCAGAGCCTGTAATGAAAGTACGATTTAGAGAGGTTGGGAACTGAAGAGCTGCCCGCTGATGCAAACAGGATGATTCACATTTGAAGCCTGATTGTGCTTCACTAACTGACTGCCTATCACAAGATGTTTCATTTAAAATCTAGGACAGTGGGGTTTTTCTCTTGAAGTCTGTGTTAGGGAAGCCATAATTATTAATGCTTCAGAAAATTTTTTATCAAATGTTCTGATAGGTGTGTTAACTTAGTGATGAATCAGAAAAATATCTGAAATTTGTGATTTCTTTCTGCAGACCTAGAATCAGCTTATGGACTTACACAAGGAGAATTCTCTGATTCCTTGTTTTTAAGGTGGAATAACCAAGGAATTGTCACTGTTTTGAGGAATGCTAATAACTCTCTTGCTGTTTAGATAAGTCAACCAACCAGTGGCTTTCCCTTAAAAGTGTTGCCTTGGTAAGGATGCAGGGTGAGGTTTTTAAGTCTATGATGTTATGAAGTATCATCTCAAGGAATCAGGTCCTTCAGGAGAACTCATCACTTCTGAATCTGAAGTTAGACCACTGATACAGTTTCCCAATGAAGCTTTTTATTGTAAAGATAAAACGTCTGAACAGTTTGAACTTGGAACTTCTAACTGGCCAAAATTTGTGTTGTCAACATATTTAACCAGTAAATGTTGTAAGCATTTTAATTTGATTCCCCTTAGGGATGCCTGAAGAAAACCACATCTTAATATGGAGTAACACGTACAGTGTGAATGAAAGTAGAGAAATAGGTAGGGAATGTACTTTGCTTTTAGTAAGGTCCCTTTGAAGCTTGGCATTCAGCTTTTCAATTAGAACAAATCTGTAATGTAGTTGATATTTTTGCATTCCTGTTGATTGCATTGATTCAAGAAGGATGCCTATAACTCATCAGCTTAGAATTCACTAGCTCATTTAGTTGCACGTATTGGAAAGTTCCCAGGAAGTTTAAGGATTACAGCTGTAGAATTTAGGCTTCAAAATTTAGTCTGTAACAGTATATATTGTTTACCTTTTTATAGCATTTATTTGATTTATTATTGGAAAATACATCATAAAAATTAAAAAATATGATATATAAATGGAACAGCTCATGTAGACTCTTTGCAATTTGTATTAGAGTAAGTGCTTCAGCAGTGCTGCATAGAGTTCTTTAATGTATTTGGATTAAGGCAGTACCTTGTGCAAATTCTTCAGATTTCTGATTTATCCAGTAAATGTTCAAGCGTATGGATTGGTGGAGCAGCCAAGATCGTGAAGAGGTGTCTGTTCCATTTTAGAGATTGTATAAAAGTATTGTGGTAGTGCTCCTGGTAGGTGTATTAAGCTGGATGCTTGTGTTCTCTGTCCAACAGGCGGGATGAGTTTGTGTGCAACATGTCTGTCACACCTCTGTAGGAGTGGCACTGACCACTGGGAGACTTGTTCTGCTGGCAGTCTCTTGTCAGTCAGTAGCCAGTTGAGCTTGTCTTCCCAAGATCTTCAGAAGGAAGTTTTTTTCAAGGAAAAACATTTATGTTTCATGTTTTTTAAGATGTTGAAAACCAGAAACCACAAGGTTTAAAGTTTTGAGTTTGGTTTTTCCTGTTGACAAGGTGTTGGTGTTGTATGCCATCAGTATTTGCACCAGAAGGATTTGTGTGTGATTAAAGAGTCTTTTATATGATTCATCTGTTCCAGAATTGCTAAGTGAGCCAACTAATCATGAGTACTGAACTTGGTGACCTGTTTGTGATCAGCCCATAGACGTTCTCTTTAATAACAAAAAGAAATAGCAATAGGTTACTGTTATTAAATCAGTTATATGTATAAGTTATTTTTATTTCTATACGGAGCTTTTCTTTGGAAAAGATTTGCACTTTGGACTCTCTTGAGCATTCTGAGATATTAGTGTTAAAAGTACATTGCATTAGATGTTTAGGGGAAAAAAGCAGAAACTTAACATGGGGATCATGAATTCAGGCAGTTCATCTATTGGACTAATGTATTTGCTTGATTTGATGAAGCAGGGTGCGATAATGTCTACAAGTGTATGGTTTTTACAAGCAGCTGAAGATGGCTACAAGACCAATGAACAGTGCGAGTATTTGTGTGGGTATTTCATGGGACGCTGCTTTCCAAGTACCAGTGCAACCATGCTCTGAAGGCTGGCCGGCAGTGTGTGGAGCCTCTCCATGTGCAGTAGCTGGTTTGAAGATGAGATTTCCCTTTTTACATAGGAAATACTGCCAATTCTGTGATAAATAAAAAGGCTCCAATTCAGTGAACAGCCACCTCTTTCTTTTTCCTTAATGGCACACTTGTGGCATAGAAATAAAACCCTTGTTTGCTTTTATGTTACACCAACTATTGATTAATAGTTGTGGTGGTACGTAATTTGCCAGCCTAAGGCTTTCGTTTTGTTGTTGTTTTTTGGTTTTTTTTCTTTTTTCCCCTGGAAAGGAATTGCTGTGGTGAAAAAAAAAATTGACTGCTGGAAACTGGATGGTATTTGAAAAACATTGGCAAAGAAGGGGGTCTGTTTGTAAGCTAAACATGGGAGTGATCTTCTGTCTCGCTGTCTATTTGTGCTCAGGGCATGCAATCCGGGGAAGCTTGGTAAACTCCAGTCAGAAAAGCGTTTGCAAAAAGCACACATTGTTCCAGTCCAGGAGGTGGATGTGGCTGTGCTGGTGCTGGCACGTGCTGGTCCACTCGCTGTGGAGGGAGAGCTCCTGTGTTGTTCCTAGTGCCTGTTGATGGCAGTTATTTATCTCCCAGCAGCTCAGAGTGAGACAGATGCTGCGTATGCTTAAGTAATAAGCAAGATGTAAGCTCAAGTGACAAGTCAAAATAAAAGACTTGTCCAAATTACTTTAAGACAATAAACATGATGGTTCCTCATTGACAGCATGTCAAATATTAATTTCTCAAACTGTGAGTTCGAAAGGCTTTGACATGTGTCAAGATTCTGACTATTTAAAACCAATTTTCCACAAAAATTTCTTATAGATTGAAAGAGCAAATGTTGATTTGTATGACCAGCAAAGATGACTCTATACTCTTTCTGCTTTAAAAAAAATTTAAATAATCTAACTCAGTGTATTCCCTAGACATGATGTGGGCTATTATTTGAAAATATGTAGCTAGCTCATATGTTGTTAATTGCCTTTCATTGATGCTAGGAAAATGTTCCTGAAGGTACTGTCCTAGCCAATAATACCACTGAAATGAGGAATGAATCAATGTTGTTGCTCTGCTAGTTGCTAAATGCTGTATTTGGTGTGAAAAGTAGAGCTTGTATAAAAACAAAATGGAAGAAATAGAATCTGTGCTTCTGAAGAAGGCAGTACTATTCAGATACCTCTTCTGAGCGCAGGAAGGGATATTTTCTAAGATTTTCTGATACTAAGGCCCTTTTACTGCTGTTGAGAGAAAAATATCTCTGACAGAGGGTTTAGCTTCTGCTAATCCTTAAGGGACTTGTTTTGACAGACTCTTTATAGAAGATTTTGTCAGTAACTTCTGATTCGTTATAAAAGAGCAATTACTGATTCGTCCTCAAGCACCTTTTTGCTGCATGTTTGTTAATGAAGTTCATGTACATACAGGAATGAAGAGGAAAAGCCAGTTTGAATTGTTTACTGTGAAAAAGCAGGGAGATTTGGATTTTCCTGGATCTCCACAGCACTGTCTAGCCCATAGGGTACTTAGAGTCTGGATTTCATTTAGTGTGTTGTGTGGCCTGCTCAGCAGTTTGTGGAAGTGCATCTTGTTTCCTTGTCAGTGGACTCTAAATTTTTGTTACGGTTTCTACGCATGAAGGCTTTTCCTTGTGTTCAGAGTAATGCCCAGTATTAGATTTCAATCCATATTCCCAGATTTTGCACAGGTAACCAGGAAGTCCTGGCTTTGTGGTGGGTGTATTAGTTAAGGGGAATAAACCAGCTTTCTTGTAATGGGTTTCTTGTGATGTCTCTGTGTTGTTTGTTCTTTTTTTATGAGGAACTCAAATACCCGAATACATGTCCCTTTCCAAGATCAAAGACAGTACTGAGAATGCACAGAGAGCAGCTCAGCTGTGTCAGTTTTCCCAGTTTTTGTCTGTGGCTCTGTACATGTGCTCATCTTGCACAATAGTGTAGGATAATAGGCCTGCATTACCAATATTGTCTAATAAAAAGGTGTCAAGCTGTTTAGCTAAAAAGATCTTGGATCACATTCCCATGATTTCCCATCATTCTCCTGCGAAACTATCTCGTCCCTGAACTACAGGCTCTATGTAGTTGACACTGTACTTGATTCATTTGCTGGCTTTGCTTCAGAAAACGGCTGTTAACCAGTGTTAATATTAATACAGTTGGGTTTTATTCCTCTTCTAATTGAATAAACCCAAATATTATAGAGCATACTGGAGTGATATATTGTGAAAATTATGTTTCAAAGGCAAGTGTGGCCTCTAAACCTTTTCAGTTTATTTCAACTATTAGCTTTTAAATGTTTTCCTTAATTCTAATGGATGTACTTGGTGTAAATCAACAGAGTTTATGCTTGCTGCACAGACTGCAAACCATTTCAGGGGCAAATCACATTAACTTGTCTCAAACATAATAACAAAATGTTTGTATCTTGGGAACAGTGTAATTTTTGCTGTAATGCTAGAGATGTGCTGAAGAAGTGCACATCTCTCTATAGTTGAAGTCCACAAAAATTTAAGAAAAAAATTCTCAGTTCAGGTGACTGAATTCACTCAATTCAAGTGACTGCCATTAAATACCCCAAATCTCATTCACAACATGTTTTTGTCAGTGACCCAACAGATGGACACTGTGACAAATATCATCCTGTTTAAATTTCAGGTCTGGAGAGTAAATAGTTGTTTAGTTTGTCAAAGAATGTGGGTTAATTTAGAAAAAAGAATCATTATTTATTTATAATAAAGGATAATTTCTGTGATAAAAATTTTGTGTCACAGCTATCTAACGGCAAAGAGGCAAGTAAGGAACTATTCTGCCCTGACTTGCTGCATTTGAAGAAACAGTAGTTTTTGTTAGAGTAAAAAACCTTACAAGAGACAGCTTGCAGAGCTTATTCTGATAACGTTGTCTAGAAATCTCTTGAGGGAACGAGCTTCTGGTAAAATACCAGGTATTTCTCACTTCTGGCAGTTCTGGAAGTGTTCTGAAAAAAGCTGTTCCTGAACTATTATGGTAATTACCATGGTGGAACTGGAACACAGATATGCAAATACCTACATTTGAGTAGAAAAGTAACTGTGAAGAAAAACTGGCATTTTAGAATCTTCAGGGAGGGTTCTCAGATTCTTATGAGGAAGTTAATAATGTCAAGGGAAGGGAGAGAAGTAGCCTCTCTTTTTCTTTCCAGAGGTATTTGCTTCTAAAATGAAGAAAGCTGCCCTCACACAAAGGTCTGTTCAAGTGCCCACAGCAGGGTTAGTGGAGGAGAGGGAATGTTGTGTATGCATCTTGCACTTCATACAGAGACTGACTCTGTTAGCAGTGCTTTCCACAGCTACCATTTCTAAAAAGGCAACTGCTAAATGGAGAGGATGTGAGGAAATACATACCCTGTCCCTGCGAGATGAAATCTGTCATTTTAAGAATAAAGCTGGGCCCCAGTTCCACCAGGTATAGCCCACAATGATGTGTGAATAAAGTTGTGGACTCCAATGTAGTCATGGTGGCTTCCAGTGATACTAATTAATTGTGACTCATTTGTTTTAATTAGACCCAAAAGTCACACAGTTCTCTAATATCTTAAAGAAGGAAGAGATCAAGAGGATGAAGCCTACATTTGTAGCTACATTGGTAAAATGTAACATCATATTTTTAAATAAGGGGAAAATGGTGGAAATTTATGAGGGAGAGCTATGTGGCATGTATTATGGCCTCTGCAAGCAAAGCTGTGTAGAAAAAGCCCATGAGCTGGTTACAGCATCAGAGTTGAAATAGATCAGTGTCTTGTGTGGTCCAGACAGAGCAGGAAATGCTGTTAATGCCTGATGACCATGAGCATTGGCTTTGCTACTTACAGAGTCCTTCAGGAGAAGCAATGGAATATGTTTGTGCTCCATGTTGCTCCAAATTCTGTGACTCTCAGTGGTCTTGGCATCTGACTTAGTCTGACTGGGGGATTGCATCCTTCAAATGCCTTTTGCTGCACTCACAGAGGCTGTGAAGATGTACAGTACAGACCTGTGCTAGTTTTAGTTTGTCATGGGAGCTTTATTGATTTTACAGTAATCCACAGGTTGGTCTCCATTCCCTGTTTGCCCTTCTGAGAGTCGGGTGATCCTCAGGAGCTGAGGGAGCCGTGTGCAGCCTTTCCTTACCTTCTCCTGGCCATGAGAGTCAGTTCCCAGGGTTTCTAGCTGTCTGCTCCCTCTGTCCTCTCCCAAGGCTTGGTTTCTCCATTACCTCGTTATGGTCAGACTTTTGATCCAGAACTGTATTTAAAAAACCTGGAAGAGAAAAAGAGCTTTTGGTACATGTTTTTTTGAACTTTAACAATGTTAATTTTCCTTCAGTGCACAAAGCTTTTTTTCTATGTCCTTTCTTAGTGCCTTTGCCTTTCGTGTTTGAGGTGTTCATCAGTCTATTACCAAGTGCAGTTGATGAGGGGCTTGCTCCTTCTTACGCTTGTTATTCATGAAGGTGTATCCTGAGAGAGTTGGGATGCAGAGTTAGGTTTGAACTTGCAGGTCTCCTGCACTGCAAATAAATGGGTTGTCACCAAGTCACAGGTGCTCACAGCATGATGGTGAAAAACTATGCAAGTCTTGAGCATTCTGATGACATTTCTAGTGCCATAATTGATTCAAAGAGATTTTTGCTCAGTTACCTCATGAATATTCTTTGGCCAGAACCACTGTAGATGCCAGTGTGTTGAAAAAGCATCTTTTTTTTTCATTCATTTAAGAATAAATATTTGGTCGTCTCTGTGTTTTGAGAGGGCCAGATCAGATGTGAATGTGTATTTGTCTTGTGAATTAAAACAAAAGAGAAACGTGATTTCTCTAAATACTTTATACCATGCATAGCTTTGGTTTGAAAGGATAAAATAAAATCTATCCTTAATCTCTAACAGAATTAATTTTGTAAATGTAAGGTTACATGGGATCAAGGCAAAAGCATGGAAACAAACTGTAATGTTACATTTGTTTAGAGATTGTTCCTCGCTTTATGAGCAATTAATTTCCAATTCATTGAGTTAGTCCATAAATTATTAATAACAGAGATCATAGGCTGGTAACATTGGACAGAGGTTGTAATTGGAGTTAAAGGGAAAGTCTTCAATGACAGAAAATACTGTAGGTTTGTATCTCACACAACATTTTAATTTTTTTACCATGTTCTGCCTAAGAATTGTATCTAGGTGAAAAAGAGGTGGAGGACTTGAAAAATGTCTTTGTGAGGTGTAGTTGATAAATGGTATTGTGCACAGTTTGGATGGCTGTGCTCTCTTACAGAAAGCAGTGTTCGAGAAGTATTTAATATATCATGTAGATCAAGCCTTCAAGTGCTTGGACTTTGTATTGTGAAGTGAATAATAGCTACAGCTTGCTGGGGCAGCAGTTCAATGCAGGTCATGTATTTAGAGCACATTGCACTTGAGAGCTGAGCTCAAAAGCTTAGCAGCAGACTTCAAGAAATCTGCTTGAGTGGCCTTGAATAATACTGAATCAAAACTCACAACCCTTAGTTTCAAAAAAACTTTTTTCCCCTACAAAGGCTCTATGCTTCTAAAAACAGAATTGAGCCAAAATCGTCAAGGTGTTTATTGAATTGTGAGGCATCCCAAATTGTTCGAGCCTGACAAGTTACTGCTCCTGGGAGTATCCTGCCAGCTAAACATTGTATCTGATGTTTTCTGGAGAAGTCCATTAAAATCTACAACTAACTACACAGGAATAGTTACTGTTATAGATAAATTGATTTAATTTTTGCCTGTGGAGGGTTAGAGGTCTGGAGCTGCCCATAGTTCTTTATCCATTTGTTTTATCTTTGAAGTATCAGTTTGTGGCAGTTTCCAAGTCATTCTGGCTTTGTTTTGCCTAATATAACTTGAATTGCAGGAAACAACTGCTTCTACAGAGTTAATTTGACAGAAACTGTCTAGACTTATATTTTTTTTTTATTATAGTTTGAAGATTAAAAATGAGTGACTACGTGCTTATTTTCCTTGTCTAATCACGTAATTACCATGGTCTAATTTTGAATGTGTCCAAGTATATGGGAGAAAAGAAAATTTCAAAGTGCATATCTGAGGACAGTGCTAATGTTTTGATTTTAAAGACTAAGGTACAGAGCATTTCTGGATCTCTGTGACTGCACTTTGTTTTTATAATGTAAAATTATTTGGCAGCAATGCAGTTTGCCTAGTAAAGCTACTGAATTAAGAGAGAAGTTAACAGAAATGCTGTGTTCTTGTACAATGTCCTGGTCACAAAGCTGTGCTTTCCTTTTTTGTGACAGTAGCCCTGAATATTGGAAGCAAAACCAAAAAAAGCCGTAATAATATTCAAGCTTGCTCTATCACTATCCTGTGATTTATGTACTTTAAACAGGGATAACAAATTCATTACCTTGATAATTAATTTGTTATTCTCTTAGTGTTTTAGTAGACTTTATCATTTCTGAGGGCTGAATAGATTTCATGAGAAAAGATGATTTAATTGTAGCTCAGAATAAAGACTTGTTTCTTCCTGCATAGATAGAAACTAATTTTCCGAAGTATAAAATTAATTCAATTACTTGAAAAAGTTGTGAACCAAAAGGGGAGTAAGTTCATGTTTGTTGAGCATTTGAAATGTATTTTGAAAATTAGTCTGAAAAGTGTTCTTGAGTAATCATCCAAAGTTGCAAGTTTGGACAAACAAATGACAATGTGTTGCAAATAGGGTATAACTTGATTATTGTTGCACAAGAACGTAATTTGCAGCATGGATAAAATCTGATGTCCTTTTCCTGCAAGTGATGTACAAATCTCTGTTGATGACAGGTCTGTGAGAGCCATGATGGGGGCAGGGCCTCGTGTTGTAGTGGGTGTGATGTTACATGGTGCTCCAAGTGGAATGCTCTCTGCCTGGGTAAAGAAGGCTGTGTTTGCATGTCTGTGATTGTTTCATCCAAGGAATACAGTATGGCCAGATTTCAGCTGAAGGTATTAAAAATATAATGGTTAATTACACTTCACAATACCTTTTAATTCATTTGTATATACTAGAGTGATGCTGCACATTGCAGCACTATGAGGTGGAGCCTGGTAGCTGAAATTTGCATGTGCTATTTGGACTTTTCAGACCTTTTTATTTCTGTATTAATAATAGTTGGTTTTTTTTCCATTTAAAGCATGCTATGAGCACTGCTGATCTCAATGCATTCTTTCCAAACCTGCATGTTTCTACAGGGGGGCTGCATAGCTCATGTTAAGAGTATTTAAATAGCAGCAATGCCATTGGGAATGCTTTGCTTGAATAGTCCGGGTAGTAATAACTGGGCTTGAGAGGGAAAAGGATTGTGCATGAGGCTTGTATGGTAGACAATTTCTTTGTGTAGGTATGGTGCAATAAATTGAACAACCCAAAAGCAGGAAATTCTGTGCAACTTGTTCTATTTCTTTGTCTTGTCACTAACAGTTGATTATAATTACTGTTGTTAGTGAGTTACCTGCTGAGAATCAAACCAAATGAGAGTTTTCTACCCTTATAATTTGTAGAGCAAAGTTCTGATGCTGCCTTTGGTTGTGTCTAGACAGACTGCCTCAGTCCTTCTCAGCCTCCAGTCTGGAGCCTGAGCTAAACTACAGCATGCTGTCTGGGTGCTTTTGAAATGTGCTACTCCAAAAGGCTGAATTTCATTAAATAGTAATAAAACTTGACCTACTTAAATTAAAGACATATTTCCTTTTTTTCTTTAAGCAAACACCTGCTTTCAGAAGGATGTCTGATGAATATAAAACTGTTACAAAGCTTGAATGTGACTTTAGCCTTGCTATTATTTTTGTCATCTTAACCTGCCGTGACTGAGGGAATGCCAGCTATTGTTCTAGTTGACTCAATAGTCAGCCAATCCAATAGAGTTACAGAACATAAGTGTGCTCTATGGATGGTAAAAAGTATAAATATCCATCTTAAAACCAGCTGATTTTGTTAAAACAGGAGCTGTTGGTAGAGAACATTGAATACTACTCATTAAGTCAAATCTAGCTTGGGAGGGTTGTTTCATTTGGAAAACTGGTCCCAGCAGCATGTGCAGCACAGGGTTACAGGTTTGGCTCCTGAGGGTGACAGTGTAAAGGAGGTGCCAAAGGATCTCTCGTTACCGTGGAGCAGAGGCTGCTGATGCTGGGCCTGACTTTTGCACTGCAAGCAGGAGATGAGCCATCAGAAGTCTTGCTCAGTTGTAATGTGAAGTGATTAAATATTCCCTGCTGGTTGTTAGTTGCCTGCCTAAGTAGGTGTGCTGGGCTTATTTTCTTACTTCTTCTCAACTGGCTGTGCATCCATTTCCACCTTCCTGAAACCTTTTACAGGTCCAGGGACAAATAAATCACTTCTAGTGTATTCCCAGGATAGTCTCAACTGGAAAAAGGATATCAACATGAAGGACAATTGCAGTGTTGAGCTGTCATCCAGTCTCCACAGGTATCATGAAAAATTACAGCCAATAAAATAACATTTTTCAAAATGTGACACTACTCTTCAATTTTTCTTCTGCAATAAATGGATTGTAGAGAGAATTTCTGTCCACTTGAGTACAAACTATTCTTCAAGCACTCAATAATAGATTATAGATGAGTGGTATTATTAATTTCTAATAGAGTACATGTTTTGCTTCAACATTTTCAGGAGCTCAGACAGTAGTTTTCTATGGTTTATTATAATTTTAAAGGTATTTCTTATAATTAAAAAAAAAAAAAAAGAAAGAAGTTCAGGGTTGAGCCAAAGCTCTCCAAAGCCATGAGTTCTGTTAAAACAGAAGTAGAGGTCATAATTCAGCTTGTTATGCTTTAGTAAGTGATCAATGTGTGCAAATTTCTCATAGTTTTGGATGTTTCTTGGATGACCATAGCAGTTAAAAAGCTTACTGTGATTTTGAGTGCCAGCCTAATGATTAAGAGGTAAGTTTGTCCTTATCCCAATTTTCTAGCTCTTGAGCATGATATTAACATAGATTTAGTATGAGTTTTCTGTGATATTGCTTAAAACTGGTTTAAAAAAAAATGCCAGCAAAGTGTATGTCTGCAGTTCCTAGAATTTGAACATGACTGTTATTTATACACTATTTATGCATATGTATCCCCTGACAATTGGTACCAAGAGCATCATTAAATTTAAGGGATTTGTATTCCCACATGGAGAGGTGAAAAGACAATTCTGTGAGGATCTACTGTATAAATATTGCGATAGCAACCGGGTGGGAATTTTATGTCCTACAATATATTATATTTTTCTTAATAGACTCCAACAGGCAGACTGTTGGTCATTTATATCTTTGCATTTTGGACATAGTTGCATTTTTGTGCATAATTCAGGTGCTAAAGACTTTCCTGAAAAGGTTTTTGAAAAGACACTGATTACTCCTGTGAGAGGGGTACGGCCCTGCTTGTGGAGGATATTCCATCATTGTTTATCATTATTAGCAGAGCCTGTGGTTGTAGCTCTTACTACATTGCTTTGCTAGGCTTACTGCTGTACAGATGCCTAATTCTTAATATCAGAAATCAACACAGAGAAGAAAGTTCTGAATTCTTACTGTGTAGCTTAAGGTCTTCATGTAATGGAGTAGCTTGTTCTGATTCCAATATAACATGTCCGAGTTAAGTGGAAACACATTGGTGCCACTGGTTTGCTCCTAAGCTCAAAACTAAGTTGCTGTACTTCAGATATGACAGTTGTAACTACTGAACATGTGCTGGTGGTTACCCTTTGCAGCTTGCTGTCCTTTACTGGAGGGACAACCAAACCAAGAGTAGAAGGAGAGCAAAGCCTGAAAGGATGAGGTGTGATGTTGAGCAGAGCACTGGAATGGATTGTAGTGTTCAGCCATCTTGTTCTGCTTTAGAGTGCAAATCAGTTGTATTTTAAGCACCTGAGCCCATTGTGCTGCATGAGTGGTTCCTTGGGCTGGGTCACTTGTTTGCTGTGTCCCAAGCCATGCTCAGAGGGCAGTGTCTGTTTTCTTTTTGACCAAACTGCTGTGTGTTTTCATGCTGAAATTATGCCACCGTTTCTATTAGCAGTAAATAGCATAAGTACAAAGCAACTACACCCCTACATGTCAGCACTGAAATGCTTGGCAGAACTGACAGTCAGGCCTCTTTCCTTGCCTTCGGGAGTGCTGTATCACCCTGTTGACCAACATGTGCTACAGATGGAAGATGACACACAGTTCTAGGAAAGATCCAGGGTTTCCCTGGCACCCATTTTGCTGAATAGACATGATTTCACTTTAACATTGCTACCATATGTGCAGGATTTAGAAAGAATGTTCACACCTGTGGTGGATTAAGGTTGCAGTACGGGCAAACCATCCTCTCAGCATTTTGGTCCAGAAATCAGCTATAGACATAAACTGATCAGGAGTTATGTGGCCTTTAGCTATGTGGCCTTTAGCTAAGTCTTTATATGTATATGCCTCAGTAGAAAGAAAAATATTTGATTTATTCTTTTGTATTAAAAATCTCTCAAATGCATTTGCAAGAGATTGTGAAGCACACTCAGAGGCACTTTCCACAGGTAAGCTGATGTGCAGGGATGGCCCTCGGTTCCCATTTAAAGTGCAAATTTATTAAATACCATGAACAAGTTTTTTGGCGGAGAAATCTTCATTCCCCTCAATGGGTGAAAGGCGGGACAGAAAATGAACGCCAGTTGAGGATTCTGCAGTTAAAGACATCAGAATGAAAGCCAAAGCATGCTGTGCATTTCTTGTAGCACTATAAACAATCTGAATGTGATGCTATCACCACTTGTTCCAGGCAGTGTTATTTTATGTGCAATGAAAATATTTTGGAGGACTTTCATTAAGGAATAAGACGCATGCTGAGTTTACAAGGCAAGGGTATGAGATGGATAAGTTGTGAGGGCATCCAGGTTATTGTTGGATAGACTAGATAACTTTGGAAGTGTTGGGAATTCTTTCATGAAAGTTGTTGAGGGTGTGAGTGGAAGTGTGTTGGGCCATGTGGTTGAAGGCTCTTTGTAATGCTTTCAAGTTATGCATCCAGTCTCCAGAAAAGCAGAGAATGCCAACTGAACTGTAAAACTTGATTTTAGTTGGTGCATCCGGGTTGTTGTTTTTTTTTTATTCGGCCATGAAAAGGCTCAACACTCTTTTAACAAAGAACCTTCTCCATAAAGGGTTTGGTTGTTACTGTATTGGAAATAGGGAGCCAGGGAAAGCAAAGAAGCACCACCTAGGTTTGGTGCCTGTCTTTGTGCCTGTACCTTGAGCACAAGTCATTCAACTCCAATGAGAGGCACTATCAATTTCTGCAAGCTGGGAAACAAGACAACCTGACTTGGAGTCTGTTAGTTCAAGTGGGCTGCTCTCGTGGGCGTAGTTCAGACAGTCTAAAGATATGTGGAATCACAGTGACTTTTTTTTTCAACTGCCTCTGATTGTTTGCAAAATTAAACCAAATAGTTAAGTACTTAGGTAATGAAGAGACACACTTGTCCCTTTATTAAATCATAAATATCATAGTAAATTGCTTTATATAAGTAGATTGATACAGTCACCTTGAGTATGAAAATGCTTTTTGCTTGATAGTTGATGTTTTTACCCAGCCACGGTTTCTATCCCATATCTTGGGAAATGAGAAGACCATACTGCCTGTGCACATAATGCGTTTGGCAACCTGTTCCTGTTTACCACTGTAGTAACTTAATGGAAAATCAGTGAAAGTCTCATTAAAATAATGCTTGAGTGACCTTTGAGAATTGGCACATTTTACTTTCTATGCTTATCTTGGTAAGATATTCATAGATGGCACAGATTCATCTAAAATGCATTGCTGTGCATATACTTAAGTGCTCAGATAATTGGAGTTGAATATTTTGAATAGCTGAAAATTTTTTTTAAAACCCAGGGTTTCAATTCATATTTTCTATTGGGTGGGAAAAAAGGGTGAACATATAACCTGTTTAGGTTAATTCTCCTTCATGACTATGAAGTTTTCTAGTAATAGTCTGCAGGTAAGGTAAGTGTTCTGAATTTTCATTTGTAGCTATTCTGTGATACAAATATATATATATATATATATGTCTTAAATACAGTTACTGTGCTTCTGCAATTATCATTGGCTTTAGGGAACTGCTGTTTATCTTCTCAGAAAACATGAAAGGAGAAAGAGGAGTTCATAAAGCACTGTTGTTTTCTTTTGATACAGCTTGCTTCAGGGAGTAGAGAGGAATGTGGAAAACAGGTGTCTCACAGATTTCAGCAGACATTCTCGTTATATTCTCTTGGCTCAACAGATGCGTTCCAGATACCCATAAAGTTTAAATCTGTGATATAGCTCAGAAAGGACATCACACTGAATATTCTAAGCAGATTGAGTCTGAACATAACAGTGTGAGAAGCTGTTTAGAAATACTGGGGTTTTTCTTGCATTGGAAGGGTTAAATATTCAAGTCCTGAGTAGTTCTGTATTTAAAATCTTCTGCGGGTTTTTATGCATGATTTAGTGGGAATGGGAGTAGTGGAGGAGGAGATGGACTCCTTTGAAAGAAATAGAGGACTTCTCTGAGAATTGCCTTCTATATGGACCTTAGAGTTCCTTCCATCTTTTTATTATACCATAAAGTAAACTGACTATATACAAAGCATTCAACCCATGTGCACCACAGGTAGACAGGACTGGAAGTAAATTAGTAGCAGAAATGTCAGTTCACTGACAGCCCATCAGTAAAATGTGTCATGTGAATTCTGGTTTGGGTTGAAAAAATTGGTTCAATGCCTCAGGTAGACCAAAATTTCTATCTCCAGTCCAAACTAAGCAATGTATAGTACAATTGTTCTTGTGTTTATTGTGTTTTTACTGCAAGTATGGAATGCATAGAGATCTCCCAAGAATGTTATTGCAGCCCAGGTGCAGTCCTGGCCCAGCACTAGGTAGAAATGAACCATGTACACAACCCCTGTGGCTATCCTACGTCCCAGGGCATGGAGCCTCCTTCCAGCAGTTTTCTTCCAATAAAACTGTGGCCCCTCAGGGGCTGCAGTTTGGAGCACTGTGAGCTGCTTATTGCCAGTCTCTGCAGCAGCAGCAGGAGGAGGAGGGATCTGATTTACACTTCCAGTGTGTCCTGATGC
The DNA here is from genome assembly GCA_013390045.1 of Picathartes gymnocephalus. NCBI lineage: Eukaryota > Metazoa > Chordata > Aves > Passeriformes > Picathartidae > Picathartes > Picathartes gymnocephalus. Next base: position 179,450 of record WEKY01022368.1, read on the forward strand.
AACACTTGTTCCCTGTGTCCTTGGGCATGCCCGTTACGGAGGGGACATAAGCACAGATTTAAAGGCTGTGAGGAACTGCCACACTTCCCAAAAGTTCTGCCATTTCAGTTTGCTGTGTAAAACACCAGTGTCCTGTCCAACAGGAACCATGTGTTACCACGTGCAACAGAAAGAGCAACAAATCAGTGCTGTGCAAATCCCATACATCTTCAGGATTTGATTTTTTCCAAAATTATAACATGTTTTTAATTTGTTTAGTCAAAAGGGTTTATTGGGCTGCACTTCTGCTTAGTCTGGTGTTTCACTTCAAAAGTAAGTGCTCCCCACATCACTAATTTTGGGCTATGCATTTAATGATTGAACATTTATTTAATAATATTGTTATATGTTCCTTGAATTGCTTTTGGGTGAAAGTGTTTGTGGGTGTGAGAAGTATGTGGGTGTTTCTGTGTGTGAGGTCAAGATTGTTACTGAGATTACTTGCATCAGATGCATATGGATGTCGGGCATGCAAAGCTAAAATGTGGGGGTGTGTGACAGTTAAAAATCTGTCTGCTTTCGGAGGCTGATAGCTGTATTCAGCAAAACCCACTGGTTTCTGGTCCTCTGGGCAGTCTGGAAATGGCATCTGAACTTAGTTTTTCCATGGGTTTATTTCTTTATTTAGGACTTAGATTGACTACAAAATTTCAACATACCTCGAGACAGCCACAGTTTTGTTCGTGCAATACCTGCAGGTTTGCATGATTCTGTAAATCAGCTCAAAGCTGACCCAAAACCAAAACCTTAACACAGTGCAGGTTGTGGTGAATATCTGGGATTTCACCTTTATCATGATGCATACAATCAACAAAAGTAGCATGGTTACAGATGTCAAAGAGTTTCACTAAATTCCAGGTTTGAATTAATTTAAATTGATTGTTACTCTTTGTTTGTAACACAGCCGTATCCTGTACTTAGTGTGCTTGCTTCTCATTAGACCTCGTTGAAGGGCGAACTTTGAATCTTGCCATAGTTAAAGAACCAGAGTCAAAAGATTGGTTCACATTAAAAAATAGATTTTCATCTTCTGAAGCTGAAATACAGCAGAAGCATCAACAGATTTCAGCACATTGCCACCAGAATGCCAGCTCAACACTCACAGTCAAGGAGATGAATGGTTAATGGCCTTAAATATTTTAGCCAATTCCCTTTTTTTCCTGCTAGTTACTTCAGAGATTATTATAATTTTTTTATTCATTATTACTGGGCATCTGGTGTAAATTTTACAGGGAAATTGTTGTAGCTGATTGTAACTCATCACACAAGTGAAAAGGCTGAAGTGCTATACTTAAGATTATTTGGTTTATGTTTAATGTGCTGAGACTCCTTTCGGTGCAAGACCTGCAGTGTGTTCTGAGTGAGGCTGAGAGGACCTAAACTTTAGAGCTGAAATTGGTGGCCAGGGTCATTGTATAATGACCTTTTGGTCTAAAGCAGGACGGAGATGTTTGTTCTGGATGATTTAATTTGGGGGTTTTATTCTTTGCAATGTTTGTTGTTTTGGGGTTTGAGATTTTTTTTAAATGGTGAGAGCAATTTTGGGGATCACTTTCACTCCCCCCTTCAGTCACTGTGTTAGTAATGTGATAATATCAGCAAGCATTGATATTATAAGTGAGCTTGTTGCCAAGATGGTTGTAGAGATTTGTATCTGTCCTTGTTGCAGATGTATGGAAATAAATACTTGGTTTAATCATCAGCATTACTTTTACGAATGAGCCCCGTTGTCGTGCAGATTTTACATGTGTCTCAGATGTAAGTTCTAATGATTTTCTTTTTAGATATGTTGTCTATTCAGATTATCATTTGCTTTTGCCCTTTTGAGGTTTTTAGTCTTCTCTACTGTTTTTTGGATTTCATTGTGCTTAGAATTTTTAAACCCACAGATTATCCACTTCTTATCAACCCTTGTTGCTTTGCTCAGCTCCCCGCTCTACCCTCCCCCTGTCTGAAGCGGGGGAAGGGGGCGTGGAAATACCATTTTTGTTCTGGTGATTAGTTTCAGACTTATGGATAAATATTTGTAGCGGAAAAAAATGAATAAGAGTCGCTGATGATGCAGCTTCTGTCAGTTCCCTGAATAGAGTAAGGAACAGAAGCAAAAACACTCATGATGGTATAACTGCCTATGTGCTACAGTTTCTGATGGTATAGTACTGTGGATAAATAGAAAGGGGGGAAAAAAAATCATGCCTCTAACCAGCAATGCTCTATGGGCAAAAGCTGTTCAAGTTAGACTGGACTCATTCGGGAATAGGTGTAGCAGAAATCTTGCAGTATTAGTCATTTTTCAGCTCTTTCAACCTAAATTAATAACATGAAAGTGGCAGAGTACTTCCCCTTACTCATGATGTAAATCTCGATGGAACAGCTTATGAGAATTTTACATCATATACGCAGAGCACTTTGGTCAAATCAAAACATAAATCTTATTCCTCATTTCTGAACTAATCTATGCCATGGGATAGCTGTGATTTCTTCAGCTCTCTTGCAAACCTCTTTCAGTTGAGAGCTCTTTGTCTGTAAGGACATCAGAGGGCTGCACACGGACTATATAATCCCTGACTATTTGCTTGTCCTGGTATGTGCTTTCCACAGGGTGCTCATCGCCCTTCCAGTATTGCTTTGCTGCTGCCCAGCTCAGGACAGGTGTGGGTAACAGTTTTTATAATAGAGCCCCATAATAATTAAATCTTTGGGGAATTTTGTTTTGTAGTTGTGAGAAGAAAATTATTGGAAGGGGTTAATGTTTCAAAACCATTGTAATTGATTAATATTTTCACCCCCTTATCTGTTCTGTTGTCATTGCGAACTCATTCATAAAAGACGAACTCAGATACTGACAAAGAACAGATCCCATGTAGATTTTCTGAAGTGCTTTGCAGTCAAGAGGTGGCACAGGCACAATCCTGGATATTTTTTCAACAGTACATGAGAAGATCACATTTAAGTTCTTGCTTCCAAAATGTGGTCTTTTGAAGCCGAGAATTAGGACATCTAAAGCCACTTCAGACTGAAGGCAAATACTGATCTAAAATGATACTTCTGACATTGACAAATTGTTGCTTAACTACTTCACCAAAAATTTCTACTGTTTTGTTTCAGCTGATTCTCACTACCCATACATGATTATAGTAAAAAGGATGCTGTTTTCTGAGCCTGCCTGATTCCTGCAATACTTTGTAGGGAAAGAAAAAACGAACAAAACCCAGGAGAAGCAGAAAACCCCACCCTATCTGGTCAGCTTTTCAGTCACAAACAGTTGAATAAAATTTTATCTTCATAGTATGTGCACTATGTATCTCTGATGAGTAACAGTCATGCTCTCTCTGAAGTTGTCAATCTATAGCTACACAGTAATTTTAACTACAGCAGAAACAAAAGTTTAAGTAACCTTATTTTAGCATGTCGAATGACTAAAATATACGTGTGGCTACGTTTAAAATCAGTTTTTCAGGTTGCTTGCTTTTTTCCATATTATGCCAAGATGCAGGTGCAGCTCGTTAGTTGTATCAGCAGTGCAGAGTCCTGCAATCAGCTGTGCGGCCCTGCAGAACAGCATTAAACTCTTAAATATTATTTTATTTGTGTTGGAAGACACTTTTGGGGTGCAGGGCAAAGAGCCCTTCATTTTTCCCCATTACTTAGATGCCAGTATCATTGTGCTGGAAATCTGGTAGAAACAGCTAAGCTTTCACAAAGACGTGTCTCAAAAACTGTTTATCTGACCATGTTGTTATCAGTTACATTATGACATTTGGTTTTTAGTTTTAGAGTGTCATAGCAAACAGCAAATATAGGAGCTTTGCATATTTTTTCTTTATTCAAATGCAGTACCTGCTAAATCTGTTGTCATATTTAGAAATTTCTTCGAAGGTAAAAAAAAAAAAAAAAATTAAAACAGCAGTAAAAAATTTGAAGTTAATATTCCTCACAATTAGCTTCTGTGACAAACATTTTAAATTCAGTTTGAAATACTGCTTTGGAGTTTTTTCAAAGAAATGCCTCTCCTACTAATCTGATAGGTAGGTTTGGGAGTACCTTGTGCCTGTTAATGTGCATTATGGCATTTCAGTGGAAGTGTAAACCTAAACCCATCCTTTAAGTGCAGTTCACATAGGGGGGGAGGTGCTGCTGATACTCTAATCACTGCTTGCTTAGGTTATAATGGAGATTAAATGGTTGCAGCATGCAGAATCTCAGAGAATTCCGAAGGCTTGTGTAGGAACCAGGAATGCTGCTGTTTTTCCTGGATTCAGGTAATCCCTGCAGTCCCAAGGCTGCAGTCCTTCGGTGCCAGTTGGAGGGAGGGAGCTTTGTGCCGTTCCCCGCAGACTCGCCCTGCCCGGGGCCGCGGCAGCTGCTTTACGCAGGGCTCGCAAAAATCGGTTTGTGCATTTCCTGAGCCCTCCTGGGACTCCTGCGAATCCTTATGATACCACCAGGAGGTTTTGTGAGGTAGTCATTTAACACTTGAAGCAAATAAAAGAGTCTCATTTAGCAGTTTTCCTCCCCCCACACGTGAAGTAATAGAAAAGCAAGGTTTAAATCCCTCCAGTTTACAAACACACTCCACTTTGCTTTGCTGCTTTTTTCCCCTCCAACTATTGTCTTGCAGAGAGAATTTCACCTGCATTCTTCCTCAGGTAATGAAGTCAGCAATAGTTGAATTGCTTACCAACCCTTAAAAATTTCCTCAGAACATGAAATGTTTCACAAAAACTGTTTGTTTCTGAGTGGTAATTTTTCTTCCATCTCATATGTTCTGCTTTTTTGTCTATCAAGACCAATCTTGTAGTGTGGCAAGCACTAGAGACATACAGAAAAGGGATCTCCTTTTTTATAGAAATCAGTATTAAATTTGCTGGGCATCTTGGAAAAGACAGTAATTTTTTCCCAGCTTGAGGGAAATAGCAGGAAAAAGTGCTTGTATTCGTATGCTGACTAGTACTTACTTAGTGAATGGTGATATCTCTGTGACGATTGCATTGATGTTCCTATATTTTACAAATTGAATCATACATGAAAAATAACTATCTGATTGATACTGTAAATTAAATTATAGCCTGCTTTAGAGCTGATAAAATATGCTTTGAATGGCAGCTGATTTACGCACATGGGAAAAAACCAATTTTCTAGATGGTGGGTTTGGCTTTTGGGTTTAGGTTTTTTGGTTTGGATTTAATCTTATTCACATTAATAGCAGTTGAACCCAGACTTCTTGTAATAATGGTCATTTAACTGATAGTGAAAGTTTCACATTCTATTTGAGACGTGGTACTTGGCTCTTTGCTTTTGTCAATGAAGATAAAAGCATTAAAGCTGTGACATTTAGCCTTTTTTTGAGCAGATGAGTATCCTAGCAAATCAGAGTACACTCACAACACAGAAAAAAAATGATAATGAACTGAAATTTCCATGCCATTAGTGTTGCTTAATTCCACTTTGAGAGTCAAATTTGGGGTAATAGCATTTAGACAGCTTGGTGATTTCAGTCAAAAGCAGTTAGATGTATACTTCTGGTTTTTTCTTTTACTGCTGTGTAAAAACCAAAAGATGCAGCAATTCTCAAATGTTCTGATCAGCAAATAACTGCACAATTACACTGAAAGTAATTTGTCTTATGATTTTGCACTATTTCTTGATGGTAGGAAACAAATTGGGAAGCAGGCATATACCTGAAAGTGAGTGTACCACTACATTTAAGTTTTGAAATACTTTATTTCTATTTTAAATTTACTTGTAGAGCTGAATGAAATCTTTGTGTCAATTCTCATTTTACCAGAACGTGTTTTTTCACTCTGCTTGTCACAGTGAAAACCAAAAGTTAATGTTTCTTTTCAAAGATGGCACTCTTAGAAAGGCTGTGACTGGGGTCTGTTGACTAAGATGAAGTAATGGAGCTAACCCATAAATTCAGTGCTCACACCAGTCTGGCTAGAAGTATTTTTGATTCTGAGGATGACAAGCAAAGGATCTGAGTTCAGGTAAAACTCAGATGCTCAAAGGTCACATTGGAGTGTAGTCTCAAGTATCCATTTTTATTAGCCTTTGATTCCATGGAAAGTTTTTGATGACTGTCTTGTGCAGTGTTGAAAATCTTTTTAAGGGTAACATGAAAGACTAGAACTGAAATACCCATGTGTTTAAAATATTAGGATTTCTAATATGTTTAAGGTTTTGAAGCTTTAGATTTACATTTTTAAATATTTTCATGTAATGAGGTAAGAATATGAAACTTAGTATATGCTAAGGTAGCATAAAAATTTAATTAGCTGTCCTAAACCATATTTGGTTTTCCCACTGCAACAGTGCCAACCACCTTCATTTCTTGGCAGCAAATATCTAAAGGTAGTATCAGAATTGAGGAGTTTTTTTTCTCTATGCATCCCTGCCAGAGAAGAAACAAAACCGCTTTTCACCTGTTTCCTGGCGTTCCTTAAACTGCCAAAAGCTCTTAAAGTTTCTTTAAGGCAGAAGCCAAGCCATAAAAGCTGCTGGATATTTTTCATTATGCATATCAGATAGATGTGAGTGGATAAATTTTGTTTCTTTCTCTCTGTAGTTTTGGCTTGTGTTCCCAGACTGCTTTTCCAACACAAAAACACCAGCAGTATGTTGATAGGTCTTTTAGTCGTATAGTACACCCTAGGAACCAAATACCTGTACAGGGTGGAGAAATTTGTGAACTCTGTCAAAGCTTGAAATGGGCTTTGCAGTGCCATAGACACACGCAAAGTAGTTATTTTTTTTACTTTGTTACCTGCAAAGCCTGAGATCATTAATGAATCAGTTGACATTTGATAAGCTTCTTGCCTCCTATTTTTTGGGGGTATTAATCATCTTTGTTTTTCTCTAAATTTTTGGCACTGTTGGAAGTTCTGATTGAGTGGTTTCAGGTTTTTTGGGGAGGGCGGAGTTGGAATTGGATGATTCCATAAAGATGTTTTTCTTTGAGCTTAGAAAATGTCAGAAGATCAAAATCAACTTATGAATAGCACCTCTCCTTCCCCTTTAAAGACTGAGTTTCAGTTATATTTACTAGTCAGATTGGACAATTTTCTGAAGTAGGCAATCTTGCGTTCTGCTTAGATGATGGACTGCATGTTTTCTTTTGTTTGCTTGCTGCCTGGCACTATGGATACAAACAGTAATCTGATGACAACAATTTTTAAATGGAACAATGTCACACATTTAAGGAAGTGTCAGAAAGGGAGGAAAGACAACCTGCTTTTGATTCAGTACAGTAAAGAATCTTCTGAAATCTCTGTCTGGATGCTGTACTGTAGCCCACTCTGAAGAGGGAGTCTGTCATGGTTAACCCTGCCAAAACTGTGGGCTGCTGACGAGGAGAACATGTTGCAGTGGCAACTCTGCCATCCAGCAAGAACGAAATATGCTCAGTTTCCGTCCCCATGGTTGGCTTCATGCCTGTGCCTTGGACAGCTTTTTGAAATCTGTGTAGAAGTCCTGTTGCTTATTCAGAATTTCTGTTGAACATTTACGACTGGTTTCACTAGGGTAAGTAGATTGTGGAAGTGAACAAGCATTTCTTTGACCTGTTCATTAAGCTATTGAGAAGTCCCTAAAATTCTAAAGCAATCCAGTTGACTGAGATCCAGTCCTAGGCAATGTGCTTCCAAACACACTATTTCTGTGTGGGATCCAGCACACACTGAGGAGGGAAGCTATTTGCACTTTCCTTCTGTCCCCCTTGTTCTTAAGCATTTTGGCTCTAAATCCACGAGTAACTTATTAATTAAATCATAACTGCAGGATTCAGCTCTCTGCATTTGAAAGCCTGGGCTTCATTCTCAAGGTGTTAATGTAAATTGAAAGCTCTTCCATAAACTGAAACATTCGTAGTCTGAAAAGTCTGGGTTGTAAAACTCCGCAATTCGATCTCCATGTAGTTATTTAGTAACTCTTTCTTTAACTAGACTCCCTAGAAGTATTCTGGATTCATAATGCAGTTTGACATCTAAAACAGTTACTCTTCTAGTGGAACAATTGACCTGTTACCACAGCTGAAATCCCTAAATCAGTATATTCAGGACCAAATGTGCTTTGCTTTTGTGGCTGTTTACTTTAGCTAGCTGAGACTGATTAGCTGACATCTGGAGATATAGAAAGGCCATTGCAGTTGTAGCTTCTGTACATCTTTTTTGGTTTTCTTTAGCTCATTTGTTTTTTTATAATATGAATTGAGGATTGTGACGTGGCTTTTAGGGTCAATAAAGCAGTAAGTGTCATTCCATCTTCAGCTCTTAAAACTTAGTGTTTGACTAGTTCCTTGAATTCAGTGGGGCAGTTCATAACTCTTTGGCATAGAGGCTTTCGTAGTTAAGGCCAGGTAGCCCATACTTGCAGAAACCAACTCCTGGAATTTGGGGTTTCTAGTCTGGGCTTGGTTCTGTTTGCATTCACGCTGGCATGATTCCAGTGAAACAAATCAGAATTGTATAGGAATCAAACAAACTTTCCCCTTGCCCCCAGCTTTCATCTCAACTACCTCTAATCTGTACTCTTAATAAGAAGTTAGTATTATTCTTTTTGTAATGGGTGAGTGACTCAGTTGTATTAAATCACCGTGGGCTGAAAAATCCACAGGCAAAATCTAATTAAATATTTTGTGTCTAATTCTGATTGTACTTACATGATGTGGATCTGACTCCATGAAGATGCATTAACTTATTCGGGTTTTATGAGGCCAGAGACTGTGACCCATTGTGTGACACTGGAGGCCTGGTGAGAAAGAGAGCCTGTGCTTCCAGATTTCTGGGTGTTGGTCTTAGCTAAGCCACTGCTCTGGTATTGGGGAATCTACTCATTGCTTCTCCACTATAAAGCAAGGGTGATCACATAGTAAAACCTGAGAGAAATGTGGGGTTTAATGAATGCTGTTTGATCTGTGGCTCGAAAGCACTGTAAGTGTTAAATGACTTAACATTCAAGTCTAGAGTAATACTTGCACTTGTGGTATAACTGAAGAAAAGATGGTACTGTTTTTATAGAAGTTGTAATCACTGTGCCAGGAAAGTATCAGTCAGTTTTCAATAAATTACATCTTTCTCAATGCAGAGCAGGAGTAAAGCAGAGAAAATTTCTATTTCATGTTAATTCTTCCTTTAGCATTTATGTGAAATGAGGTTTAGTGTCAAGAGTTGTCAAAAATAAAAACCTTTTTTTTAGATTTTTAATATAATGCAACCAAACAACCTTCTGTTATGGAACGTGTAGCTGGTTCAGGATTTTAAAAATCTGTGTGCTGATTGTGTCCAGGTCAGAATTGTTAAGGGTTAACAAACCAGAGCCCCTCACTAATCTGGGTTGTAATTTGCACCACTATAGCTGGGAGTTTGCACTGCTTTGAGAGAATTCCTTTCCTGGCTTTCTTTTGAGAGCTTGGGGGTGGGAGAAGGGAGGAATTAAACAAATCTCCAGATAGTCCTGATCACGATCAGTGTTCCGCTGTTATTTCCACTTGCCAGGCACTGTTTGAGTTGCACAACTTGGAATGTTAAGCATCTGCTTTCTAAGTGCGTAGACATCAGGATCATTACGGATATGTTTATGGAGATTAATTCTGCCTCTTCAGATTTGCATGTGAATTGAGGGGCAGACAGAAGTTTATACTTTCTGTAAGAATTATAGGGATAACTTTTAGAGTAAGCAATAGAAAGTAATAAAAAATAAAGGGTTAAATATAGTATTTAGACAGTTCTAGTGAAAAACTAATCACTTGCTCAATAATGTTTCATGAACAGAACTCTTAAAAATGCATTGGCATCACAATCTTTTCCTAAAGAATAAGCAAATAGGATTGATGCCATTACATTTCCTTACTGATGTGTATTTTAATAATCCAGCTATGATAATAGCTGATACAGTAATAAACATAATTGTTACAGTGTCCTCATTAGATCATATTTACAACATGGGGATATTTGTGTTTGATCAGTCCCTATTTCATAGAAGTTGCAGTATTTGTTGTATCTGCCTTTCTAAAAACCCTGTCCCCTGGGAATTGATGGGCTCAGACACTTTTCATTGCTTATGCTCAAGTCTCTTTAGTGCTCTTCTTTATCAGAGGGGCCAGCCTGTGTGGTACTGCTCAGTGCAATGTGGTTTGGCAGCAGAGAGGTGCTTGGGTGTGGTTTTGTACAAATTGCTGCCTGCCAGAGTTCCTCACTGCTCTTTCAGTAGAGACACGATGAGCAGGAAGCTGTATATAACCTGAGAAAATTAGACCTTTATCTCAGGTAGTTTGCTGTAAATGCAAGCTGGGGGAAGACTAATGTGTTAATCCATTTTGTCAACCTGTGGGAAACCAAAATAAGGTGATTGGATATTCCGTGTAAGCTTTTGATATTCCATGTAAGCTTTTCTGTATAATCCAGGGAAATGTGTGCTTTTACTGTGCAGGAAAACCAAAGATATTTTTTGTCTTTGATATTAACATGTCACTGGTATAAACCATTGCATGACAGGGTGCTGGTTGTGTTTGCTTTTATTAGCAGAACCCCCTCCTTTGGTTAGGGGAAGTTTCCCAAATACTCATTCTAACGATCAGCCAAGGTAATCTCTGGTTTCTGTAAAAATCACTTAATGCTCACTGGAAGCACTTGGATCTTAAAAGATCCTTCTGCTCATCAGCCTCTCACCAAATGCCATGGAAAGGGATGGTTCAGACAGCAAAGAGAAGGAACAGTCAAGAAAAGAGGGAGACTTTATTTTTTTTCTCATCCTGGTCTGCATGCAAAGTCAGTTTCTATATGAACTGCAGTAGAGCGTAATCAGAAGGGAGAGGAAACAATTGGTTTGGTTTTGAACTTGATGTTAAATGAAGTCAAATCATTTAAGTGTTGAATACTGTATTATTTAAATTATTTTTATTATTACTTTGGAAGGCTAAATGTAAGATTCTGTCATTCCATTGCTTCCTGAAGATCATCATCCTTTGAGGTGTTCAGCATTAAATTAAAAATGAAGTGTCTCCCCAGCTGGGGCATCTGTAGCCAGCAGAGAGTACAAACTGACAAGGAGGCCTTATAGAATGGTATAGAACCACAGAAGACAAAGTCAGCGACTTAGGAAAATACCTCTGTGCCAGGACATTCTGTAAATTTCTCTGGAGAAATCCTACAACCCTTCAAGAAAGTTGACCTCATTTGCATGCTTTGATTAGATTGCTGTCAGGCTTCTTCTGATTTTGAATAGAGCATATTTTTGTCTTCTACTTCCAGAGTCACTTATTCTTCTACTTTGTCATTACACAATTTTGAGGTTTATTTTGGTATGATTGCTTCAACAGGGGAGGGTCTGCATTTACTTTTATAAGCTGTAATACTGGATCTTGTATTGGGCTAATGAATAGCTGGTCATTTACAACTGAAGAGCCTGTTGCCTACTTCGTTGTCAACTTAACTCTGAGCAATGAAGTAATTCATGTGCTGGAGGGTCTTCCCTTGGCTGTTGGAGGTAGAGTTTAGCTGTATTAGGATAAGTCATGTCTGAATCTTGTGAGCTGGACCCACGTGTTAGGCTGTAGATTATGTTGAAGTAATCATAATTTGAATGAAATCACAATTCAAGCCATGTCTTGGTTTTCACAGTCAGACAAAAAGTATTTTCTGCTAAAAACATTCACTTGACTGCAAGTGGACTCTTCCTGTCCCACCTATCCCCCAAATGCCCATACAGCTGAAAACGCAGAGGAGCTCAAATGATGGGAGGAGAAAGGGATTGCTGGTAATTTTTTGCAATGAGAAATTAGTTTAAACCTCACCTCTTGGAAGATTTGACACTACATCTCATCTTAGTTTTACCAAAGTGAAAGCAGCTATGAGGAATCATAGAATATCCTGAACTGTAAGCGACCCACAAGGATCAATGAGTCCAAATCCTGGCCCTGCAGAGGACTCCAAGGATCACACCATGTGCCCCAGGCAGGTTTGGTGCTGTGAAAAGGAGAGTGCAAGGCATCCTGTGGCTAAGTTTTACTAAGAACAAACAAACCCACGTGTATTCCAGAGCACATTCCCAGTGATTCAGAGCAGACTTTAAGAGGGCTCTATCTGATTTTGGCCTTGTTCAGTGTGAGACACAGCTGTGTGTGCCGTGCCTGCTGTGCCTTCAGAGCTGCAGTCCCAGTTCAGTGTTGGTTGGAAAGGAGTACCAAATTATCAAAAATGCCTTACTGAAATGCAGCAGGCATTAGTGGTATGGAGATTCCTTTCCCCTCCTAGAGGTTTGGAGGGAGAGGTAGAGTTTCTGTCCTTGCATAGTTTAGTTGGCATGCACAAAGGTGTTTTGAAGCATCAAGTCAGAGCTACTCTTAAAACACGGGCTGGGGCAAAAAAGTGATTTCCAGCCATGCCTATGACTGCATCCAGAAGGCAGTTGTATTGGCCTCCTCTGGAATGGACAAAGAAATAGAGAATGATTAAATTATGTAGCTTTTTATTTTGCTGCAATTAAAAGAATGGTAACCAGCCGTCTTGGTTTTTGCCAAACCTCATGATAATGCTTTCATTAAAAAAAGTAAACCAAACAGTGTTAAGGGCAACAGGCAGTGGAATAACAGGAATTTTATAAAAGTAGCATCCAATAACTCCAAGAACTATGGGCCGTTCTTTTCTTTTGTAACTTTAAAGCTGAATTACACCACCGGAAGTCTTTATCTGTCTTCACTGCTTGTGCTCTCTCATGCGGCAATGTCTGAAATAGTAAACAAGGACGGACATCCTGAAAGATTTTCTGTCTCTTCGCTTTTTTATCAGCAGAAGTGCTTGTTGTTAGAGGTTTTTCGGGGGTTTGTTGTTCTTGTTTTTGGGTTGGTTTTTTTGTTTTGTTTTGGGTTTTTTTGTTGTTGTTGTTTTATTTTGTTTGTTTGTTTTTTTTATCAGCTGCTACTGAATGGTTCTTTAAATTTGAATGGCTGGGGGAGGATGCTAAGTGTTGCCACAAGCTCTCCTACTCCACTGGGGATATTGATTTGGATGTGTCTGCTCAACAGTTCGTCTCCTTGTAGTGAAAAGTTGGTGAGGATTTTAGCAATCTCACCTCTTTTTTAGTACATGCAGTGGGCTCAGTTGCATGAAGGAGCAATTTTAGATTCTTTTAATAAGATTTCTATAAATGGTTATCACCATTTCTAGTCAGCCTAAGTGTAGAAGTAAACCATAAGAAACGAAGGCCTTCCAACAGGTTGAGAGTAAGGACATTTAAGGTCAACCTGCTTCACATATTTATGCTGTTAGTCTTTAGAGACATCTGTAATTCAGACAGTCCTAATATCCTCTGTGTTTTTCAGTTTTACATTTTGGCATCATATTCAGAGCAATTTTCCATAACATTTAAAGAGAGGAAAATAAGATGTTTGGAAACAGCCATACGGTTTTGCTGAAGTCCGGGGTACCATTTACTTCAAGAAATATTTAAGCAGCTTCAGTTGTTTCCTCTTTTAATGGCCTAATTGAGTTTTAGAACTAGCCAATGAAACTTTTCCTTTTTGCTCTTTGTATAATATTCAGAACTCCAATTCCCATCAGTTAACAGGAAGTGTCTGACTTCTGTTCTTCATTATGTATGTAACAGTGTGTTAACACAAGATTGTTAGAATTAAAATGCAAATTTACTATTTTTCTTTCATTAGCATCACATGCCCTTAAACCAGCCCATTTCTATCCTGGAAACTTCAGAAACTTCAAAAGTTGGAATGTATATAACATGTAGATTTTTTAATGTTTTGTTTCGGTTTGTTTTTTTTTTTCAATAGGGATGGTCACCTGCTATATAATGAAAATTTATTACTTCTAATTTATCTAAGCTACTCAATCTAGCTACTGGAGTGCTTGTGGTGGGGGTTTCTGTTTGGTTTATTTATTTTTAATTCTGCTATGTTTTTATAAAAAATTTTAATTTCTCATTAAATGCTAAAAGGAGGTGCATTTTAAATAGCCTATTCTTCAGTAGGTCTGCAAAGGCAGTTCATTCACTAGATTGCACTCATAAAGGCTTAGTAAGCAGTGAGGACTTTACACAGAATCTTTTCAACATTAATTTAACAAATTAAAGCTTTCAGTGCAAATTTCCTATGTTTTTTTTTTTTTCATACTGAGCAATTAGGACTGTACTTGCAATTCAAGGTTGAGTTTGCAATTTGTGCTTTTATGCAGCCCAGCCGTATCCTGACACTCAGTTTCATTAATCCTTCCCTCTTTCTCTCTGCAGACTGTGTATCACAGGCAGGCTTGTTGGTTTAGTCAGCAGTGGACTCTAAGAGGAGAGTGACAAATGATCCTGTCTTAACTGTTCCTTGAGCTGCAGCTCTGTCCTGACCTCATTCATAGCTCTCCAAGCTGAACTCGAGTTCTACCTTACTTTCCTGACCCTCTATCCCACTTCCAGGAGAGCACAAGGACTCTCTTCCCAGCTCTAAGTGTGCATTTGTTGAGCAGTGCCATTGACCTGACCCCAGCTGTTGTAACTCTCCAGGCTGAGCAGGACAAGAGAAGAATTCCATCTTTAAGAGCTTTCAATTTGCTAACTGACATCTACCAGAAAATGTCCTGCTAGCATTCCAAAGCTAATATTCTTCCTAGAGAGGCTAAAAGCTCACTAATAGAGTGGAAATAGTCTTTGAGAAGACTTGTGATCCTTGCTGGAGGGTCCAAGGTATCCAGGTTAGAGAGCATCCAACCGCTGGGCAAATCAGCACATTGATCTTGTGTTCTGGCACTCGGGCTCCTATATGACAATTTATATATTCATGATTCTGATGCATTTTGAAAGTTTGCAGTATACCACATGGAAGGGTCAATTTACTTGGTACCACGGGCAGCTCCAGCTCAATTAATTTATAAATACTGTAAATCAGTTTATAAATTGTTTCATGGTGACTAAATATCAAAGAAACAATGGAGAAATGAGGTTTCTGTGCCAAACATAATTACAGAGATTTTGGATAGACACAATGTCAAGGAGAGAAGAAAAAGCTGTTTCCTTTATAAACTACGTGAATATTTTTTCATCGGAAAAAGCTGACTTCTAGCCATGAAGAGTTAACATTCATGAGGAATGTGTGGAAACCTTACATAACTCGTTCAGTCTCATCTCATGGGTGTTTCTCTGTACACTCTGCCAGAACTAATTTCACGGTTTTAAAACAATTCATGGTACAAAAAGAATACGTAATGAGTTGCCGTGAGAGATGATTGTTTCCCATTTGAGAGACAGAAAAACCTGTAGCTCTCCTGGACTTATTAGGAATCATTTCTCAATTAAACATGGGATGTATAGCTTAAAAAAGGCTGTATGGTTCCTCTTCAATACATCAGGATTCGCTGAGCAAAGCAGACCTTTTGCAAGCATTTGAGATACTCTTCCCCCTCCTTTTCCCCAGCATCTTTTCCTCTACTAGTTTATAAATTCACAGAGACGGTAAGCTTGTGTAGACAAAAAACACTGACCTGGCATGGTCTGTCTTATCCTGCCTTCTGAATCCCTGTCATATCTTAGAGTTTGAAAACAGACAAAGCTTTCTGGTGCTGTCAAAAAAGTCATCTTTGAGGAAGGAAGCAGCATCCAAACTGTCAAGACCAATACTTGCTCCCTCTCAGCCAGTGATGTTTCACTCCTGAAGCCTGCATAGCAATAAACTACTGACTTCAGTCACCAAAGACAGAGCCTACACAAAGTGCTGGCAAAAGCAGAGTCCAGGGAAAGAAAGTTGGATGGAATGGGGTGGTGGAAAGGAATCTCTTCATTTTAAAATTAGTTATGTACAGAGAGATAAATTAGTTCACCCCTTCTAAGAAAGGCAGAAAGTAATGTTATACAAAAATCTCCCAGCATTATACAGAATGGGGAATGCTTTAGAAGGTATGCCTAGGGTGTAAGCCAACAGTTCATGGCACATCTTGTCTTAGTTTGAAAAACAGCCTTTTGGATAGTGAAATTTAAAAAGAAAAAAAAAGTTTTGATTAGTTGGTTGTTGCAGAGACAGTGGACTGTAAGACCACTCTTCCCACCTCTGGCTTTCAGGGGGATATGAAGTAGAGTGAAAGTTCAGTTTGATAGCCCTGGCAAGGTCACATATCACTTTTTGAGGCAGGAAGTCACAGGGGACTTAACTGGCTAATATTTGCTCAGGTCTTTCCAAGTCATAAAGTGAGATTTATTTCCAAGTATCAGAGCCACTATGGTTCAAATGAGTTAAAGTAGTCTTAAACGCTAAGGGAAATTTATGAGGATCTTTGGACCTCCAAAATACTTCAGTAAAGCAGCTGGGATTACTAGTAAAATTTCACTGCTGAAAAAACGTGATTTGAAACAGAAATGTGGATGGATTGAGGGGGATCTCCTCCAACACACTCCATGGTGTTACTGTGCAGCTGGGAGCCTTATCATTTCAGTCAGCAGTCTTGAATGGAAAATTCAGTGTCATGACTCACTGTTTTCTACATCTTCTTGTGCTAGGAACATAGAAACAAGGCAAAAATTCCTTTTCCTATCCTCTTATTTGCTGTGCTGCTCTCTAGGGAGAGTTGTTATGGATATCCTTTTCATGGCTGGAAAAGAGGAGGGGTGGTGGGAAGGTGCAGGATTGCATCATTTCTGTGCTGCTAAGTGCCTGTCTCAGGGGCAGGTGAGGCTTTAGTTGCAAGGAAGGGCAGTTACACTGCTCTGCTGGGCAGAAGTGGTGATATGACAGATGATGTGGTGGCAGGATGCATGAAGTAATTTAGATTAACCTCTCAAATTTTCTGTAACAGCAGTGCTGGAAGTCCTGCTAGTTCTTGGAAGAAATCCAAGAACAAATTTCCATGCTTCTTATCCCAAACTAGTGATGAAGGAAATTTTACTTCGGTAAAAATCATCTGTGTCCCAATAGGAAATACACCTTTTAATAAGAAATTCTTTTTTTTTTTGACTTGCAAAACCTGTCATTTTTAATGTGGGAAAGAGCTAGATGATGTGAACCACAAACACACGTTGATTCTCTTTTTAGAAAACCAGTGAGAATAGGGATGCAAATTAGTTCACTATACAGATCTAATTAATCAGTCTCTCTTCTCTTTATTCCAGTTACCTTGAATTAGAAGTCATGTTATCCTTTGGGCTGTGACTGACTTCATGTTTTAGAAAACTGCCGGCTCGTAGTCTGACAAGGAAGTCAGAAAGGGTCAATACTCTTTGTATTGTAATACTCCAAAACAATGACTGATTTTAGTTACAGTGGTATTTCAGGGCTATTTTCCTTCTCATATTTCAAAGCACAGCTGAAAATAAAGTGAATGTGCCCTGAGACAATGACTGTAACATATGTTGAAGGAATGTTCTATAAACCAAACAGTTCCCTGGCATTAGCTGTAGATGGAATCTAGATTTGGTTATGCTGTTTGACCTGTCCAAGATGCAGAGATGTCTGAGCCTGAGGTTTTTTTTTTTGATGGTCTATTGTGCAGGGGAAGGAAAAGGAAAGATTGTGGTAGAGTAAGCAGAAAATTATTCAGCAGTTCCCTGTTACGTTCATTAAGAAGGCAGAGTGAGGCACTGAACTGTTATTTCAGTCAAATCTTCATTTCATTTATGTCAGTATTTTGTAAATAATTAATATGACATTTTAAGTTGACTTGTTTCTCAAAATAGCGGGAATACAATAATAAACTGCTCTGCAGTCAATAGAAATAGCTGTAATACCATGTCCTGTTTTGAAATTACTTTTCACTTACCAGTCAAGCTGAATATTAGTGCTTCTAGGTAGGAGGTTATTAACTGTATTTGCTCTTTGAAGAGAAAAGAGCTCCTTATAAACGTGACTTGGACAGCAAAGGAAAATTTCACAGCAGTAGACAATTTCCTCAGGGAACAATTCCATAATTTCCCAGTCCAATGTAGATCTACTCTTCTGCTCACTTAGAGGCAGGGGCAAGAAAGCACAGAAAGCCACAGAGATGGAGACAGGGAAAATTTCAAATGTCACACGGATTTTTAACTATATTCATGCCAAGGGCAGTTTCTTGGGCAGCCAGAAAACTGGAGTTGAACAGGGCCCAAATCGTAGCTCTCCAGCAAACCAAACAAAGCTCAAGAAAGCTCTTGAGTTTTACAAAGTCCTTTCCTGGACATTTTCCCTCCAGAAAGGAACAGTGAATATTAGCTATTCAGTCCTCCTCTAGGCTCTATGAGTTGTCTTCCTTGCCTGCTTATGAGAGAGCTGTTTGTGCTGATGACCTTGTGCACTTCTGGGAGTGGAAACGTTCCTGGTACTGAAGCGTCATTGCTCAATGTTTAGGGTGGCTGAGGAACAGGAAAAAAAGCGTTAGAGGATCACTCAGTGGCACACACTAACTCCAAGATTTAAAAGATAACATTAACCTACAGGCAGAAGTGGCAGATTGCTCCTCTGTTAATTTTGCTCATTTATTAAATGTCTGTGAGATTTTTGCAATGCAGCCAAGTTGAACTTGCTAATTTTTTTTAACCTCAAACAGAAGACTAGATAAAGCCCAAGGGAAGATGTATTCTGTAACACTTAAATGGTGTGCAATTCATAATTAGCTTTAGTGAAGGTTTGACTTTGGCCAGTTGAACAGAGACAGGATACTTTTTTTTGGAGCTAAGGTCTTCACCTCACTACTGTGGTGCAACATTCTGGAAAAGCTGGCAATGATTGATGTACATGGCCAGTTTTTATGTGTTCAGATTAACTCATATGAACACTTATTATTCTGGCTACTGTGGGGTCACTGATGCTTTTAAACAGCATTGAAGGGTCACTGCTAGACTCTGAATAAAATCCCAGGTTCCCAGAATTTTTCTTCTGTGTTCTTATTCATATATTAGAATTCCAGGGTCTTTCATACATTCTGCCTTCAAATTTTGACTTATGGTCATAGTCCACAAAAAGAGGACTGCTGAGCTAAATTTAGCCAGTGAAAAAAGCAAGAAAATCTTTTAAGTTGTGTTCTCTAACACAGTCGATGTGTCCCTCCCCACCTTTCTGACCCCTTTTTCCTTTTCTTTCTGAGCCATGAGAAATGTTACCACTATCTCTAACTTTTCTTGACCAATTGAAGAATAAGTTTTAATTTTAATACCCCTCTCAAGCTATAGCATTTAAGGAAATACAGGTTACAAACTGTGTATTTTTTTTCTAGTGCTGACAGGGGAAAGTAATTTCTCATTCTCTTTCTTTTCCTCTCTTCCGCTTTGGGATGCCAGCCTTGCAAATCAATATTTCATTTTGAAGGAGCCATGTTTGATGCCAGTTCTACTTATTTGCTTTGCAGTCACTGCAGTAATTCTTTGTAGCTCTGTCAGTATGTAAATTAAACCAAGCATAGATAGCTTTGTGTTGCTTAATGTTCAGCTGATAAAAATTAATGTGGTGTGAAATGAGCATTTTATCTGACTGCAGATACAGTGCCGGAGTTAATTAGACTGGCAGAGCAAAACGTTATTAAACATACAGGCCCCAGATCATCAAGAGCTGGGTGAACCTCAGAAATGTGGGTTTGGGTGGGCAGTGTAATGTAAATTGACTAAGGCAGGCTCAAAGCAAACATCCAGGGAATGGTGCACTACTTCAGCAATAAGACATGACAGACAGAGCAGTAGTGCTGATGAATGCATGCCTTGGGTGCACAGTGTAAGGTACAAGGCAAGCCAAATGCTTCCAGCACGCTTGGGAAGTGCATTAATCAGCATTAACACATGATCTACAATGTCTTATTGTCATTAAACATTGCCACTTCTTAAGTTCAGAATTCGGTGACAGTTAAATGATCAGTAAGCCAAATCAAATAAAGCAGCAAAACATTTAATTCAGCGTAAGTTATTTCAGTAAAAGTACTATCATACATTTAGTTAGCTCTCTTGGAAGATTGCCTTGCAGCACTGATGTATACATTGCAATTTTCTCTAATTAAAACAAAAAGCACTAACAAAGACTTTTCTTTTTTCTATATACTACGTATATCCCGTAAGTATTGGCTCACTTCATCTGTTGTCTGAATATGGAGCCTATGTTGATATTCTTAATAATCTGTTTATACTGGATACATTTATGAAGAGAATCAGATGCATTGCAGTATTGCCATGAAAAACTGTGTTGGATACAACCAAAGAGGCTGTGATAGGTGCATTTGGAACAATTTCCTCAGTATTGCTGCCTATGTCAGAGGTGAATCTAATGGTTTTAGCTAGTGAAACCCACAACAATTTATGTTTTTCGGACCACAACATTTCTTAACATGTAATTGGAGACTTTGGGCTGTGGTGTTTATTTGAAGAGATAGGATCTAAGTCACGTTTAAACAAACTTACAAGCTAACACCCAGAATGTCAGGTGCTTCTGTGGCACTCAAGTCTTAAGGACTCTAAAGGCAGAACTGATCACCTGAGAGGAAACTGTTGAACAGTTTTCTAAAAGGACCAGCTGGCACTGCGGGCTGGGTAATGCAGTGGATGTTGCTGGGCAGTAAGAGCTCCAAGAATGCTTTTCTGCCTCCTTGTGAGCCCTAGAGTGTTGCTGAACAACCTCAGTTTTACTTCCTAGCAACCTCCCTCTTAAATAACCCCTCTTGGTAAGCCTGGGAGTCTGACATATTTTTAACTAGGGCTTCATCCTTGTGCTTCTCTGATAAATAGTATTTTCACAAATCTGATGTTTCTCTGTAATGCAGGTGATCCATTTTGTGCATTTCATCTGTTTATCTTGTACTTCTTTGCTTTGACAGTACTATATATGTTTATGCTCCCGTACTTAGCCTTAAATGAGCAGGTCCTTTATTTTTCAGTTGTGAGTTCTTTTGTCTTGTGCTGGTCTGATGTCCAAAGGTTCCTCCAGATTGGTGGTACTATTTCCCTCTCAGCACCTTCATATTGCAGATTGTTGTCATGGAGCTTGCAAAATGTAATGCCCATTCTCCCTTGGGTTGTCTTCAGCAGATGAGGTGGTGGGTGAACTCTGAGTGTTTTTATGAAGAGCCCCTCGTGCTATTGCATTACATAATAGTCAGTGAGAGTCCTTCTTTACCGCTTCTGAATACCTCTGAGCAGTGCATGCAGCAGAGACTAAATGTTAGGAGCAGACAGCAGGACCTCAGTGGCTGTTCTCAAAACTATTAAAAACGAGCAGAGGGTTGTCAGTACTTACATGGATGCACAAATTGATATCCCTTATTAACTACATAATTTGCTTGACACTGACTGGAACTTCCCAGCATAATTGAAGAATTTAAGCTTTTTGGCTCAGTCTCAAAGGATCAGTGAAGGTGACCAAGGAATCCTCTGAATGTTATGCTAAAACCTCACAATAGGAGGACTTGAGAGGACTTTCTCTACATGCCCATTACTTTTAGATGTGTTTGTGAAAAACAGGATGATACAAAGCTGTCTTGGTATTCATATGCACTGCTTTGCCTTCCTTATCCCTTAGTGATTTTCAGATAAAATCCAAATCTCCACTCCATTCAGTTATTTAAAGTATTTATTTGAAAGAAACACTGTCATTTCCCTTCCTGTTTTCAACAGAGTTGAAATACTCAAGAAGATGGATTGTGTAGTTTCAAAACCAGTGCCATTGCTCTCTCCCCTTCAAATGTCACAACTTAGTGTTATACGTCTGTTAGATCCTTAGAGAGCTGCACATTGCTGGCAGCTTCTTCAGTGATGAAGACGGAGTCAATCAGGTTACTCCTGGTTCAGAATTTCTGGTATGCTTTGTAAAATTCCTCTGTACTTACAGATATATAGGAATGTAGCAAGAGCAGTATTAATTACTGTCCTAAGTAGGAATGAAGTAATTTGCCAGATTAGAAACAACTCCTTGCTAACCAGGAGTGATCTATATGCTGGATCCTCCATTCCATTTTTTACCTTATTGGGAGCCACTCAGTTCCTTGAGGAGTTGCGTTTTACTTAATACTATTTTCTTTAAGTTCTTCTATTTTTTTTTTCTAAATTTTCTTTATGATTCTTTCTGTCCTGTACAGGGGCTTCAGTGAATGTAGGAAGACATCCAGTTATTCAGAACTGGTTTTGTCCTTTAACCTAAGGGATCAAATGTATGTCCTTTAAGCTACTGTGTAACTTGTTTTGTTTTAAATGTTTCCTTTCTAATTTTCCTTTACCGTGAAATAAAAATTCGATCACTTCCTCTACAGTAACCTGCATTTGTTGCCTTTTACTACTGTAATGTCCTAGGCCAAATTTCCAGATATGTTGGTTTTTGCATATTCCTTTTTGTACAGCTGCCCAGACTTTTCACTGGCACAGGTTATGAGTTACTAGGGCCCCAGTTGGGAATTTTGAAAAGATGTGTAAAATTACAGAAGCTCATCATTTTTTGAGCTAGAATTCTCTGTTGAGAATAGTCTCTTTTGGATTTTCCAGACTCCTCTCTATTTAGGATTAGATGTAACAAAAAAGCAAAGCAAACAAAGGCCACAACAACCAACACCACCACTTAAAATTATTATAGTCGCTGCAAGTCCTATGTCTCTGTTGGAGCTAAGATCATTTTTAAATAAAATCACAATATTAAAGATTTTAACTGCCATGTAATTGGCAGGGGGGGAAAAAAAAATCTCTTCTCTAAACAAATTAGTAGTTTGGGTTTTTTTTAATTTAGTCACCTAACATTATCCATACCTTTGGTGAATTAAAAAGATGGAATAATTTTTCTCTCCTGTGAACTTATATTCATTTTTGTAGCTTCCAGTGCTATAAAAATGAGTATAGAGGACCAAGCTGTTGTCAGTGTTAGGCAAAGCTGTTTATAAAGCTCCTGTCTCTAGAAAAATACTCTTAGACTTCTTCCTCTTTTTGATTCAACAGAAGAATCTAAAATCTTGATCTTCCTTTGAGAAGTCTAAATCAGGCCCAACAGAGTAACAGAATGAGATGCCACATTTCTGAAGTTGCTGATCTTCCTTCCCCTTGTTCACCCTTCACTTAAAGTTACTTGCCTGGCAACCCAGATTAATAATGACAATTTTGTTACGCTGCAAGCTATCAGTGGTACAAAATAAATTGCTTATCTTAAATCCAACATTTATGTAGCAGTACCAAAATCCCTACCACCTGAGATAGTTTTCAGAAGAGTGAGGATTTATTTAATTATAATTTTCATTGTTTTTGAACTGTTTTGCTGCCAAGGATTCATAGAGCCACATCTCAAACTGGAAATAAATTAATAGGATCCTGCTTGCAGCAGTTCACTGTTCCTGTATGTGCTCAGGAACAGACTTTGTCCTATAACAGAATCTGAGGGTGTCTGAACAAAATCATGTTTGGAAGGGGCCACTGAGAAATGTTTGATCATCTGCTGTGTGCTCCTATCATTATTGAAGTGATTTGTATACTGTAACAAAAAAAAAAAAACCAATCTACCATCATGATAGAAATCTGCCATTTAATTTCTTCTATGCAATCATGTTGGTGACTTTAGATGAGACACTGCCTTTGTATCACTCAGGTTTTTCAGCAGTGATGCAGATATCTGTGGCCTGGTCCTGCACAATCCTTTAATTCCTACATGCCTGCTCATTAAGTTTAGTTGAGGAGTGCCGACAATAGTGCTTAATATCATTTATCTCTGGACTGCAGCCTAAAGTGTGTATACAAGTGGCTGATATTAATTCACTTCACACCTCTCTCTAATTGTGGAGATTCAAACTATGTTTGATAAAAGCAGTGTTCCACCCTGAAGGGGGGGGGGAAAAAAAGTAAAGAAACCAACTTCTATAAAATCTACAGTCCATTAGAAGATGAGAAAGTCTGCTTTTGTAACGTTGAGATCTGTAGCACCTTTGGGACGTGGGTTCCTGCCTGGTTTTTGCCGCTGTGCTCTCTCCTTCCCGTGCCAGAGGCTCCTGCCCTGCGGTTGCGTAGCTGCGTCCTGCGCCCGAGCCAAGCTCCCGGTGGCTCTGGAGCTCAGCGAGCTGTGCCAGGCTGGAATCTCCCTGGTGCACTT
The DNA here is from genome assembly GCA_013390045.1 of Picathartes gymnocephalus. NCBI lineage: Eukaryota > Metazoa > Chordata > Aves > Passeriformes > Picathartidae > Picathartes > Picathartes gymnocephalus. Next base: position 203,478 of record WEKY01022368.1, read on the forward strand.
GCCAAGGTACTGACAGCAGGGAGAGGCACATCCCAGGGTGAAGGATGGCTTGGTGCCCCAGAGCAGCTGGATTTAGTGCACAGGCTGCTGCCTGCAGCCTCCGTGCCATTGGAATATTGGAAAATGTGCTGAGGACAGAGCCTGAACAGTGAAATTAATGGCACTGTTGTGCCAATCTGCATTTCAGCCCTGCCACATTAACCTGTAGTTACCACACTCAGTGTTCCCCTCATGGAAGCAATAGTCTGTTCCAGTAGTGAAATAGCCAACAGCATGTGACTGCACAGTGGCTGGATTGCAGGCTGACATTTTGTTTTGTTTCACTTGTACTTCCAAAGCCTTAAACCTTAAATTCCAAAGTTGTTTAGTTCAGTCTCGCTCAGCGTAATTGCTCTAAATGGAAGTGATTTGTACAGGTACAATTGTGGCACACATGGATGTGCATGGATAAATCTGACGTACCTGTGAATAATGGCATGTTTTATAGGCATTCTGTAAGAAGTTAGTATTTGCTAATATTTGAAAAACTTACCTTGAAAATAAGGTCTGTGACTGATGTAAGAAAGGATCATGTCAATCTCCCTAGGTATCCCTAGGAAAAACTTAATTTCACAGTAACTTTCTTTGCCTATCTAGAACATTATGACTTTTATTTTTCAGAGTAATGGTTTGTAGTAAAATGTGAAAACTGCCTTTTTAGAGGTATAGTTAACCTAAATATTAAGTACCATCAACATTAGTGAGTCAATCTAAATAAAAAACCGCTTCAGCTTACAGGAAAAACTGCTTCAAAGAAAAGAGCAGTAGCTATAGGAAAGGTAAGTAGGTCTGTGTTTCAATAGCTCAGTGTTCCTTAGAGGGTCACAGGAAGTTCATGAGAGACCATGAAGTTTGTGCTAGCCAGGGTTCAGCCAGCCACATTTCATTTCCAGCACTGTTCACAGGGGCACCTGATAAACCTGCCCTGCATGGTTTGCTCCCACTCCTTGCTCGTGCACAGTGTCAGCCACCATGAGCTGCCAGAAGCAGCTCTGTGGTCTCATGGGAACGCTCCCAGCAAATCCCTCCAGGAGGGCACAGACCAGTGGACCTAAAAGGCCCATGTGTGCAAAAAATCTTCAAAGTGACATGTAAGTCTGTGCCTGAGAGTTCTCCAAACCCATTGCCATGGAGTGGGCACTTCCTGCATTTTGTATGGATTTAAGTATCTCCAGCAGTCAGTGAGAAATACATTAAGCAGGGACAGCAAAACTAAAGGTTTTAATTGTAATGCAGCTCCCCTCCCCTCAGTATTTATTGAAATTAGAGATGGGGCAAGTGACAGCACTTGATAGCAGTTGCAGAACCAAATTTGGGTGAGTTTACATCTCAGTGTTAGAATGATTTGTGTATTTAACAATTGCATGTGAAAATTCTGGTACTAGATTAGCATTCTTATTGTGTATCCTGCTTTAATATTTTCTGTAAAAATGTGCTAAATGAAATCCAGAAATGTTGCTGACATCTGTCCATGACCAATGTTCCCCACCCATTCATTACCTAGAACTTTGAGTTATTTAGTTCACATGCACACAATTGTGTTAGGTACAGAACAGTGCCAAACTTAGGTACAGAACAGTGCCAAACCAGGCTTAGGGAATTTATGAGAGTTCTAACTTGAGTCATTTATGAGGTCTTTCCACAAAATTACTTCCTAACAGGAAATCCCAATTTGGTAGAGCCAATGCCTTTCATGTAATCATTCAGATGTAGCTCTTTGTGCAGAGAGAGGCAGTTTCCAGTCAAGATTGTTGGGCCAGACCCCTGACTCACCAGCTACTGCCACTAAGCAAGATTCAGAACACAACTGAAACTTCATTCTTTCACCTCCCCAGTAAGTAGATACGGGCTACTTATGTAGTAAGTAGCATGTCTTTTTAGTTGGAGCTGGTTCCCTTAGCAGAAACAATTAACGATTCAAAATATTGGGAAAACATAAGCTGTAATTCTGCCTTAAGGAGCAGCAGGTGATCTGATGGGGCCCTAATGCTGCAAAGTCCCTCTAGTTTCACCTGGGGGATGAGGTTGCTTTGAACACCAAGAAGGCACCAGAAATTGCAGGATAAGATAGAAATTCTGAAAATATTGCTTCAATTAGGGTAAGCACCTAATTATTTGGATGCTGGTGTGCAATTGAGTCTGCAGCCAAAACTATAAAACTTAAAAGCACGAGCTTTATCATCAGATTTCCAGTAGCACCTTCTGTGATTCACACAGAGATGGCTGCCTTTTGTTCTCCAGCTCCAAACCTGGTCAAATTCCAGGGATGCAAAGACCTACAGCATGGAGTTCCATAATATGGCTGTGGCTCTTCTTTTCATTAATTGTCACCTTCATCCAAAGATACAGCTTAGTGTTCGTGCAGAAAGAATCCAACCTTTTTTCATTAATGCAAACATGGGGTCATTTCTGCATAATTTAGAGGATTGCTAGCTATGAGAACACAGCACCTTTAGCCATCCCAAAGCAACTGATATTTGTGATGGGTCTGTCTGTGCCCCAAACCCCTGGTGGTCTGCAGTGGTAACAAAGGATTGAGGAGGTGTGTTTGAAGATGACAAGAAGCAGGAAAAACACTCCTTGCTTGGTTTGCTCAAGTGAAATAAATTATTTACCTGAGACCTGGCATGCTTAAACTGTGTGGTGGAGTTTGGTGCAGAGATCCATCAACCAGCCCTGCCTGGCCTAACTGAAAAACGAGAATTTCTGTATTTTCTTCAGCATGACCCTGCAAACCTGCTAATCAGAAACAAGATATCAGTCTGGCTGCAACTATTTATTTTGTGGCTCAGATGGTTCTTGTACAGGCTTCTGTGCTATCAAATGCTGTGAATTGAGCCTATTCTTATCTCTCACACAAAGCTGTAGATAGGCTGATCTCAGATGGTATTGAGGATTTAATGAGTTTAATAGGTAGAATAAGGTTAACGAGTTAATGGTGTACTTAGAGTGACTCCACCTTCTTTGGGAAATGTGTGTGAACATTCCAAGGGTAGCTGAGGTTCTGTTTTGTCCATTTTGGAGTTTTCTATCACTTTCGCTCATATAAATTACCCACTTCAGTCTTCTGAATGTCTTGGGGATTAACTTAATAAGTTTCATCATTTGCCACCATAGGTTTTTTAGCTTGTTTTTAAAATGGTCATTCTGTGGTACTTTTTATTGCCACCATTTGTGGTACACAGCAAAGTTTGCCATTTGTGTCTTATAAGGGCTAAAGACAAGCATGAAGCTGTAGCTCTTGGGCTGCTTTCTTCACCAGAAATGGGGCTTGACATTTTTTAATTTTATATATCCCATCAGGTGAGCTTTTGATCCCGGTTTCTCACTTTGAAGCAGGACATTTGTAATGAATTAATTTAAAATGTACTTTGCAACTGGGTGACATGACTGATGTGGTTGGCGTGCCAGGTAATCACTCTGTTAAAATGTTGATAATGACTTTTAAATTAATGAAGCTGATGTGGTATGAAGGTTGTAGCCTGCATATTTTGTGGAATGTTTGGTTTACTCTTCCAGCTTCTTTTGTCTCCCTGTAACTCTAGGCGTAGCAAAATTTGGATCTTATGTACATTGTACATTTCTTAAGAATTCTGTAGGGCAGAGGTCCATGCTAAAGCATCAGAGTACACTTTTAGGGTCTTGGTTGGTTCGTTGGGGATTTTTTTGTTTTGTTTTTTGGGGTTCTTTTTGTTTGTTTCCATCTGTGATAACTAATTCTTATATCACTGCTAGAGAACAGCAAGATGCAAATGCCTTAGATATAATTTTGCTAAGTCACAGATCTGTTCTTGAATTAGTACTTGGATAAATTTCTCCATGCAGATTAACGGAAGCAATGTTTGAATGAAGTTTTTTATAGCAAGATATAACCCTTGCAACCAACAAAGGACAAAGTTGACTGCATTTTGAAAAGACTTTCCTGGAAGGAAAAAACCAAACCAACCCACCCTCCCTGCAAAAAACATCAAACATTTGGTCTGTCTCAGAAACTTTGAGACATGCCTGAGTTAACAAGCTGGTATTAGTCAAACTGTAAAACAGGTTAGGAAGATTTCTTAATGTTTTGAGGCTTTTTTAAGTTGATCTCTATATTACGTTTGTTCCCCCAAAATGTACTCCTTGCTAATTGTTTGGGGCTGGAGCGAAGTGTCAGTCAGCTCAGCAGAGGAAAGTCATGGTTACAAAAGCACTGTTAATCCTTGCCACCTTGAGTAGCAAAAGAATCTGTTTTACACAGACTTTACTGTATGGTAGGCAGAGGTTAGTGCTTGCTCCTTGTTTTGTAGAGTGGATTAAAAACACTGTTCTATGTAATGCTCATTGTAGCCTGCAAGTTTTAGCCTTGAAGTGAAAGTCAGAGCATTTGGAAAATAAATACATTTGAATTTGCACTAAACTTTGTGGGGATTGAAGCTTATTGACATTAGTGGACTCATTTTCTGAGTCTGCCCACGTGAGGTTTTGGTTTTTTTAATGTATTAAAATTCTGTGTTCAAGCCAAGGGGTTTTTTAATTTTTTTTTTCTTTGTCAGACTGAGCCAATTTATCTAGAAGTCGGGTGAAACAGGACGTAGCTTTTAAAATCCACATTCCAATGCAAAAGAGTCAAACTCAGCAAAAAGCATAAGAATTAGTTATAAAATTAAATTTATTTTTTCATGTCTGTGTTGCCACAGTGAATGAGGTTTGAAAGGGTAGGGAGTAGCACTCAATTCACTGAAGTGTGACAATTCTTCCATGTCAGTGATTTCAAGCCTGAAGGGGATGACATCCTGTAAGCACATTCATCCATTTGTGTTTATTAAATTAAAGTCTACTTGAATTTGCAACAACAGACTGTTCATTAACAGAAGAAGAGACTATTGCTTTCCTCTTGGGACTGTTTTGGCTTTGATCCATTGATCTATTCTTGCATTGACATAAATATTAGGGTTTTGTTTGTATTGGTTTTATTTTCTTTCTGTGAAAGATGAGATGATAAACAGCAAAAAAAAAAAAAGTTCTGATCATGTTCTTTATACCATATAAACTAAGTAGCTAAATTAGTTACGAAGTATAGTAAAATAAACAGCCTATAGTGCACTACCCCAAGTGAAAAAGAGAATCCTCAATTTTTTCTCAGCTATCGCTGCTAAATTGTGCTATACTTTGCTAGGTGTGCAGGTGTTGGGTGGAAGGCAAAAAGAAGTAAACACTAACTAGGCAGTGTTATGCAATGTGTTGTTTAACCCCTGTATTTCATTAGCACCCAAAGACTCACAGGTAAAAGCTGTGTTTTTATTGTGCAGCACCCTGAGCAGGGGTAGGGAAATAACAGTGGTACCTCAAAGGGTGTACCCTGAAGCTGCACATGAGACAGAGAGAGACTAAATCTCAGGGGCAGTTTTTCAGAAGGTCCCCAGTTCCCTTCTCCCCCTTTTACAGTAATGCATATTTCAAGCAATTGGGAAATATCTGTGTTATCGAGTCAGGATCTGTCTCTGTACAAGAAGGCAGAGGATTACAAGAAAGGGGTTACAGTCTCCCTGAGCAGTTGAGGAAGATCCTGAGAAAGGGTGAAAAGGAGAAAGCCTTCAGATGTTTTTGTAAGAAGCTACAGTTGAGCAGAACAGGATAATAGGTACAGGGGTCCCAAAGACTGGATACTTTAGCTCAACAGAGAATACAATATACATAAAAGATGAGGGTGTAATTTGAGGGGTACAGAAATGATTGCTCTAGTTCTTCAGGGTGAAAAAATGGTCTGTGTAGCAGAAGTAGGAGAGAGAGCAAAGATTGCTTTTGAAATACAAATTTTTGTAGTGAGAATAAAACAACGGATCCAAAGAAGAGAGAGGAATGAAGTGATGGAGCAATCATGCACGAGGGGTGGTTTTTTTAGGGCGTTGGAATTAGCACCTGGAGCTGGCTCACGCTGCAGAGCAGGTGTGGTACTCTGCATGGGAGGGTCAGATAGAAATCAGTATTTTGCTTAGTTAAAAAGTGGATACAGCATCTATATAAAATGGAAATGGGCTGGTTATTGAAGCTGAAGCTGCAGAGAATGAGTGTGTGGGATTGTGTGACAGTGTAGCCAGCAGTGAGTCAGAGAAAAAGGCAGAGCCAACAGAAAACAAAAGCCACATGAAAAGGAGGGTGCGTCTAGCTATAGAACGCCTGGTTTGGTCAAGTTACTGGGGCTTCCTGGCTGTGGTAAGAATTAGAGGACCTCCAGGGTAGTTAAATGTAAATTGGGAAAAATTAGCAGAAGTCCATCAACTTCAGTAAGTATTTTTGCTAACACTGAAACTAGCGTATCTAAAGTGGGTCATAAAAAAAAATTTAAGACCAAGATAATTAGGCATATCATTGAGAATTCAGTCTAGGTGAACTGAATGGAATATTTCCTAGCTGAATATAAGAAATGTTGGTCAGATTATGGCTACCCATCCTTTCTTGCTTTTGGCATTAAATAGAGTTAGTGTTGAAGAAGTTTGAAAAAAAGAAAAATATCACTCTGCTATGAAAAAAGGAAAAAATATAAAAATTCGTATTGAACCAAGATGCGAAGAGGATAACTGTTATTTATGCTGCTGAAACATAACCCTTCCCCAATGTGAAGTTGGGAGCCTGAAATCTGTGAGATGTACTTTTGTAAGACTATTTTATACTGGTTTTCTCAAGTTCTCCGGATTATTCCCCCTCCACCCCCCTTTATGTAAAAAGGAGTCACAAACGATGCTCACTAAATGCCAGGATTCACCCTCAGGTATCACAAGGTCAGACTAACTCCCTGGAGGTCCCTGCACCTCATCTCTGGGTGTGGGGGAGGCTGAAGTTGGCTGCTGCAGGTTTGAAATGGCCACACCTGTGTGATGGGGTGCCTGTGTCTCTCCTGGGATGTAAGCACGGAGCTAAGGCAGTGTTGGATGCAAATTCCTCTGCCAGGAGCTGGAGTTTGGGGCAGGCTGAGGACATAACTCTGGGTCATGTCTGTTCTCTGACAGGACTGAAAGCCAGCAAGTTCTGCTAGTTTGTGTCCAGGTGCAGCCTCTTGCCACTGACTATTGGGCTAAAGCCTCTGCACTGAGCAACAGGGTAGCTCAGGGTCCGTCCGGGTGTTGTTTGAGATGGAATTCATGTGCATGCTGAGATCTGGAAATTTCTAGCTAAGGAAGTTCTTTGTAGTAGGTTCTTCAGCTTAAGTAGTAAAGGTAGCAAAAGCCTTGCACATGGCTCCTGGTGATGAACTGATAGGGACACTTATATTTTTGCCTCTTAACATGAATCCAGGAGTTGACAAAAGGGAGCACCTTCAGTATGCAAAGCTTGTGCCTAAAACAGGAAGGTAATGGCCAGAACAAGAACAGGTGGCAGGTCTTAGATTTGAAATTCACTGACCAGCCTTTTCCCCAGCCAGCCCTGCTGAGTGGCTTGTCCTGAGTTTTGCAGCGTTTGTCCCGGCTGTAGAGCAGCTCAGTCACTCTGAGGAGACCTGTGGCACTTTGTCATTTAGTGACCTCTCTTCCACAAGGCCGGGCTGAAAGTCAAGGAGCCAGATACCCTAACTGAAGTCTTTCTTAGTGTGCACGTAACCTCCTCTCTGTTTTACAAAGAAGAGAGAAAAGAGAGCGATAAAAAAACTCTTTTTTTTGAGGTGGTGGCAGTGTGCATCCCACAGTTCTCTCCTTCTTCAGAGGCAAGCTTGGCTTTCCAGTACCATTATTAGTTAATTGTTTTGGAAGTGATACATCTTTGGACACAGCCTGTATTGCTGGGTGTTAAACCCTATAGTTATTCAGGTGTTTGACTACTCTGTAATTGTGATTCTTTTTTCTTAATTAAATTGTTAATGCCAGTTTACATGGTGCTTATTTACAGTATGTAGTAGAAGAGTGTTCTCCATGACTCTTTCTAATGCATTGAATTTGCATGGTTGGCAGAGACTTTATATTTGCAATCTATACGTCAAATAAATAAGCATGATGATTTTGCAATTTTTTTATTAGTGACTCACTAAATTAAGCTTTCTTAATAACTTCCGTAGACTTTCGTAATAAATGGATAGTGTAGGTTATGAGAAGTTAATATTTCACTGTTCTTCCTGGCTTTCATCGAAGTGCTAAAGAAGTTGGTTTGGCTAGTAAAAGGGTCTTTTTATAAAATGGGACAGTGGTTCACATATCAGACTTCCTCTAAAACTTCAGAAAGGCTTAGATATGGGATTTTAGGTTTATGTGTATTCATAAAGCATAATTTCACATGAAAAGAGGTGGGAATGCCTTGGGTACTTAAGCACATACAATAAGGAGCTATAATATAAATGTCTTAGTTTAGGTGCCAGTAATTTCTGAGAAAAGGAGAGAAGATTGGGGTTTTTTTACAGGTCAGAAAAGCTTTTGGGGACCCTCTCATGCTCAACAGTTACTTTTGATGTGGGTCAGGTATGTATGCTTATTCTCTGTGGAAAAAATAGCATACTAAAATTGGGAAAGGAATAAAAAGAATATGCAACAAAAATACCATTTCAGTTTATCATTTTTCCCCCTCTTTTTCCAAGATGGGCTATTTTGCAGCTGCCACTTAGAAACAATAACACCTGAAAAAATAAGGCTCATTCTAAATGTGCTTGTGTTGTTGTTAGGGAGCTAACTGTTTTTAACCCAGTGTCTGTAGTAAGGCACACTTTTACCCAGTCAAACCATGAAAACAAAATTGATGCTGTGTCAGCATCTTGGCTGCAAATAACACTCAAACAGATTATAGGATGTGCTAGGAATACAAAATAAGGTTAGAAATAATGCTTCAGCTGTGAGTTCTTCAGGCTGTGGAAATAATAGAGCATAATTTAGTAGAAGAGGAACTAGGGAGTCAGCATGCAGAGGAAAAAAATGAAAGGAGCAAGAAAAATGAAGAGAAATGGAAATAGATGTAGGGGAAGTTTGGCAAGTCCTATCAGTGGAAAATTCTTATGCTGACTGTATGGAAGGGCCAGAAGGGATTTAAAGAAGAGCCAGAAGTCATTCTCAAATAAAGAAAGCAGTGACTGATTTTTGTGAGTGCTGCTCTACAAGTCCTGAAGAAGATATGAAAATAGTCATAGAATCTGGGTATGTTTGTTAGCAGCTTCCAGATGAGTCCAGACTGGTGCAGGCCAGTGCTACAAACTGTTTACATGTTCCTCCCACCTTTTGTGTCATTGGAGAGCAGCAAGGCCTGCAGGCCCTCATGAAATGAGATGTCCTTTTTCAGCAAAGGCTGGTGCTCACTCTTGTCATTACCCATAAAAACACTTAATAATGCTAAAAAATAACTAAAATGAACTTGAGATGCGTATTTAAATTACATTATGCTTGGGATTTTCGTTTATTTGAGCTATTAAGTATACTGCTTCAGCGTGACCCTCCTCAGTGCTGCAGGAGGCTGTGTGGTGAACAGGCTCTGTGAGGTGGATAAACACATACTTACCTTTATAGTACTTGTTGAAATGCCGTAATGAAGAATGAAGCCGAAACCATGAAGTGGAACAGAGTAATGAAAACTCAAACTACTGCTTTGAAAACTTACTGAAGTCTGGGTGCTTTGTGTCTTTCTTCACTGTCACATCTGAGTTTTCCTACTCTATATTTCATCACAAACAAAACAACTATTCCAGCATCTTTTTTTGGTATGCAGCAGGGTGGGGATATGAATTTTTAACAATAGATTATTACTTCTTATTAAAGCAAACGTAAGCTGAACTTCATTTTCAGGAAGCTTTAAAGGTGAGGCACTGTACCAAAGCCCTACCCTTTCTTCGTCACAGGTTTTCTATCTCGGAGACATTTAGAATGTCTAGCTCTTCCAATAGTGGAAGAGTGGAGACAACAATCTGAAAGCAAAATGCAAACTCAGCCTTCAAACCATGTAATCTCATAGCAACCATTATGTGTAGAATAGCTAAAATCAGTCAGAAGCCTGCTGGGAGCACTGACATATCTGAGTAGGGTTCAATCTGTGAGGAGATGAGTCTTGCAATTTATTAAACAAGGTGTTACAATATTCAAGTCTAGATATCACAAAGGCAGGGATTAATGTACACACATCCACACAGGAATCTTTGATGCCTTCAAATGCTCCTCATCTTCTGAAAACCAGTCAGCAGCATTGCCTGCATATTTCACAGCAGTCTTCCCACCTGAACGTTTCAGCCTGACAGTGGGAAGCCTTTTGAAATGATAGTGAGACATCTGATGTAGCTTGCACTCCAACATCTAATAACTATGGTTTGGGTTTTGTTTATGTATCTGTGCAAACATCTACAGACATAGAGCTGGGCAAGCCAAAGCTGGACAAATTTTGAACTTTAATGTGACAGATAAATAATGTGGTCAAAGTCTCCAAAGTCATTTGTCTGGTAGTAATGCTCTCCAGCAATAACTGCATAATAGAAAGAGGAATTGATACTTTCATAGGTAGTAACAAGCAAAAAGCTACAGCAATATTTTCATATGCAAAAAACTTTGGGTTGTGTAACTGCTCTCCAACTTCTTATCTCTCTCTCTCTTTTTTTTTTTTTTTGAGGAAGTTTGATTAATTTTCTGGATGCAGATAATTTGGGGGTAGAAAAAAATTTAAACTCAGATTCCCTACCCAGCATCTATCACCAGCCTGAGGAACAGTGATCTAATTCTGATACATTTTTATCTTCAATGTTTAGTACAGAGCAAGAAGTAGAGGGTGTATGAGCCTAAGATAAACACTAACCAAAATATCACTGCAAAATACTGGGCTTACAAACTTAGTCTAACAGTTGTTCAAATGAGGGTAGAGTGAAAGATGAAGTACATTCAATTCTGTCCTCATTCTATACTTGCTCGTTAAAGAAATATTCATCCTTTTGGTGCAGCAGTGGCATGGTAAGTTTAAAGCATTCCAGCCCAGTGTGATTATTACTCTTTTTTACTCTTTTCTGGGCATTAAATTTATTCAAATATGAAGGAATAAGAAAATACCCATGAAAATCAGTGAAGTCTTCCTTATAGGTAAGGTACACACATGTTGGTCCTTGATATTGATCCAAATCCATCTATGCAATGATTAACTGACACTTCCACTACTCTGTTTAATTGACATATAGGTGGAAAATTTTTAAATGCAGATGGCAAGAGAAATCTTTCTCAATCCCCCTTCTTGATGGCTTTGATTCCATGGCAGAGGAGACCGTGTGGTATCTTTGCATGTAACCTCCAGATCCCGTGGGTACAATACAATCTGTTAGCTTGGGGTTCTGATAGTTCACTGTAGAACTGCTACTCCAGTAGTAGAACACAAAATTGTAAGCATATAATGCCCATTGTTAAAGTTATGTATAAGAATACAAAATGTAAAATATCCTGTCTTAAAGAGCACCAAAATAGAAACATAGCGGACACATTAGAAGTAGGAGAAGAAGAAAGTGCAACAAACAGTAATCCTCACAAATCCAATGTGATTGGCAGTCAAGAGGTGGTTCGTTTGAGTGAACCTGTGTGCAGTGCAAGTAAATGAATTAATAATCAAGGGAAAGTCTTTTAAAAATAAGTTTCAGGTGATAGCTTTAAGTGAATTTGATCTCTTTTAGATGATAAAGTCTGGTCTCTAATTAGGTTTCTATTCTTACAGTGATGGCTATGAAGTACTTTCTGAATCTGTTTGACCTTCTCAGCCTGGGGAGTGAAGTTATTTCCATAGTCCTTAATTTCGCAGGAGTTTTGCATTTGTTGCCACAGAGAACTCTCACAAACAGGGAAGAAAATTTAAATGGTTGAGAGACCTGCACTAGGCACAGGCTTTATTACACTTGTTTGCCTGTGGAGCTCTTCTCCACCCTGTACATCTGCTTCAGTATTCATGTTATCTCTCTGACTTGGGCTTGGTGGTTACTCACAGGGAGTCTCTGCACTTGCATCTATCTTCTGCATTTCTTAATTTCTTTTGGAAATACTCTATTCTCTCACCTTATTAATGTTAAAACAAAAAAAAGAAGGGGAATTTATTGCTAAAGGCAGCAGAATAGCGAACTTCTTGGTGGAGTACTGTGTCTTCCCCTGTGAGTGAAAGCTAAATTAGTTCTGAGGTGCTTTCACTCAGTGGAAGCGTAATGAGAGCCACCAGCCACCTCTCCGTTAATAACATGCCAGTCACACTGGGAGCGGCGCTCGGAGCCTGCTGGGAGAGCAGCACCACCAGCACAAGCGGGTAGGAAGCAAAAAATAGGCTTAAGAGAAAGGAAACACAGGTGGAGATCAGGGCCCTGATGTTCCGGGGTGTGAAGTCATTTCTGTCTGATGAGAGGGAGTGACTGAGCCTGGCTGGAAGGGCCAAGTTGCTGCTTACTTCAAAATTGCTGCTGCTGTAACGTTACAACGACAGCACTGCTGCTGCTCAAGAGGCATTGGCAACAGTAGGGGACGTGAATTAATTTTTCTGAATGTCTGTTTGTTTCCATTACCTGTTCACAGTTGATTGTTGTATTTCCTTAATAAAAGTGGGATGGTTCTGAGTTCTGCAGCCCAGTTCCAGCAGTTCATGTGTGATGCTGCTCTATTTCTAAAACCCAAGGTGCTGGAAGAACCTGAGCATGATCTCTGTTTTCAGGAGATTCTCATAGTATTTCTCTTTCCTTCCTATTATGAATTCCATCTTACATTGAACTCGTAAGGGTTAGGTTTTACATGGCATTCAAATAAGAACACAGATGGTTGGTTCCTGCACTTTTTTCTTTCCATCTCTCCAAATCAGACAAGCAGATGAGTGAAAATCGCATAGTGTCAACTTCAGTACGAATATTTAGGCTGGTATGTTAAACTCCAAGGAGCTGTGGACATGAGTACAGTTACCCTGAAGTTCTCTTGAACTACAGCAAAAAAAACCAGAGGAGAAAAAAGTGCTTCTGTGGATTCAGGAGCAGGAATAAACTTTATATTCTGTTTGTTCTCTTGAAACATCTGCTGGCATTAGTTGACAGAAAGTCTTATGGCTACTTTAAAAAAGATCTCGCTCCTTTGCACGGGAAGCCAGCACTAGTTTTCTGTCCGATTTTTCTAGTTTCTGGATTTATTGGTTTCTGTAGGAAAAAAATACTGCATTAGATCTTTGAAGGGAAGACTGTATCAGGCTGTTCCATAGATTACCTCTCACTTTTGTTTCTCCATGCTTCCACAGATATTTCTGAATCTGTGTCATCAATCTTCAAACTCTGTGGTTGGTACTAGGATTTTTGGATTTCTAGGTTAGTTGTCCAGTGTTACATAGGTTGAAAAAAAATGGATAAATCCAGGAGAGAACTATTTTTCAGATTCTGTGGTTCAGAAGCTCATATAAAACTCTGATTTTGCTCAAAATGACGGGCATCAAAATGACTGCTATTGCCTTTGAACATGAATTATTTGTTACAGGGTGTAATTTTTTTAAGCATTCTTGGACTCTTTGAAGGTTTGAACACTTCAAACACAAGGAGCAGAGACCATAACTTAATAAAACTTAATAAAGACTTAATAAAAAGTCTGCACATAAGGACATAGGGGCATGGCTGTGGCCTTAAGGATCAGGTAGTGACACTTCTAATCAGCAAAACAGCATCTTGAATATATTTTGCTGAACTCATTAGACAACATCTAGCAGAGAGGGAAGAAATAGACGTGATTTCTAACACTTCTATTTTTTCTTTCTTGGAGACTTAATCTTGGGTCAACTTCCACAGAAATTGCAGAGACTGAGGAATGAAATTGATTTATTATTATAAACAGCCGCAGCAGTAGATAAAATGGCATTCATTAGATTCATTTGGCTCCTGCTGTCTGAGGAAATAAGTACATGGTTCCTTGCACTGGCAATACACCTACACTTTAAAGGAGCCCTGTTGCCTGTCTTCTCAGGCAAACCCCCATGAAAGTAAATAGCGATTTTTCTTGGGTCTCTCAGTGTGTGAGAGCACAACCTATGAATGGACAAGATGCTGATCAGCTGCTTTATGATGTAATTCTGTTTTGTTTCTATTAAAAACATTCCTAAAATCACAAGTCTAATAAAACAATACTCTTTTTGGATGTTTTTTATTCTGCAAAATCCTTGGCCCTACTGTGGTCAAGAAGTTTGAGTGGTATGAAGACTCATGCATGTAAATAGTTGATTTATGAAAACTCTGCCCATTTCAGTCAAGTGTCCAGATTATGCCAGTCTCATTTTACTTTAGGTGCTCTCTGTGATACTTGGGGAAATATTTTCAAATAGTGCAAGTATTTGTATGTGTTTTATGATTTCTGCTTCTTTATGATTAGCTTCTAGTGGCTTAAGAACACACTAGAGACATAAATTGCATATTACAGCACAGTGCCCTCAGCTGTCACCTCAGAGTACTATCATCCATCTTAAGTACGCAGGAGTCAGAGGCTGGAGTTTCTTCTTGGCAAAAATTCAAACTGAGTAGAGCTACAACTCAGCATTGTCTTCTGCTTACACATCAGAAAGGGTGAACACACACTATTGCAGAGGTTCCTACTGAGGACTTGACCAGTGCATGCTGGCTGGGAGTGCCTGTGAAGACCTGGTGTGTTAGTGCAAGCCTAAGGAAAACATTGCTCAAAGCACCTGGATGAAATCTCTGGCATTTTGCTTAACCTCAGCCGTCCCTATGACCCTCCAGGCATTTCTGCAATAGAATCCTTTCCTGCCTCTTCCTCCACCTTCCTGGTCCACCAAAAAAGAAAGGAAAAAAAAAGGGAGCCACCGATGTCTTCTTCCCTTTGTGGTTTGAAACAATAGGAAGGTTTTAAGGGTGTGACAGAAGTGTTCTGGATTGGTACATCTTTGTCTATTTTTAAATTGCCCTAACAGCCACTGCAATTAACTCTTCAGTCCATGATAAAGCAATAGAGATAGCTATCCAAAACGTCCTTTCTGCCTGATTTCCTGCTTTTATCTTCAGCAGCTGTTTGTTGTAGATGTCATGGCTATTGTCATTGATTAGACTGTATATTCTGGCTTTACATACAGAGAAACGAGATATGAAGGCTTGTTGTGGCTTGATTGCGTTAATAGGCAATACTGTGAACCTCCAGTTTGAAAAGCATGAATATTTGGTCCAGGAAAGTTTTTCAATTGAGAGCTCTGGCAAACTAGCCACAGCAGTTTAACCAGTATTATTCAAGATATTGCCACTGCCCACAGTCTTCTCTCCACACAAAAGTCACAAGCCAGAATTGGTGTTGTCTGATCCAGTGCTGCTCTTTTCAGCTCAGCTTCCCACAGAAGTTGGAGCCTAGATTTCCATTGATTTGATTTAGTATTTGAAGGTTACTAAGTGCAGTCTGTGAACTTCAGTGATATTTAATATTGCTGAGA